>CM077101.1:26594348-26609663 GCA_039619505.1 Cimex hemipterus
TCTCTCTCTCTCTCTCTCTCTTTCTCTCTCTCTCTCTCTCTCTCTCTCTCTGTCTCTCTCTCTCTCATTAATGATTATTCAGAGATTGTGAGATGTGGTCTGGTGGGACGTAGGTTTTAGAAAAAATATCGTTCCACGTTTCGACCTTTATTGAGATCATCTTCAGGTATCAAAGTGCAAGACCGATTTTTCGATTATTTCTAAAAATTAGCGAAAAAGTGAGTTATAGTAGTTCGAAAAGATCGGTAAATGGTAACGACAATTGGAAACTTTTACCCTCTCTACAAACAACTAAACTTGAAAAACCATAATATTTAAAGATTCTAGCTAGTAATTTGCAGAATACTTAGAATAACAATTTTTTTTAAACAAAACAGTGGATAAATAATTTTATTGTTATATAAAAAATGGGTAAAATTGAGTCACCTGTTTCAGTTGTTAAAAAAAACCAAAAAAAAAACCAATTTAATACTTTCATTTGCTAACCTTGTAGACAATAAGAGCCAAAAAAATAGGTATGATTTATTTTCTGAAAAGGAAGCAGTATTGTATTAAAAATGATAAATATATAATATTGTCTTTTTCAAAACAATAAAGTTAAAAACGATTAGCAGCAATATATCAAAGAAATTTTGAAAAAATGATTTGAAAGGCGTAATAAATGTATTTGTACAAAAATGGTGTCAAGTTATGTTATGAATTTTGAGTGGTACAAAACACTAATCAATCAATAATTTTAAAAAATTCGCTACGGTCTGGATTGATGTAAGTTTCAGGAATTTTTTTTTATCGTGCCGACGTTTCGATCTTTATTGAGATCATCTTCAGGGCCCATAGTGTTTGTTTTGGCACTCTCAGCACGTCACAGAAGAATTACAGGCGACTTGACTCCACAGCAATGAGCGGGCGAAGAAACAACAAAGTATTCCGGCGGGGAGAAAGTCGCAATTATCCACCTCGGCCACAAATCTCAAAAAACAAAACTGAATTGGCCAGGACTGGACCTCGAGACCTTTTTTTCCGTCTCCATGGATATTTGATAATAAACAAAAAAAATTCTCTCCGGCGTAAACATACCGCCCACCAAATTTCTACGACAAATCTACATGGAAAACAAACACATTGAGCCCTGAAGATGATCTCAATGAAGATCGAAACGTAGGCACGATAAAGAAAATATATTGTAAAATCTACGTCGCACCAGATCGCATCTCACGATGTACAAATAAATCATTGACTAACAGTCACGATGTTATTGTCTGACTCTAAATTGTATTTCAGTTAAATAGATATGAAAACATATATTGTATTCTTATTTTACATAGATGCTTTTGTATTTATGTATCACATAACAAATATTAAAGTAAGCCGGACGATACACTATATACAAACCCAATACATTTTTTTTGTTTATTTATTGTTTACTTATTTGTTTTCCTTTAAATCTGTACGATTTCAATTCCGGTGATTTTCTTCTTGTGTGGCACTTTCACACACGACACGCAAGAATGGCACAATTACCAGAAGACAAACACTTTGAACCCTGAAGATGATCTCAAAAAGATCGAAACGTTGGCACGATAAAGAAAACGTTTTTCTGAAACGTACATCACACCAGACCGCATCTCACGATATTTGAATAATTATCGATTAATGGTCACTAACAACCACACAAAAAATAAAATTACAAATGATTCGTTATAATAGGCAAAAGAAATTTTGAGAAAAAACAATTTTTTTTTTATTTTTGTAATTAGTTAAGCTCAGCCCATGAGAATCAGCATTGCTCCCTCACTAAAATTCTCCTTATCTGAAATTTAAGTGGGCTAGCTACTTATGAAGGATGTTCAATGTGTGGGAATGGGAAAAAAAAAATCAGTTGAAAAACGGATTAAATAAAAATTGTGTATTTGTGAATTTTCGTTGCACATTTTTCAAAACACTTTCTCATATATCAACTTTTTTTAAAAATTTCGTAAAAAGATACTAGCGAAATCATCGTACATAATACAAAACATTTGTCAATGATGTAAGGGATTTATTTGAATACAAAAGGTGTAAAATTATATTACAAATTTCTGTTGTTGCCGAAAATGTAGTAACCAACAATAAAAAATAAAAATCTGGATACAGAAAAAACAGCAACTTCTTTTTATTAATGTGAACTTGTAGATGGCAATAACAATTGATGAAAGACGTCAAAATTTAAGTTTAATGTTTAAAAAAAGGTAAAAACACTTCTAGAAGGGAAATGCGTGTCAGTGTTAAAATATGTTGTGAGTAAGTGGAGTTGAAACAGAACAAAAACTGAGTGAACTTTTATTGCCACTGGTGGAACATTTTGCACTTTTAATATCTATTTTCTAATAAATAATGTTCTCTGTCCTTAAAATGAAAAAAAAAACGAATATTAAAAAACAGTCCCAGACAAAAAATAAATCGTTTGTATTGCCCAATTTTGTATCCTGATTTATAGGCGTGGGTGTATATACACCTGGTTGTCTTTATGTTCCATGTTGACCCAATTCATTTGATTAATATACATTTATTTTTCGATTCATCAGTTGGTAAGAAAAAAAATTCAATATTAAAAATGTGGTAAAAAGGGCAGAGATTAATGTAATGATGGAAACTCGCCTTTTAAACCCAGTAGGGTCGTCGTGTAAGACGGAATTAATTGTTGTTTTATCCTCCGAATTTATTTTCAGACCCCCCCCCACAAACGGTTAACAACCAATTACAAGTTTTCACATTTCTCGGCATGTGGTTTTCGTTTCCATTGGGGCCAATCGTTGAGCTTGTAGCAAACTCAGAAATTGCTTTTGCATACAATTCCCTCGCGGAGGTGATTCCTTGATGGAATAGAATATGCTTGAGCGGATAGAAGAGGAAATTACAAACAGGAAGAGGTCTGTGCATTCGGCAAATGCATAAAACATTCTATTGTCAAGGAAAATCACATTTGAGGGTCGCAGGTCCCCCAACCGCCACACCGCCTCCAAGGAACTGGTAACTATATATCGCTATGGACTGCATACCGCAGCAAATATGTGTATTTTTATATTTATAAATATATTAATGCTATAATCAGCGCTTATTACTGTGTAACGGTCATGTTTGCTCATTTAATTGTACAATAATAATGGAAAATAATAAAAAGTAGAAAATAAAAAAGATGGTATAACAGAACCAGTCCATCGCTTTTGGAAAATCATATTACTAATACAGCCTCTAGACCTTTAATATCTTCACTTAGTCGACAATGAAGTGATTAATTCATTTATTCTTTTTTGAGGTTTGAAGGGGTTGAATAAGGATTTTAAATTTTTTTTCTTCCCTGCGACCTATATAGATCTTGTGTGCAACCCCTATTAATTATAACGGGAAGTGTGCGATATGAGTTATGTAGTCAAGCAAAGAGTCATTTTGGATTGTATCAAGGTCCAATTGATTCAAGATTAGGGTAACAAAATTACTCTTGGTTGTGGTCAAGGAAATCGGAACTACTGTGCAATCAGGAGGCCAAAAGATACTGAACCTTGGACGAGATAGGATTAAAGTAATAGTATGACTGTTGGCCGCGGAAGGCAAATTCCAGAGGCATTTGCTTATACTTGGAATCGAAACCGTCCCTTGGAAATATAGTGACGACGGTACATGTCCCCTGATTTTGGTAAAATCATCCTAGGGGATTCCTACACCTGGTTGAAGAGAAGCGAAGGCCTGATGGATACACCGGGATCATTGACAATGACAATGTGCAATATGACAATACCTTGGAAAGTGCATGTTTCCTAAAAGACTAAGCACTTTGTTCGTACCGTTTAGTGCACCTATTTTGATGTGATGCCTTAGTGAAGTGGCAACTAAGTGAAGTGGTAACTAGTAATGCTTTACATTCACAAAGGATCTGTGCTGATGTATCTAGTTCCTACTGACATAGCAAGTTTCTGTCTCAGCTTACTCCATCTTATTTAGCTCATAGTTAAGATGGCCTTGGTATAGATTATTACAATTTTCCTCAAATCAAGCTGAGAGCTAGGAGTTCCTTCAGAGATTTACAAATCTCTAAGCTTGCCTCATAACTGGCAACTTGTGCAGCTGGTCGACCTAGTTTTGTCTCTGGTTTGATGGGTGAGAAGGTTGCTCGATTTTGTTTAATTGGTCAGCCTGCTCATTAGCTTCAAAATCTTCAAGCCAAGGAAGATATTAAAAAGCAATTTTGTTTTGTTTTTCTAGAAGCATTAGTCATTTTAGACTCACCCAAGTTTGGAGATGAAAGTGAACGCATTTAGTGCCTTTCTAGCTTTTTTTCTTAGGGTATATGTTGGATACTTTTTTTCCCTAGATCTCTACTATCGGATACTGGAATCCTTGAACAAGCTTTGGGACTTCATAATAGAACAAATTGGTCATGGTGAGGAAGATTGTACAGAGGCCTCATTTTTTAACCTTAACTTTGACTAATCGGATAGCTTTCCATTCGCTCTCGGTACAGACCCAGGGAATGAAATACTTCAATTAGGTAGACACATCGAACGACCTGTTCGTACACGACGGATAAATTAAGGGACACCGGGTCGATTTCTCTTGCTTTATTATCATAATAGTGTAAGGATGATGCTTCTTATTGGATGTTATGATCGGACCCTTTGAGTTCTATGTATAAGATAGATATACACGCGGAACAGCAGAAACAGTGCAGATATTACCAAAAATAATAACAAAGTTTTAGGATTTGGTAAAAAGTCGAGGTTAGCAAAGAGCTCTTAAAATGATTTGGTTCGCACAAGGCTGTCGTTGCAGTCAGCAAGGTAGTAAAGAGGTAGACACCTTATAACCTTAAATCCTAATATACCACTTTAAACCTATTTAAATTATGGCCGATAGCAAGCGAGCTAAAGGGAATATGAATTTTTGCACACCACTTTGGAAAAACTCCAGTTGTGACAGCATTCGAGCGTAGTCGGCAACTCCTATATTATTAAATTTCGTGTTATCGACCTCCTCTTTGAAACTGCTATATCAATTATACCGCTTGCCCGAAGTTGGCTCTTCACCGCAACCCTCAAGATTGCCCCATAAACGGTGGTTTTAGAAGGGTTAATCATTAAGCTAATTAAGAAGTTTTTTAATAAATATATAAATTAATGTTAGAAATTAATTTTGTTATATTAAGCAATATACAGGGTGTCCATTTTAGATGGTCCAGCTGAATTTCTCTTGAACCAATGACGAGAACGAGAAAAATTTCACAGGGTACCTCAGGCCCAGTTCAACTTCGAAATATCATGTTCGATGCTTTACATCCTGGCACATAATAAATGATATTTTGCACTGAATTTGCTACGAGAAGCCGAATATTTTACTGTATGTTCGCAAAAATCCGAATTCCTCTCTACAAAATGTTGAAAGGGTTTTAGGCTTATGAAAAATTGAAATCAAGCACTTTAAGCAGTATCACTCTCATTTTGTCCAGGAACGTCCAGACTCGGATTATGACAGGCGTCTCAAGTTCCTTGCACAAATGCCCAGTTGAGAGCCAAGAAAACGTTTTTCCATACATCTTATGAAGTAGTGAATCCAAGTTCACCTATCAACGTACCGTTTGAATTTCTCGAAAATAAGTTCATTGGGCTGTATTTCCATGAATAGAATTTAAATGGTGCTCGATCAATTTTTTGAGGAAGATTTTACCAACACTATTAGATGAAGTCTCCTTAAAATTTTAAGTCTGGAGTACATCTGTAATTTTAGTTTTTGAAAAATCCTAAAACTTTCCACCATTTCGGACAGACGAATTCGTTTTTTCGCAAACATACAGAAAAATGTTGAGCTACTCGTAGAAATTATGCTGCCGGTTGCTTTTTGCAAAAACTTTCTCATATTTTGATCAATTTCAATCAATAGATCCGCTTGCAACATTTTTCGGCGAACAATATCATTTAAAATAATGCGTCCGGGTGTATTGGCTTGAAATTTTGATGTTGAACCAGGCTTGAGACACGCTGTACAATATTTCTCCAGAAAAAGGTAACAATTTGAACCTAGTTTGAAAAATATTAAACAAGTTTTTCTTGTTTTCTTGATTGCGCATTGGTCCAAGAGAAATTCGACACCTTGTATAAGACTAAATAATGGATTATATTATTAAATAGACAATAGAAATGCCATCATACAACGTAAATATAGAAAATAAAAGAGAATTCATATATATTGAATATTTTTAGCTGTCAAATATTGAATATATTTTTTTTCCAAATCGCAGCTTCCTAGTATTTTTTTTGTAGTAATAAATAAAAGATTAGAAAAGTAAATCGTTTATTCAATTAATTCGATCACATCACAGAGCCTCTCTCAGCCTCCGTGATAATTAAAAAAATAATTTAATTGTGCAATAATAAATATTAATCAACTACGAAAAACTGTAAACCACATAATCTCAAACTGTTAAATTTATAACACGAATAAATGAAATGTATTAACTGAAATGAAAAAGACAAATTCATGCAGGTTATTTTTAAAACAGTTACAGCCCTAACTCTAATGGTAATGTTTCATCCATACCACGAGGAAATGCTTATCGGGTATCTCGATTTAGCAAGAAATCTCCTCCAACACGCTCACTCAAATAATCACGCTAATAAATGCATTCAATCAGGAGGATAAAATAACTAGTCTAATTTGGTGGGTCTACTCTATAATCCACCAACCAACCATTCTCTCACACTCACGCTAATAAATACATTCATTCCACATGGGAAAAGCAATGTAGAAAGCTATCAAGTGCGATCGTATCTACTCAAATCTTTAATTGTACATATATTATGAAAGATTACAATCAGGATGAATGTATATATTTGTGTGAATGGTGGCGATTCTTCAGCGGAATATCCAGTACTCTGGGATCCCAAATTTAGTTTAGGCCACAGTGTACGTGCGTGTGAACATGAGTTGCACACCGAAAGATGAAGAAAAAATGAAATCATGTTTTGCCTATGTAATACAAAACTGACGTTTTTTGCAGATAAAATATTATAGAATCGGGACATTTTTATCTTTGATATGTGATGTCTGTTTAAAAATTAATTTAATACGTCCTTATCTTCTGTTATGATGTACAAATCTTTTTGGCAATTGTATTCAATTCGTTGAGAAAAACAAATTTTCATTTTGAATAACCAGCCTTATTTCGAGACTTGAGTTATAATGAGCATTCCGAATCGATCGGTTATACGTTGTTGGATGGAAGATAAAATATATGGAATATTGGATTTCTCCCGTACATGCCCAAGTTGGCACAATTCCACAACGCTTTGAATCCCAATTAGCTCCTCTTGATTTAGAACTTAAAATACTAAGCTTGCAGAGTGAAAAGAAAGCCCAAGCTTAAATTAACAAAAACAATTTCAAGAAACTATCAATTATTGAGCTTTATTTGGTGATTACGTTAAAGTTTTACATTTGCTTGTCAAAAATTAGATTTTTTAAAATATTAAATAAAATATGTAAACATTATGAAATTTTTTGATTGGGAAAGGAACGTTCTTGTTTATACGATTGATTGATGGACGAATGACGATTGGTTAAAGTTGATTCCCATCAGACGGATTAAACATCCATTAGAAACGGAAGTTTAACTCTCCAGACAACAATTGTACATCATTTCGATTCTATCGTGCGATTTTCAGGTATGATGGATGACTTCTGTTCAAATAAATTACCCGGGGAGGGGGTCTTGATTTGAATAACCGTTTTCAATGAAAGGGTCAATTGTTGATCTATTAGTTATAGGTGTTGATAAAAGAAAAAAATACGACAAAAGTCTATTTTATGGGTACGTCAGTTTACCTTAATCTATCACTGAAGTTTCCTTTTTCTGGAAACATACAGAATGTACGGAATTGCTTAATTGAAATAAAAATTGCCAAAACACGCCTGAGAGACCAAAGAATAGAAATTACAAATTGGCCCGGTTGGATGGGAAATGAAAATGAATTTCTTCACCTAATATTGACAACCTTTAACGTCCTCCCGGTCCGTAGAATTCACGCATGACAAATTTGTCGCCGACATTCGTACTGAAGGCAATCTCAGCCGTGACATGAAAGCCGTGAACCGTCTCGTTGGCTTTCACTCCACTTACATAAACCATTTCTCACTGTAAACATTCCTTCTGTGAACGCACAGTATTGGGCACATTATTAATTTTAACCGAATTTTTTATTAAATTGATTATATTTTATCATTTCAAGGCAAATATAAAGTTGTACTATTTTGTTTAGTATAAATTTTGTAATTGTTAGATTGAAAAGTCATGCGCAGTAATTCCGGTTCGTTTTTAATAACAATATACGTTTCTTTCTTAATATATGTACATATTTACAAAGCATACAAAATATAACATCGTGATTTCAGTTTTATTACTTTTCTCGCATTTTTTTCAAAACTGACAAATATAAATGTAATAATATTGCGAAAGAGAGCGTCGGTGGCCGCAAAGGTTTAGGCGTTGATGAGGCGCTCATTACTCTAAGGTAAAGGTTCGAGGTTCGAATCCAGTGGACCTGCATTCGTTTAAAAAAATAATAATATCGTTGAGTGTAATATCGGCCTTTATTCAATAATAATAATAATAATAATAATTATAATAATAATGATAATATATTTAAAGAAAAGAAACTCGAACTCATAAACATAATTCTATGTTCCATGATTTTGGTAAGTAATAGCTATTTTAGGGGCGTCGGTGGCCGCGAGGTTCCGTCTTTGACACGGCGCTCATCACTGTAAGGCAAAGGTCTCGAGTTCGAATCCAGTGGCCCTACATCGATATAATTACAAATGGGCTTTTTTTTTTCAAAAACACCGGCACCCTGAGGGTTTATACGATCTCTGCTCTTGCGAGCCTTCGTTTAGCGAAAAAAGCTATTTTACATTCCTCAAGTTATCAGCTTGAATATTTTGTCACGAATTTTCTGATCACAGTTTATAGGTGGTACAACGTCACCAATATTACATAATAGTGTATGGTTACTTTTCATAACAGAAAAAAATATTTGGTCGCACATTTGTCTATAAATTCTTTGAGAGTTTTTTTCGTATGTTTTTGGTGCAGCAGTTTATTTTAGTGTGCCTAGATGAATCGGTACATGTCTGAAAAAAATTATTTTGCGCTGTTTTTAAGGTTTTTTTTATACATTTGTGGAGCACTTAAAACACCAGACAAGACATGCATACGTGAGCATTGGCATTATTACAGTTTTGTTAATAACAAGTGTATTTTTTTCACTGAGAAAAAATCTTCTGCTCAACAGCGGGAACAATTTTTTTAAACTTTTTTTCCATTGTTTACAAATAAGTCTACATGAGTTGTAAAGTTTAGCTTGCTCAGATAATTTGACTAAGGGTGACTAGGATCTCACATTCCCCCTTGAAATTTATATCCATACTTAGCAAGGTCTTCGTTTCGTGAATAAAATAGTCTCCGTCGTGATCCCCATCTTCCACTTGCCAAGAAACGGACCTATTTTCTTTAAAAAAAAACCTTGTTTATACATTCTTCTCGTGTACAAATGGGTGGTGATTAGTAGTGACTGTTAATCGATAATTATTTAGAAATCGTGACATGCGGTCTGGTGTGATGAAGGTATCACGCAAGAATGGCACAATTACACAGAAGATAAACACTTCGAGTGAGTACTAATACTTTGATTGAATATAAAATATGTTTTGCATTGTACAAATTCATTTTTCCACATCCTAAATGTATTTTTTAAATGTAAACAATCTTTGTAAATCCCAGGCCCTGAAGATGATTTCAATAAAGATCGGAACGTTGGCACGATAAAGAAAATATTTTTCTGAAACCTACGTCACACCAGACGGCATCTCACGATTTCTAAATAGTTATTGTTTAACATGTCCCCACCTCACTAATTGCTATGAAATTGTTATGAGAATAAAGAAAATAATGCTAGATATAAGTTAGAAGACCTGGGAAGTCATTTAAATATAGCAAGTATAGTGAGGGACATAGCACGGATCCGTGAGGTACTCCTGAGATCGATGCGTTTCCATTTCCAAGGTGTACGACCAATTTCATATTTATTAACTAGGATGTTATCATTTTAATTAGACAATTTAGGAACTTTCAGTGAATTTTCTTTGATATTATTTCGTAAAGCCATACAGTATAAAAACACTAATAATGTCTAGTAATACTATGATTGGAAGAGTGCTTATTGAATTAAACTTGCAAATCTGGGTCTGTTTCCAAATTCCGGAGAAACAATGTTCCCTATACAGTAAAAAAATTGGAGGAATGATTGGGCGATTTTAATGAAATTAAATATATTTTCTCTGTTTATATACAAATGTTGAAAAATCATGCAAATGTGAGACGAAGGTTGGACGGACAAAGTAGACACGGCACTCGTCCCCAGCGCCCCTCAAGCTGTTCTCTCCGAAGATCGCAGGATAGACTGGCCAAGGGGCTGTCCTGAACACCCCCGATATCGCTCTGAGTGCTTGATAATAGAGCCTATCGAGCTTTCTCAAGCGCGTTTTTCGGGGTGAGAAGTAAACCGTACAACTTAAAAGATCCTCGAGCAAACAAGAGAGTCAAACATTTTTAACAGAACCGTCAAACCTTTTTCCACAGCAGCTGGCGGGTCAACTTCATCCGTCTTAAAGTTCCATGGCAATCTCTTAATTCATCCTAGCCCATTTATCAACACTTTCTCCTTAGACGACGATAACTTCGAGATCCATGGAGTGAAGTGCTGGACAAAGTGACACTGCTCGGATAGAAAAAAACCATATACGGATATATTTACTACCTAATAACATGTGCAGGGTATACGCTACTTTGTTATAGTTTTAAATTGTTATGATAAAGTTATACATTTTACCAAGCTCTTTCAATTCTTCTTTAAAGTAAAATGTGTCATCGATACCCAAAAGTTCTACACTGGAGGGATTAGTTCCTTAAAGGGCATTTCGCTTTTGGAAGTTTCTGCTACGTTAAGTTAAGACAATGCTTTTGAATTTTATTAAAGTTTTCCTCGGCGCTATTCACGAGAGTGACGGTAACATGTAAAAGTCGGTTGCGGCTCGTTCCTGTCTCCACTAATGAACTTTAATCAAGGGAAGCAAACAATACTTGTAAGGCCGACGAATTACCATGCATTGTCTCTTCAGACACTCATTTACATGGTAACCTAACTGAGGACCGACACGATTCATGCGGATCTCCATTATAACCGTTAAATTCTGTAATGTATCATTTTTGGTCTTTTGACGTGTTTTGTAGTTTGCCGTTTAACTCAATAAAGAGTTCGAAAAGAATGCATTCAAACTAGCGTTTTCCCTTTTTAACACGTGAGTTCTATTGGCAAATGAGCGTAAACTCAATTTTTTGAAAATATTTTGTAAGAGATCTGAACTGGGATGAAAAATTGACAATAGCGCATAATTTCAATTTTTAACAATACTTCATAAAGACAAAAAAAAAAGGTAATTTGAGAAATTGATGCTATTTTCACGGCACGCCTTGTTGTGAACAAAGAAAAGCGAGATGTCATAGAAGAATTGCAAAAAAAATACGAGGTACCGACGTTTACTTTTGTCAATTAATTAACCTTTATGGAAAGTATTGGTTGAGAAAAAAAGTCAGTGTCACGAGCGGGATTCGAACACACGACCCTCGGCTAAATACGCCGGTACTCGATTACTTGAGCTCTCACGACTTGTGTTATTCGGTCAATGGGACTACGAACTCTAATGAGTTTACATTTTTGTTCAATAAATATCCTTCAAAGCACGTCTATAAATATTGTTATGAATATTCTTTTTCTCTTATGGCTATTTTTGAACTTATAGTAATTATCGCTAAAAATTACAATAGCCAATCAAAAGCTTAATTAATTCGGGCTGCAGCACTCCCAGCTCGCAACAAAGGCTTGTTATGAACTTTTTATGAATGGATATTTTCAGAAGGATTTTCCTCAAGTGACCAATGAACTTTAATAATTTTATTACTTTCCTTCCTTCACTTTGACGGCGTGTGGGTCCGATCTAACCTTCTGATACGCTAGGTCTTTCTCTGAAAGAGAAAAGCAGAAATCGTCGAAGTATAGTAATCGGCTGATTGGACACCGTCAGTGATACAGTTAACTGCGATCTAAAAAATGTAACGCACATCACAGAACCCTGAGTCCCACTAGGTTACGCTAGGCAGTGTCACGGTTAAGATTAATTATTCAGAAATCGTGAGATGCCTTCTGGTGTGATATAGGCTTTAGAAAAACATTTTCTTTATCGTGCCAACGTTTCTATCTTTCTTGAGATCACCTTCAGGGCTCAACAAATATCGAAACGTGGGGACAATAAAGGAAACGTTTTTCTGAAACCTACATCACACCAGACTGCATCTCACGATTTCTGAATAATCATCGATTAACGGTTATTAATCACCACACCCTATGATTAACATTAGTTTTGGTAGAGTTGGGATTAATATTAGTTAGGGTTAGTATTAAGATTAGGTAACGTTTGGCTAGGTATTGCTAGGGTAAACACAATAACTAAACCAAGTCCATAAACGATTAGGAAATAGCAGTTACACTTTTTATCGACATGGAGGGACCATTTAACAATGCAACCACAGCCTATCTACAAAGAACAATCAAAACCAGGGGAGTCGGAGACGATATGCCAATTGGTAGAAGAAGGCCGAAGGAACAGGTTAATAATATATCCCTTGGGCTTGCGACCATCCGGGATACGACAACCAGGGGTTGCCCACAAGGGAGAAGAATTCTCTCACCTCTTCTGTTGTGGACGTTGGAAGACGAACTCGGACAAATGATTGAACAAAAAGGTTTTTACTGTCCAGGCGATGTGGACGACCTTGTCGTAGTAATAAACTTCAACCTCACCAAGATTCTGGTTGGACTCCTGAAGTGCATTGCCACGTAAGAAAAGACATGCACTCGATAGGAGTACGTACAGAAGAAACACTGTGCAGATATTGCCAGGAGGAAGAGGAGACAGTAGAACACATTTTATATTTCTGGTCTATGGAGGTTTTTGCAACTAGGACTGGCAAAGCTACGGAGGTTGATTAACATCATGAAGCTGACCAGTGAGTCAGTGAGGTATTAGAAAAAACGATTAACTTGAATTTTGGTAAGGTTAGGGTTATTATTGTAGTTAGTTTCGGTGCGATAGGAGAGGTTATTATCCATGATAATGATTAGTTAAGCTGCATTAGAGTTATGGTTAAAGTTAGAATAGCTGGGTAAGATTTGTAATTAAAATTAGCGTAGATAGAATAGTTGGAATTAAGGTAGGTTAGATAAGATTAGGATAGGGGTCAAGGTTAGGTTACTGGTTACGCTAGATAGTGTGATTATGATGAAGATTAGGTTAATTAAGATTAGGCTAGGTTGGACTAGCGTAGGGTTAAAGTTTGATATGCTAGGGTCATGGTTAATATTTAGGTTGAGTACGGTTAGGTTTAGTAGTGTCAGGCTAGGTAATGATTGGGCTATAATTAAGGCTAGGTTTGTAAGGTTAGTGTAAGTATCAATGTTAAGTATGGTTAGGCTAGTTCCATCCCGCACAGGTTACGTCCGGGATATGTGAGGAATGTTCGGAAGGGAAAGAGGTGGAATGCCGTTAGGCGGAGCGCGATGCCGAAGAAAATAATATCTACCAGAGCCTCCAATAAGGCAAAATAAAGACTTAACTGTTAGGCTACGTAATAAAATGTTGTGGACAAGTTATGTTTTGTAGGGTTATTAGGATTAAAGTTTAGGTAATTAGGGTTAGGGGTGTGATTAAAGTTAAATTCGGTAGCGTTAGGGTTATGATTAAGGTTTGATCATCTAGGTTAGGGTTAGGATTAAGGTTAAGCAAGGCTCGGTCTGACCAGTGTTATGGTTAGGTTTATGAAGAGGGTTTGGTTATGTCTTCGTACACAAGGTATTCTGTACTATTCTAGGAGTTCTAGCGTAATTCTTGCTGTTAAAATCTCTGCTGAGTGACCTATGGAACAGACCGAATTGCATAGAAAAAATAAATAGGGCAAAGTTCATTTTTGACTAGTATACATTTGAACCTCGACCTTGGTTGTAATATACTTAAGTTTCTTTATTCCCATCTTGAACAAATTGTTAAGGATAAAATTGCAATGTCGGTGAATCCGCCTTACAACAAAGGACAAATGCAACAATGTAAACAGTTTATATGAAATAGGCCCGTATGAATTGATTATCGCCTCTGAATAAAACATAACTGCCAGAAAGGACAGAGAAACAATCCACCATATCACGGGTAGTGCTGAAGAATGAAAATCAACGTGAGACAAATAATTAGGGGACTTTTTCTAATATAAATTAAGTTCCAGTGTAGTAAAGATCGTCCAACGAAAATTACACTGAATTAAACTGGACACTGTGTTGATCAAAAACTTGTTCAATGTTCACAACATAAAAATCGTAAGCAATAACAAACACATTCGTTTTAAGTTTTGACAAAGAAGTTTGGTTTCGTTTTCGTTTAGCTTTATTTTCGTTTTAACTTTTTGGAAACAATATTTACTTTCATTCGACTATGTCAGAACTTTAGCTCAGTGCAAGAAAGGGGATATAAACTTTCCAAACTATCGCTATTTATATAGGATTTTCCTCGAGGAACACGGCTCGTCTATTTTCAATTTATTTTTTGTACGAAGTTTTTTTTTTTTCAGATATCCTCACGACTAATATTTCAATGGGTTGAAATGGTTAACGAATAACAAGTATTAATCAAGCGGAAAATGGCCCCAGCCAAAAATGGTACCTATCCATTAGGTAATTTCATGTTTTACGAACAAACCCGCACGAACTTCTTCCCAATGCACAATATATTTTGCACGAGGCGCCATCCTTGGTTATATTCCCCATTTCAGTTTACACTTCAGACATTCCTATCAACTATCCGATACCGTGTTCACATATGCTTGAGGCCATTTTTCCAGGAAGAATGCGTCGAGAAACGGAGATTCAGGCTAAACGATCCCAGCAGATTACCTTCTCCTTCAATCGTATCACATCTCCGCCAATCAAATATAACTCTGCCAGGTAGTCGTTAACGATCGTTTTCGTCCTTATTCTCGGGAGTATCAAAGTGTGAGTGATAAAAAGAAAAAAAAGAAAATGTAAACCAACAATCTTCCAAAAAAAAATTAAAAAAAAAAAATATATATATATGAGGGAGAGAGGGAGGGAGAGAGAGAGAGAGAGAGAGAGAGAGAGAGAGAGAGAGAGA
>CM077101.1:26610082-26623615 GCA_039619505.1 Cimex hemipterus
GATGTGTATAAGAGACAGGAGAGAGAGAGAGAGAGAGAGAGAGAGAGAGAGAGAGAGAGAGAGAGAGAGAGATAAACGTGAGTACAGAGATAAACAGACGATAGAATGATATCTATATATAAGTGAAGAGGTAGATAAAGGGACAGATAAAGAGAAATGGGCAATTAATAAAACTATAGATAGAAAGAGTGTGAGCAAAAGAAAGATAGAGGAATACAGAAAGAGACGCAGATACATTCACAGACAAATTGATAGAAAATACATCGATGGATAAGTAAAAAATATAGATACAAAGATATCGATACAAAGATATCGATAGATACAAATCGTAAGCAGAGAGAGATAAAGAGATATATAAAAGAAGATTGATTTGATGGTGGGTAGGAAATAATTTGTCGTTTCCACAATACGCCACAATTATTTACAAACCATTATCTTATTACGGAGATTCTACAAAATCACGATGGACACCATTAAAAAAATATACTGCTATATGTAATATAGATAAATAAATATGGAGAGGGGAAACGACAGGGGGATGATATATAAAGTCTGAGTGATTGTGAGTAAAAGAGATAGTAAGAGGGACAATAGTAAAGAACGGGGTGGCGTCGGTGGCCGCAAGGTTCCGCCTTTGACAAGGCGCTCATCACTGTAAGGTAAAGGTCCCGGGTTCGAATCCAGAGGCCCTGCATTCGAACCCGACATACTTACAGATAGGCTTGTTTTCAAAAACACCGGCACCCTGAGGGTTTATATGACCTCTGCTGTTGCGAACCTTCGTAAAAAATACTAAAGAACCCGGTAGAATTAGGTAGACATTGAAACAGAACCGCAGAAAAAAATTAATGGCGTGAAAATAAGAAGGTGATTGATATTCAAAGTGGCAATAATTACGAGCATTGGTTGCAAATGTTGTTTGCGTGCATCAATATAATATTGGAATCCCAAATAATGCTCCTTGGTCTACGCCGAATTAAGGTTGGCCAAAAAAAAAAGCTTCTGGCTCGCACAACGGTTTTTAAAGTCCTAAGGAAGTTTATCCTGAAACGTGTAATCACTCTGAATAGAATCAAAGTAAAGTGAAACGTAATGAAACCGAGAATTATAAGTTAAACGATATTGCAAATAATATCAGAGTATTGATTATGTAATTACAAAATGAAAATTGTTTTCCTCATTCGATTTCTCATTTTCAACCGACCGTATATCCTTTGAAGAAAATTAATCATGCGGAAGGCGGAGTTCCTGCACGTCCGGAAGGCCGCCTGAAAGGTAAATCGAATATCTTCACGTGTGGGTATTAAAGCAGGAAGCCTTCCATTTAACTCACCTATTCTCACCAATACCGGAATAAATTTATTTGTACCTATAGAGCGATAGAGGGAAAAACACTGTTTGAGGAAATATGGTGTTTTTTTTACTTTTGATTTAATAACCAATAAAAAGAGTTCAAGCGGTGAATATAAAAATTTATAGTCTTTACGACCCATGAAGATAAAATAAATGCGGTGTAATTGCAAACTGTTGTTTTCTTTACCTTGAACATAGCGTTAGGCTCATACGAGGAAAAATAAGAAACAGCGGAAGAAACGTAAATTTTGTAAAACCATGATCACAAAACCTTGTGTATAATAATTTATCCCTTAATGCATTGTAAGACATTAACATAATAAAAAATCGGCCCAAAGGATTAAACAAAATCGTTTTTTTTTTCATTCACAAAACGACCAGCCGAAGTTTCCGGACAGTGGATTTAAGGATAGTTTCGATCGGCCGTCTTGAGATGGTCGCAAAGATTAGTTAATCCTCCCCTTATAGCACGACAATAACATTACTAGAATAAACGAAAGTTTCTTTACTGTTATATCCCTCATTGGTTCCACGCTTTTTCCGATACTTGGTCTATTGTTTCTTTGAGGAAAGATAATTTTGTAGGTAGTGTTTGCTGGCAATGCTACTGAGCCCATTAATAGGATGGGTTCGAAGTTAGTGGGTCAAATAACAGAGTAGAGCTTGGTGCTCAAAGCTACTTGGCAGTTTCTGTCTAATAGGTGTAGACAATGCTTCTGAAAATTGAACTTTAGATTTACAGATAGATACTTTTAAAAGTGCTGATAGCTTTTAACAACATCCTTTCTCCTGTTAACTCGAATAGAGAAATGTCTCGTAAGATCGTAAAGCCCTTTTTCTTTTCTTAGCATGTTAAACGTTAACTTTTCCGCAATCCTGAGCGAGGCGATTGGTAGAACAAAAAATACAGCTATAACAGTTCTTGAAGCTTTTTTTTCTTTTTTTAGTTAAGGACAGGTCAAAAATGTATTAGTTGATGATTTAATTAATGCATATTTAAGAATAAAAATACGTGTCAACGAAAAACAGCTGGTAAATTGATAGCTGCCATATTGGCTATGTACGCCCTAACGGATAGCAAAGTGACTACATTTTCGACCAAACAGCTAACATTGGCTCTGACCTTAGATCGAGCAAAGTTAACTAGCCGATTCTTACAAGTCTACATCCCCATTGTTGTGCATTATTACAATTATATAACAGTCGACTTGATTTTTTTTTTTATACGCAAGCTCGTTGAATGAGATTGGGTACGTAATTCGTTACAACAACCTAAACACATTTGCGGTAAAGTGTACAAAAAAATATATTTTCGAGAAAAATACATTGAGTTCAATAAGTAAATTTTGGAAGCATTAAAAAATGGATCGCCGCATCAATAAAACTATGTAGATATTTTTGGGGTGGATTCACCAGAAAATATTTTTTCACACTATTGTCCGGCATTCCACTAAATATTTCATAACTTCTCTGAATTTATACAAATCCAGCTTTATTACAACCATTATAAAGTGTAGAGATTAGTGACCGTTAATACATAATTATTCAAATTTCTTAAGATGCAGTCTAGTGTGATGTAGGTTACAGAAAAACATTTTCTTTCATGCACTTGCATAATCGTGCCAACGTTTCGATTTTTATTGAGCCCTGAAGATGATCTCAATAAAAGATCGAAACGTTTGCACGATAAAGAAAATGTTTTTCTGATACCTACATCGCACCAGACCGCATCTCACGATATCTCAATAATTACTGTTATAAAGGTAAATCTTTATTCTTTGAGCCTATGACGATAAGATTTAGATTTTACGTCAGGCGAATATAAAATGTGATATAAACATGAATTGGACAAAAAATGTTTTCTAAAAGGAGGGTTCGCACAACCGCGGTCATATCAACCCTCGGTGTGCCGGTGTTTTTGAAAAAAGCCCATTTGTAAGGCCCGGTTTACACGGAGGCGATAGGTGTGCGATACCGGTATGAGATACAAAAGGTATCCGGGCGACTCTCTTAGCGACTAGATGCAGTCGCCTCCTTCTTCTCCATCTCTTCTCGATCCTCTTCCAAGGGGTTTAAAGGCCTAGACGTTGGGTTTTATCATTTTTTTTTTTTATAATTGATGAGTTAGAAGCTCTTGGAATTTGTTTGAGGAAAACAAGTAAAAGTAAGTAAGCCCGCATTTTCTTTTTTACCTTTATCCGCCCAATCGTGAGCTCTGTTGTTCCAAAGCGTGGGATATGTTTGAACTAATGAAATTCGTTTGTCGTTATCGAAAATGTCACTTCTACCTTTTATTTTTAAAAGTTTCAAAGAAGGCGTATGAAAATAGGAGTCGGACGCAGTGATCAGGTTGATCCAACATGGACTGTGTTAATGACATCATCCTGCGGAATGTCCCGTCAGTCGCGTTAATACATAAAAAGTAACGAGCGACCCCCAAAACGACTAAAAGTCGGTATTTCACACCAAGTGAGCGTTAACGGGGCCTAATTATAAAATTAACTGGTCGATTCTTACAAATCTACGTCATCATTGTTCTCAACCTAACAGGACCTGACAGACTTAACAGGGTTTACCCAAAGATCGTGTCTGTAGTATAGGCGTTTCCGTGCAGGAAAGAAATACAGAGAGGTGACTGCTATTTCAGGTAATGAATGATAATGATGAGATAATAAGAAATAAAATGATCCATGGCCCTGAAACGGTCAACTATATGCAGTAAGAAACGCTTTGATCTCGTATTTGGTCTAGTTTACCCCATTGGAACCAATTCATACTTCAACCTTCCCACGTATTTCTTTTATTGGACAAATTTTACACTGTGCACGATCATTCTAAAAATGATCACCATTCTTTAAACAAAATACTTTCAGGAAAATGTTGTGAAATTGTCAATCCTAATTTTGTGGAAACTCCATAATTTCATTAGTAAGCAATTAATGGGCTATATTAGACCGATACGGATCTGACAAAGTAAGCTTTTATTGTGAAAAGACGATTTATTTCTTACCAATAACTTATTTCAGGGAAATTGTTATTTGGCCAATGGTAGATTATTCGTATTTTAAAAAAAATTAAGAATTACATAATTGTTTTTCAAAATTTATCCCTAATTTAACCTTGATGAGATTATTATAATAAGTTAATGTTGGTTTTCATCATCATATTTCAGGAGTTTTATTTTTTCATAGGTAACGGAAATTGGCCTGCAATGTTCACAGTACACGCCATCCTTCCTCGTCTGATAAAAATTTACCGCATGTGTGATGAAGCGCGTCCGGATTTAAGACGGAATTTACAACTAGTGAAAGATGGAGCGGTCCGTTGAAATCAGGGGCAGTTTGAACGTAGGAGAGAAAAAAACCTTAGCTACAGTAAAAACTTCCCTTCCATATCTCACCGAACGACCCACAAGCAATAACTACACATCATCGGGTTCAGTGGTTAAAGAAAATTTATGAAAAAAAGTTACAAACACGATTACAATTTATATCAATCGTCTAGAAGGTAGTCTGCAAATTTTTGCTTACTTTTTCTCCAGCCAGGTATCGTTTTTCGTATTAATTTGCATTTCTTCATAACAAAATATTTTTTTCCATAAAGAGTTTGTTGTTTTAAAGCTTAAAAGTTTCAACTCTTTTGTACGTTATTTTACTCATTAGGCAAAGCTAGTACACGCAATACCATTTAAAAATACATCCACTTTTTAAATGTTTTTCCATTAATACATCTGAAGCATTTTATTTTGCTTACAAAAGGAAAAGGCAGGGAGGGATGTCGGTTGAAAAATGTTACAGAAAATTGTTGTATAAAGAGAGAGAAAATCGAAGTGGTTAATTCATATAAATATCTGGAAATAACTTTGACATCAGATCTGTCGTTACGGGAGCACTTCAAAGGACGAAGCCGCAAGGCCTGGAGCACTTTCAAAAACGTTTTATTGAATACAATAATTTCTTTTTATACAAAGCGGTTTTTCGAGCTATAATTTTTAGTTAAATGTAGGCGTTGAAATTATACTAACTTATTTAAAAAGGTATTAAAATTTCCCAAGAAATACACAGGATTTTAACTTTTTTTTATAAATATTTATTATCTTATTATTATTTTTGTGAGTGGTCCCCTCCCTTCAATGAATATCTATGGCAATGAAGTCATAATTCCCTTCAACGCACTCTGGGGACTATACTCGATATTTTGCCATCGGTTCTCTCACGTACTAATTCATACAAACAAACATACTAAATAATCAAATGTATACGTTCATAAACACTGAAGAGCTACACATTGATATTTATAATATTTACTGATAGGGAACCGCTATTCCTTGAAAGCTTTGCAGAGGAGACCACATGGTGAAGGACTGTATTTATTTAGAGGGGCATGCCTACTCACTCCGTGCAAGGGGCCGGTACGACACTCCTGAGCCAAGTGTGACAGATGCGCGGGGTTTCCCCCCCCCCCAAAAAAAAAATATGTCCTTGTCGATTGGTTATTGTCGACCTTCAAACGGGTGAGCGAGATCGGCAAGACCTACCTTGCGTTCAGACTCTCGGTGGGCCATCTCTGTCATGCTCTTGACTAGCAAGAGCTTCTTGGAAGATCCGGCCGATAGACGCTGCCAGAGGTTTTTATTGCTCGTACAGCTTCAGGACGGCGGTGGTCGGTTTGGAGGGCAATCGTATCAGTTTTTGCCGCTTCGTCCAATGTGTACCGAGTACCCAGACGACTACCGCCGTTTATCCGAGGCTCTTCAACTTAGCATATCTCTGTAATAAGAGAACGAAGAGAGGTTCCACCGAGAATCTGTCACGAATAGCCAAAACACCCTACAGAGGGGACGGCTCACCCTGAGCGTGTACAAAACTCATACAGCTCCACCGCGTAAAGCTGCAATACCGCGGGAGGGCCACGAAATGATTACTCGTAGGCCTAACCCTCGCCGGTTCTAAACCCATCATTAGTTGTAGAATAAATCGGCGGATCCCGATGTGAGTTTGCGGAGGCGCACGCGATGAAGCTAGTACCGCAAGATCAACCTGGACAAGAACCCCGGGAGGCTCGAGCCTCATTCTCAGTCCAAGTACCGTCCCCAGTGTCAAGCCATCTCTAACGCTTCATCGAAGCAAACGTCGAGAGGTCGTGTCCGAGTTCGAAGTCTTTCTTGCTGGCTGTGCTTGTTTTTCAGGATCGTGCCCGTCAAAGAGTGGCCGCGTATCTGGGAGTAAACCGCTCTATCCCGGATTCCGCGGTAGCACTGGATTTGATAAAATATCTGACATTGGTTAAATTGCTAGTACAAAAACAATTGATTATTTACAAAACCACAATGTTCTTTTTTCCTTGTTTGCATTGCACATGTTATTTACTTCAACATCAAACTTCAATGTAATGTGCAACAGCTACGTCTCATTTGAACACATTCTTCGTCATCACGTAAAAGCCAGTTTATTTGGTTGCCCCCCCCCTCAATTTCACTTATAATCTAATCTATAAGAATAATCAGTATAGTTATTTTAAGAAATGATCTCTCTGTACAATTGGAAGTGAAGCACATGTGAATGACGTTATGTGTTTCCATGGGTGTTTCGGATTTATAATTAACATGATAGCATAACAAACATATCAACCAGTATGTGCCGTCCTAATGCGTCATCCCACACCAAAAATATAATTTATACCAACGATTTGTTTTCACCTATTTTTGGTCAAATAAGAAAAAGAGACCTAAACTTGAAAAAAATAATAAGAAAGAAAAATAATCCTTACGCTAAGTGTTACTTGCAATAAATGAAAGGTACTCGTGGTGGTGTTACGAAATGAATCGGCGTGTTCGATTCCGTAGATGATTGTAACAGGTTTCAAACCAGAAACAAATTAAATACGGACTGTACAGATGTAATTGTGTATGCACTCGTCATCGAATCATGCGTTTCATTAGATCGGCTAAATAATTAACATTTATCAACACAAAAACCTATGTAAACAATAGCTATATTTTTTATGCGGCAACAACGCAAAAATATAACTTTCCAACGCTTTTTATCAATTTTTGGTCAAACGAGAGTAACAGATCAACGGTTGCAAATATAAAAAAACTTCAAGAAGAAAGGTAAAAATTACGCCAATGTTGGAAGCGAAAGCTCTTTGTGGCCGTTTTATGGAATGGTCCTACAGAAATACAATTTTTACTATTTTTTATCTTTTTATTGTCAAACAAGATAACCGGTTCAACAGTTGGAAGAAATAAGAACGCAGAAAAAGTCTTACGCTGAAAGCGACTGTAAATAAATTAAGGGAGATCCTGTGGTTAGTTTTATGTTTCAAATAAGCATGTTAGATTGGATACATGATGCTCAAAAGCTCTAAGTATAAACGCATGTTAGATTTTTGTACATGATGTTGAAATGATCCAAAGTAAAAAAATGAAAATATGAAAATTATAATGAAATTACAAATGAAAAGTAAGTTTTCATCGATTTTTGTCAGTATAATAAACATGTACACATCATAGAACGTATTGTAAAATTATTGTACAAACAATTATTTTTTATACAACAAACATTTTTTTTTATCATCATTATAAAACGGAAATATCGTTTAACCAACGAATTTTTATCTTTTTTTGGTAATAAAGGGAAAGAGTCTTTGCGTTGGGAAAATTTAGTTGAATTTTTTAATCATCATTCGTGATAACATTTAGTTTAATTAATTTAGCCTAATTTAGTTTCTGCAGAATTAAATCAAATGGCATAATCCACTTCAGATGTGTTATGTTGTGCTGACTGCGTAGCTTGGTGTCGGGTGGCTTTCAAGACGAAGTTATTGCTTATAAGCATGCCATGTGATCTCTGCGTCGATGCGAGGGCTGTTCAGATCTCTGTGTATCTCGCTATTGCAAACACACCAAGGAGCATTTACAATATTTCATAGCACTTTGTTCTGGAATCGTTGTATTTTGATTTTATTGCTTCTTTTGTGAGCACCCCGATATTTGTATAACATACATTCATACAGGTTTCTATATATGAACATAAATCAATATTTTATTTTGAATTGATAGACGGCAATTCCTTCGAAGCAACATTTTATTTGTTGACGGTATTTTTTCCTTTTTCTTTTTGATGTGTTCTTTTCAATTTAATGTTGTTGTTTTGTTTTTTCTATTGTCATGCTTAAATTTTCAAAAGCATTTCTATCTCGGATATTCACATGTACGGATTATTGACAATTTATTTTATCCTTCTAAGTTCCATTTATGGAGTGCCATTTGCAGTCGATTTGTGGAAGTATGGGCTTTCGACTGAGACGTCAGTTGTAAGTTTGGAACACCATAGACCGTTTAAAAAAAACAAAAAAAAAAAAAAAACTTTAAATAATTTAAAACATACAAAGAAGATTACAGGATAGAAAAGGCAGAGAGGTTCTTCTGATAAATGTCGTTCGTCCGAAGAACGGGGAGAAATACGCGCTGTTTATGATAAGCGCCGGGTTTATGCGAGGTCGCAGTGCAGAGCTAGCTGGGGCAGCTACTACAACTACCGGCAAAAGTGCGACGTTTATGTTTTCCGTCAGTAGTAAGCCACTTGTATACAGCAAGTATAGCTTGTTTAACTCTACAAGTTATATGTTCCTACGTTGCGGTGCTGTCTTGATTTCGAACAAATCGGAGTATTCATTCATGTGTGGTGATTAGTGATACAAACAGATCATCCATAACAATCATCGCCTAAACACATAATCAACAGAATAATCAAAAACAACAATTCAACACTAACACCATCCACTATCACTAATTATAATATATCAATTACAGACAAACCAGCATGCATTTCGATGCTATCCATTCACGGCCTATCACATAAAATAAACGCATTTCTCTTTTGCGATAAATTTAAAATAGCTTTCAAAAATTCTAGAACAGTTCAAACACTTTTTTTCCAAAATTAAATATCCCATACGAATAACAAATAAATCTGACGTAATCAAAAAATAAATGGTTTAAACTATCCAGCAACTTACATCCTAAAGCAACTCAGAGTAAGCAACATATTTATGAATGCAGAACCCAAGCAAAATCCTACAGCCCTCGCTACCCACCACTTTGAACACCAACACAATTTCGACTTCAACAATCAAAAAATAGTACACACAAAAGAAAACAAACATAAACGTAACTTTTTAGAAATGGTTTATATCTACAGAGATAAACACAGCTTTAATTACAGAACAGATACATGTAAACGTAGTCGCACCTAACGCCAATATCATTAATCAAATTCAATATCGATAACATCCATGTATCATCAAATCACACAAAACATATCATATTACATATAAAACATTCATCACATTTCACACATCAAATATTATTACATAGCCTAATTTTTTGAACATTATTAGCTTTTCTTTTCCTATTTATCCCCGTCTATATAATCTTGAAAGGATAATCTGGCCGAACCATTACCAACGTTTTTCCCATCGTAGGCTCTTTTAACCTGAAAGAAGCCGACTTCTTATACAAAAATGTCTTTCTATGCCGATTTCCTTTCTCACCTCTTCAATATCCAACGCGTATAAACATAAAACATAGAGAGGAACATAATACGTTACAATAACCAAAACACACTTCCAGTAAAGTGTACAAAAAAATATTTTTGAGAAAAATAAATTGAATTCGACAAGTACCTTTCGAAGTCATTAAAAAAAAGAATAGCTGTAGCAATAAAACTAGATATTTTTGATTAGATTCACCAGAAAATATTTTTTCACACCGTTGACCGATATTCCACTAAATATTTCATAACTTCTCTGTATTTTATACAAATCCAGCATTATTACAACCGTTATAAAGATTAATCTTTATTCTTTGAGCTTGTGGCGATAAGATTTAGATTTTACGGCGAATATAAAATGTGATATAAACATGAATTAGACAAAAAATATTTATAATTTTACGCGTATAAACATAAAACAGCAATATCCCACTGGTACTCTCAACAGGACCCGCAATAATGACACAAATACACAGAAAACAAACACTTTGGGTGAGTAGAAATACTATGATTGAATATAAAAAATATCTTTTGCATTGTATATATTCTCTTTTTTCCACATCCTACAAGTATTTGTGAAATTTGGACAGTGTTTGTAAACCCCAGGCCTGAAGATGATCTCGATAAAGATCGAAACGTTGGCACGATAAAGAAAATTGTTTTTTTTTTTTGAAATCTTCATCACATCAGACCGCATCTCAGGATTTTTAGGAGATGGAATTCGGATGGTATGTTCTTTTCCGTCTGTAGTTATGTTTTCCACATAATTTCTAAAATTTTATTTTCTCAACTTTATTTTAGAAATTACGTTTTTTAAAATTAAAAATTGTTTCGACAGCAGAATCTCTCGATTGTTGCCATCGACTTCAAGGTTTACTTTCTTTCTTGCATCTAGTCTCTAGATTTTTGGCATACTTTATAGATATTTATTTACTGCGATTATTCAGACATCGTTAGATGCCGTCTGGTATGATGTAGGTTTCAGTAAAACATTTTCTTTAACGCGCCAACGTTTCGATCTTTATCGAGATCCTCTTCAGGGCCTGGGATTTACAAACAATGTTTAAATTCAACAAATGCAGGTAGGATGTGGAAAAAAGTGAACTGATGCATTGAAAAAAAAATTTAATATTCAATCAATCTATTTCTACTCATTCAAAGGGTTGTTTTCTATGTAACACTTTGAGTGAATAGAAATACTTTGAATGAATAACGTAATGAAACGAAATAAAATCATTTTGTTCCACAAGCTACATGTATTTTTTAAATTTAAACAATGTTCATTTACAAACATGAACCCAGGCCCTGAAGATGATCTCAATAAAGATCGAAACGTTGGCATAACTAACAAGATTAACGGTCACTAATCTCTACTCGTTTTTTCTGAAACCTACATCACACCAGACCGCACCTCACAATTTCTGAATAATCATCGACTAACGGTCACTAATCATCACACATTTATTTACTACTATAGTATATTGTAATTTTCCAAACTGCATCTTCTATGTTATCATTTAAATTTTCTTCTTCACGATAAAGCTGAACCTTTCCCTTTAAATTAATGTTTAGACTTGTGGTATTTTCAGTGAGCGGTATGTTTGACAAATATGCTCTATTTGCGCTTATAAAATGATTAGGAGGGTTTCATAATCTAGATGATGATAAAAAGTTCTAAAAGAAAAACAAAGCAATTATGACTGTTCAGACAGAATTAAAAATTCTACAGGAGTATTTGCAATGGTATTCAAGCTAAATAATTAACAATTATGCCTACGTAAAACTAATAACATTTAGAAAAGATTTTTAAGAAATAACAGCATCGACACAAACCAAAAATTTTACCACCAACTTTTACAAAAGCTCTCCATACATTTTTAGTCAATTGAGGGAAAGAGTTCAAAGGTTATTAAAAAATACTAAATGAGATAAAGTATTCCGAATATCACTAGCTAATGGACACGAAATGGAAAGTTCCTAGTCGTGATTTTATGAATTGAAAGAGTTGCTATTTACTGTAGATTATGTTCCAAAAGGAAAAACGAAAGAATTAATGCACTGAACAAATCCATTTGAAAATGAAGCGCATGTGGTTGATACCACGTGTTTCTGTTGATAATTTAGCTAGATAATTGACAAATAAACATAGAAAAGCATATTGATACGCTCTCTATGTTCATTATGCATCGGCACTCAACAAAAATATAATTTTAATCAACGCTTTTTTTTTTCAACCTAGGTCAAATAAGGGACAGATAACATCCAGGAGCTGGAAAAAGTATAGCCTTACGCCGAATGGTACTAATTATAAAAATAATTAAAAATGAAATTATTTTATGGTAGTTCTGTACAACTGTTAGGTGTGTCAGATTCCCTAAATGATTATGAATACCCACAGGCTAGAAAGAAATGAACAATGTTTTGGTGAAGTGCAGTCAAAAGTGAAGCACCTTTGAACTTGAGCATCGGTTTTCATTTGTATTTTGACTTTTTTCTAAACATGTTAAAACGCATGGAAACAATAACAACGTTTGTTATGTGTTGATGCATACAAGAAATTTAATTTTTACCGGCGCATTTTTTTCGATTATAAATCAGATAATGGTGGATGCACCGTGTCGTTCCATTGGTAATGTCGCTTTATAATTGACATGTAAAACAACATATGGAAACGTATTGATTCTAAAACAATGTACTTTGAGTCACTTTTTATGTTTGAAACATTTTTCCTAACTTTCCTCAAGAAATACAATCACCTTCCGATTTGAAGCAATCTCATATTTAATAGAAGTTCATACTTCATAAACTTTTAAATTATAAATAATAGTTTCAAAGTCACGTTTAAGGAGGTACCTTAAAAGCTTGATGGAACGGTTTTCTTTTCAAATTTCCCCTCTGCATTTTAATTTAAAAATATATAATAATGATAAGGTGATATTATGTATATCGGTGATAGTATCTTTTATTAGGATAATTTTTCACTGCTGCATGCACAGTTTATTTGCATTTACGTGCAGAGAGAATCGAACGTCCACTTTCCACGATAAGGGTAAACATTTCGCAACAAGAAAATTGAAGGGGTAAGATAACAGTTATTTCACAACCAGGTTGAATTCAACATGGGATTTCTGTCACGCTGATAATCTGATAAAATAATGCGCTAGTTAAGTAATGAGATACTGGAGCCCTAATTTTAGAAATTCCCAAGGCGTGCCTAGTTTGGGATGACCACGACAAGAGCGAAATTGCATTACGATCTTGTTACAATCAGCAAAACTTATCCTTTTTTGTCCTTTGTGTAAATAGGTTTAAATAAAATTTAGACAAGATAATTTTTTAGAAATGTATTATTATATTAACCGCTTAGTGAATCATTGATTGTTTTATACTTTTTATTTAAGGTTTTAGTTCAAATAAAAAAGCCGGTGTAACGAGCGAAATTCGGACCCGAAGCCGAAGGGGCTTGTTTAGGCTTAGTTTTTCATTTCAGCCAAAACTTTAAAAAATTGATTGATTAATTGAAAGAATATAATTTGGTCAATAGACCACTAAATATAATGGATTGATTATTTTGTCGTTTTTATTGGGTTGTCCGGAAAATAATGCAGGATTTTAAGTTTTCATT
>CM077101.1:26624015-26648114 GCA_039619505.1 Cimex hemipterus
TTTTGTTTAATACCAAAATCCTGCATTATTTTCCGGACAACCCAATAGATGTAATAAGGTGATACAAGAACATCCAGTACTCCTCTTAAAAATAATGTGTTTCATATACCGCCCATCTACAAGAAAGGTACGACAACTCAAAAAAATAAAATTTTGCAGGAGAGGCAACTGGGAAATTGACTTATTTTAACTCATGTAGTAAGTTCACTAATTTCGTGGTCCGCTTGACCAATTAATATATTACAATTAATTAAAGATTTTAGTCGAGATAAAAAAGTCAATGGCACGAGCGGGGGTTAACACAAAGATTGTGAATAACCCAACGATATCACTAATATGGGCGCAGTATAGTGCAGAATAACACATCCACATAACACAAAACCGCATCCCGTACTCATCATTGTTTCAGGACATGCTGATGATATTTTTCGTTTTTTTCGTATTTTTCTCGATCCTAATTAATTAAATAATGCATTTATATCCGTTATTGTATTTAAAACCGACCGCATTGACATTTCAACACAATTGGTGATTACTGCAAGATTGCTCGTCCTACGGCTATGTGGGATCCCACTTTGGAAAAATTATACCACTAGAATATTGAGATGAAGTCCCTTTTCCCTTTTGCATGTCATATTACTGGTTGTTGCACTGTAATTGAGTTAATAATATATTTACATCCTCCGTCGTTATCAAAAGACAGAATTATAAATCCTTAGTATTATTTTGTAGAAAAAATATCTTCATTTATGTTCTTCTAAACATAAAATTGTGTAATACAAATATTTAAAATAACAATAATTAGGGTTGAGATGAAAAAAAGCTAACGGCACGAGCGGGATTCGAACCCACGATCTTGGCTTGATATGTCGTTGCTCTGCCACTTGAGCTATCGTGACCTCGATCCACTCGGACAGTAACTTTCCATCTCAACGTCACCTTTTGAATTTTCCCTCCTTTGACTCTTTTGTCAAGCAGACCACTAAATTAGTGAATTTAATGATTTAAAATGAAGTCTACTTCACTAAAGCTCTCCGTGGCCGGAATTTGTCGCCGAGAATCCAATCCGTTACAGGACATTTGAAAAATGGCAAAAAAGGAGGGAAATGTGTGTATGTATGGGTATGCATGTGAACCACAGGACTTACATAAATGAGTAATCAGTATTTTTTACTCGGTCCGGTGATGCACAGTTTAACATATACGTATTTATATTAGTTTTGTATGGTGTTTAATGACCGTAGTAGGTTTAAAAAAACATTTTCTTTATCTTGCCAACGTTCCGGTCTTTATTGAAATCATATTCGGTGCCTGGAATTCATTGATAAACATTGTTTAAATTATACAAATACTAATTATAAAAAAATTAATTTATGCAATGATAAAAATTTTAGACTCAATCGAAGTATTCATTTAAGTACTGAGTACAAATACTCTGATTGAGTCTACAATTTCTATATTGTGTAGATTCATTTTCACATCTTACATGTCTTTGTATAATTTAAACAGTGTTTATCAATTCCAGGAGCTGAAGATGATCTCAAGGAAGTTCGAAACGTGGCACGATAAACAAAATATTTTTCTAAACCTACGTCACACCAGACCGCATTTCACGATCTCCAAATATTCTAAATATTCTTATATTAATTCCAGTTAAATTTAGGGGTCTATTGACCAATTTTTTTTTCCAATTAGTTCATATTTTTTTGCAAGGTTTGGGTTGAAATTAAAAGGCTAGTGCCACAAGCGGGATTCAAAATTATCATGGCATCAGCAGAATCAAACGGTAGAGTAACAGCGTATTTAACCGAAGGTCGTGTTTTCGATTCTCGCTCGTGGCACTGGCTTTTGCATTCCAACAAAAACCTTGCAAAAAGATTACCTATATAAAATTTTTAATGAACTTCAAACTGGTTGCCTTTTTATCTATTTGATTAAACTTAAGACTGGTGTAAGGGAATTTTAGAAATTAAAGCACTACGTCGACTTTTTACCAACAGTTATGCTTTAGTTTCGCGTTGTTCACGTCGAGGTGGAAATAGAATCTTTCCTCAGGTATCGATCGACTATCTGATGATCAAGAAGCACCAGCAGGTTCCGAAGTACTCCAGACCATGCTTCGTCGTCGGCGTAATTGAGTTGAGAACTCAGTTATGGAGATCACTTGTTTTTCGATAATGAAATTACTCCGCCAACTTTCTCTTGATGATGCATCTCAGACAATCGCGGGGAAGGGTGCGCTCCAGGGGAAACTTTTCAAACTGTGTCTCTCTTTTCCATTCCCCATTTAAAATTATGATTTTAAGTAATTGTATTATCCAAAAGGACGATGGAAGGATTTCACATTTCGGGAATGCCGTTTTGTCATTCTGCCTCAGCTATTTGCCCGAAGGTTTCACATTTCTTTTCGGTAATTTAAAGGGTCGAGTATCCGCCAACTTTTTCGGAGTGCAGATTTTTAATTTTACCTCAAGGCTTTTAACATATATAATTGCTTATAAGTAAACATATTTTTTTAACTTATCGAGTTTGTTTGTAGAGATTAGTGACCGTTAATCGATAATTATTCAGATATCGTAACATACGGTCTGGTGTGATGTAGATTTCATAAAAACATTTTCTTTCATGCACTTTCATTATCGTGCTAAGGTTTCGATCTTTTATTGAGATCATCTTCAGAGCTCAATGTGTTTGTCTTGTGCCCTTTTTTGGATATGGAAAGTAGTGTGAGGGAATGTGGATATTATTGATTTTGTTAATAAAATGAAATGAATCATTTACATTATATTGTGTTATCTGCGATGTTGTTGAGTGTGTTGATTAGGTACTTTGTCATGTTGTATGTGTTCACACATGAAATTATGGGTTTTAGAGGGTGTTCGGGTTTATGTGTTTTTACAGACCCATATATTTTAGGAGTTGTTGATGAGTTTTTTTGAAGTGATTTATAAGTGTATGTGTCAATTTCTTTTCGTTTAAGTGTTTCTTGAAGAATTTTGTTTGTCTGTTTAATGAGAGAAGGAGTAGGGTCTGATTTGATTATGTTGTATGTGTTTGTGTCAATTTTTTCCTTGTATACTTTTTTGCTGATTACCTCTGTTTGTTTGGTCTTAACGGAAGAAAGAATGAGTACGTCAGGATTATTTTTAATAAAATTTTTGATTTTGGTATATCTTTGTTGAGATAGGTTGTGTTGATTTGTAGTGAGGTGTTGTAGGTGATTTGTTATTGTATTAATGCATTTTGATCATGTTATGTCTTTTTCTTTTTCTGCTTTTATGGATTTATGGATTGCATAGTCTGCACCCGTAATTAATTTAGCTGTTGGAAAATCTATTTTGTTGTAAGGAATGGAATGTTTGGGACCAAGTGGCAGGAAGTTCCGGATTTCTGGAGGGATGTTAGTTTTGGTTCGGTTTAGGACCCGTTAGTTTGTTTGTTGATTAAATTATTTAATTTTTTGATGTGTTTAGTTTTATTTTGTCAAAGTGGACGTTGTACACATCTTTTTAATGTGTGTACAATACTTTTAAAATGTCCGTAGGTATTATGCTAGCGGCACTGAGTTTTAATTGGTGTAATTTTTGTGGTAATGTCTTGATGTTTTTGTTGCTCGTGGTGATTTCTATGTTTAAGATGTTTCGTTTGAAATTTACTGTGGCTGTATGTAGATGAAATCTTTTCATGGAATCCTATATTCTTCTCGTGTAGAAATGTGTGGGCACTCTCAACGCGACGCGCAAGAAGGACACAAGTGCACAGAAGACAAACACTTTCAGCCCTGAAAATGATCTCAATAAAAGATCGAAACGTTGGCACTATAAAGAGAATGTTTTTCTGAAACCTACATCACACCAGACCGCATCCCACGATATCTGAATGTCTTATCTAGTTTCATAACTATAGAATTCTCGATTAATTTTGTTATTATTTCATTTAAGTAGAATGTACAGATATCAATACTAGAACTAGTTTCACAATTGCAGGACACGTTCGGGGATTCGTAGATTTGAATGAAACTTCTTTTTTCGATTCTCGGTCGAAATATACTCTACCCAAACGGTTAGCCTATGAACACAGGATAGATTTTGGTGAATAAATTATAACCGCATATATCAAATAATACATCTAAGAGATTTTTGTTTGATAAATTTTTAATTATCTCACTTAAAATAACATAGGACATAAACATTGTTGACATAGTCAGAAATTAAAACCATTCAAGTTTCCACTGGTTCCATTATTGTGGATATTGGATCAAATCTAAAGAAGTTATGATTTTTTAAGCGTAACATCGCACATAGAAAAAAAAGTAAATCAAACCCAAAAATGTTTATTTTTTGTTGGTATAGAAATTGAATGTAAAAGCTTTAAAAATTGCTTGAAACGAATTTTTCTAAAATATTTTTGTCCCACTTTACTGGAATCGTCCTTTGACTTTTGTGATTATTTTTAGTAACTCCTCTTATTAAATTTAATACTGCAAATTATTTTATTAAAGCAAACATTGCTCTTGGCTAATCCAGCACCGAAATATAAAGGATTCAATAAGCGGTATAAAAAATAGCGAGGAAAGTCGGACCAGGAAGGTTTTTGGTCCATTCTAATTAAGCAACTGTCTTGATTTACTCAAAACAACCAAGAAATATTGACTAGTGATAGAGGCGATATCAAATATAAAGAATAATGAAACTACTAAATAAAATTTTAATTACTTCGTGACCACTTCTAAAAAATGGGTATTTGCAGCCCAAATATAATAATAAAATCGAAGAGTTTCCTCCTGTATTCAATAGTGAATATTTTTTCACGAAAAATTGTAAAATAAATAGCGCGATGGACAGCAACATCCAACGAAAATACACTGGCCGGTGTAAAAGATGCTTACAACAATTCGGAACTTTTTCAAAAAAAAAAAAAAAAAAAAATTATCCCAAAGCGCGGGTTTGCACTTAACGGTGAAGGGTGGACAAAATAAGAAATAAAATCTCATTCCTTTAAATTTGCGCGAGAGAAAGACTTTTCGAATTTGTATGTGTAAGTAGGGAGGCGTTGCCGCCGCTCCAGAAGTATGCTTCCCAACATCAAAGGCATTATGGAAGTTTGTGCTCTGATTGTCATTCTTCTCGGGGAATTATTCGCTCGGAAAAAGAAATCCGTTTAGCGTTTCTTTCCTTTATATATTTACACTGTATCTATATTGGCGGACATAAAATCACCCTACGTTTCATCGAATAACTTGCTAATACTTCAATGCCTCCTGTGTATGTTCGTTGGAATTTTTAAGTTAACAATTTCACATTACTGCGACGTTGTTTTTTGATGATGATCCTGTATTTTCAAACAAACCAGTCTTGAAAAATTTAAATACCAACGTTAAATAATAATTAGCTGTTTTAATAATTTCTTTTTACTCCAGTTCTACAGGGAATATTGTAATTTTGTCAAGCATTCCCCTTCGGGATATTCATTAATTTCTGATTAACCATCAAATTTTAAATATTATTTTTAATCTTTCAGCAATGTTTAAGGTCATTTAGTTATTCGAAGAGTGGCTTGATGGTATTTTCGGTACAATTTTGTTATCTATTTTTTTCTTCTGCATATTATCGTTGAAAAAAATGGAAAACCACTTGTATAAATATTATGAACGGTTTTAAAGAAAATTGAAACACTACATCGCATTTTAAAACTCATGTATTTTGCGAGGAAAGTTGCCATTTTTTCAATACCATATTTCTAAAAAATATTCAATCTGTGGCAACCAAGTTTATTTTGATTTATCTCTCTACTAATATTTTAAACTCTCAACTAGGAATTATTTAGCATAATGGATCGTCAATTTTTAGCAATTGTCGAAATTTGTAACAAAATAGTGTATTGTATGTATGTCGGGTTCGAATGCAGGGCCGCTGGATTCGAACCCGGGACCTTTACCTTACAGTGATGAGCGCCGTGGCCGTGTCAAAGACAACCTTGCGGCCACCGACGCCCCCTAAACTTTATCATAATTAAATGCAGAACGACATTGAAATTATTCTGTAGTGAATCTTCCTTCTGTACATTTTAAATTTACCTTGTAAATAGGAGAAAATAGTTTCTTATGAAAATAGGAGTAAAGTAGTAGTAAGAAAAAAGAGATGGCAGAGCGTGAATGTAAATATCCCATAAATAATAATAATAAAATAAAAATAGCCAATTTTTGGAGAGCACATGGCGAAAGACTCTTTCCTTAATCAAATTCATTTATTAGTGGTTTCACATAACGGAATAATTGGATTATGGTACTAAGCTACTTTCAGTTTCCGGGATGCTCGCTCTTCCCAACACTCAGCATGAATTGTATATAAATGAAGTTTTAGTGCGTGCGACTGACTCTGATTCAGTGTAGGATTAACCCGTTAAGCTCTATACTTCGCTCCCGGCCATCAATTGCGAATTTAACTTGCAACCGGATTAGAAGAGAATGCAGCATCAATCATATCTGGTCAACAAATTATAATCGTTGGAAAAAAATACCGGCCAACAGGAAAATTTAGTCACATCGGTAGAAACGTTAATTAGCACTATGCAAATGAAATTTTCTTGGTCTATCTATTCTTAACGTTGACGTGAAATGGTAAATAAAAATTTAATCGCATCATTTTTGATAACGATTTTCTTGATTGTTATAGTTCGTATTTATATTTGATTGTCAGATCTTGAGTGGTACAAAGTCAAATAACTCTTGACCAATTTGTGAATTGCCTTGAATAAGCATTTTGTCTTTGTTTGTCCGTCTAGAACTAACTATTCAATCCCTCAAAGTCTTGCGAATGGAGTCGGACTTTCTAAAGAGACGGCCAGGTAACCAGGAAATGCCTTTGAGCGGCGATTTCCCTTCCCTTCCGCTCAAAATAGTTTCCTTAATAGCAGCAAGGGACAAATGGGCCTGCCCCAATAGGGCGCTTTTCAATTTCAGTTGTGATTCAACAAAGTTAAATGGCGAAGCTTAGGTCTTTCTTCACACGGAAAGCGCGACGGTTTGGATTTTTTGCGGCTGGTTAAAAGAGAAAGGACACGTGATTCCCCAGACCATGAGGATTTAACGGCGAAGGAACGTTTTTTGGACGAACAGCTGTATTTTTTTCACTTTTCAAACTCAATTTCATTCCTTGGAGTTTTGTTTTCATAAACAAACATTTGTATGTTAGAAAAGTTTATATCTCCGTTAAAGCATCAAACTCTAAAAGTAGTAAATAAATTAAGTAGAAGTAAAAGTAAATTATATAAACAAATTCTCAATGTCAAGTTGTTCAAAGTGATGCCAAAAAGTTACAATTTTTTAATACCATTTTTGCGAAATCTGTTTAGTCTATTAAAGCTAATTTTTATATTATTTTTTGCACTATACTACAAATTCTGCCCTAGGATATTTAAACAGTTATTTTATTTATGATTAATTTTCGCCAAGCAAATTTGAGAGTTAATTTATGAGAAATGTAACACCTTTTTGCGGGTGTTTCTATAAAATACACGACATGAAGATAGTTGGGATACAATCGTTTAATATGATAAATCTTTAGGAGAAAAGTGGATCAAAATATAAATCGTTTTATCACTGATTTTCATGGCTACACTAACGCTTATCATCGTTAGCTGAATTGCAAAACTAAACTAAACAGATTATGTATGCAAAATAATCCTCGGTCCACAGGACATGTGGCAGTAAATGAATACGGGAAAACCGACCCTCTTGCAATGGCGCTGCTGTACCGCTGATAGGTCTTGAACCGTTTTGCGAAGTAGCGACTCAAACATTCAATGATTACCTTAGACAAAAGGACGAAACAAAAATGAGAAGAGATAGAATTCACTCATTGGACATCGAAGAACCTTCTAGCAACTTGGGAGCAAAAAAAAAAAAATGACAGAACGCTTCAAGTTGAAAAAAACATGGAATCCTCATACAGTTTATGATGCGACACTGTACTACTGGAGACCGAATGGGCATTTGATGAAAATTGTTAAGATTTTAGTATGTACAATATGACCATAGAAGAAATTCACTCACTGATACAGGGCATACTAATCAAGTTGCTTAATGAACTATGACCCAACGGTCTGCATAACCACAGAACGGGGATACAATTCACGATCTTTGAAAGATGTTAAGTCGTGCTCACTCGAATAGACAAATGTCCACTACGATCGTGAACTCCCCCTTTCTTTTCTTAGCAGTTAAACGTCAATTTTCCGCAATGCTGCGTGGGGCGATTGGTACAACCAAAAATAAAGTTATAACAGTCCTTGAAGACTTGTTGTTGTTTGGATTTCTTTTGTGGTAAATTGTAAGATGCAAGAAATTAATAAACAAGAAAAATTAATCAACTCTTTCAACCAAAATGCTGTCTCTGCTCGAAATATGCTAACAAATGACACGCTTGTTCGCACCGACATACCTAACTTGTATCTTAAGGTCTACAATTTTATAGGACATAGGATGTATCTATTTTAACTGAGAGTATTAGGACAGGTCAGAAATTAATAAATGAAATGTATATGAATGATTTAATTAATGCGTATTTAAGAATAAAAATACACGTAAATAAAAAACAGCTGTTAAATTCATGGCAGCCGTGTCGGTTACCTATGCTCTAGCGATGGCAATATGACTACTTTTTCGACCTAACGTATAATATTGCCTTGGTCAATTAGATGGAGCAAATTATTCAGATATCGTGAGATGCGGTCTGGTGAGATGTAGGGCAAACTTAAACTTCACAAGTACACGGAAGGAAAATAATTTGATTGAATATAAAATATATTCTGCATTGTATAAATTCACTTTTTCACATCCTAAATGCATTTGTTAAATGTAAACAATGTTTGTAAATCCCAGGCCCTGAAGATGATCTCAATAAAGATCGAAACGTTCGCACGACAAAGATAATGTTTCTCTGAAACTTAACATCACACCAGATCTCATCTCCGATATCTGAATAATTATCGATTAACGGTCACTAATCTAACGGATAGTGATGTGACTATATTTTCGACCTAACAGCGAACATTGGCTCATGCTTGATAGATCAAGCAATGTCGACTAGCCGATTCTTTCAAGTCTACGACATCATTTTTCCCAATCGGCTCATCATTGTTTCAGGACATTCTGATGATATTTTTCGTTTTTTTTCGTATTTTTCACGATCCTAATTAATTAAATATTGCATTTATATCCGTTATTATATTTAAAACCGACCGCATTGACATTTCAACACAATTTGTGATTACTGCGTCAAGAGTGCTCGTCCTACCGGCTATGTTGGATCCGACTTTGGAAAAATTATACCACTAGAATATTGAGATGAAGTCCCTTTTTCCTTTTGTATGTCATATTACTGGTTAATATATTTACATTCTACGTCGTTATCAAAAGACAGAACTATAAATTCTTAGTATTATTTTGTAGAAAAAATATCATCATTTATGTTCTTCTAAACATAAAATTGTGTAATACAAATATTTAAAATAACAATTAATTAGGGTTGAGATGAAAAAAGCTAATGGCACGAGCGGGATTCGAACCCACGATCTTTGGCTTGATATGCCGTTGCTCTACCACTTGAGATATCGTGACCTCTATCCACTCGGACACCAACTTCCCATCTCAACCCCACATTCTGAGTTTGAAACAGTTCAGTGCTCAACTGGTAGAGCAGCGGCGTATCAAGCCGAAGATCGTGGGTTCGAATCCCTCTCGTGCCATTAGCTTTTTTCATCTCAACTAAAAACCTTAATTAATTGTCATTCATTAATTGGTCTAGCGGACCACGAAAGTAGTGAATTAATGATTTAAAATAACGCTAATTAGTCCTGGATATACAATCATCAAAACGGACGTCACTTCAATTAAAAAAATTAAGCAACATTTGTTTTTTTCACTTGGCTATCCCCCATACAATTAATACTTTAATGTTCATTTCAGAGTTCCACCCTCCTAATTAAAGGGCCAGGCTCCTTGCAAGCCATATACGTCCATATTAACCTAAATGCCTACTATTATGTTTCGGACAGGCTTATAATTACTCGCCTACCAGTGTTTCTTCCAGTTTAAAAAATTAACTAGTTTATCCTAAATGCTTGAACAATAACTATCAACGTAAGAGTACAATCAAACAATCTAAATCTCCGTCCTTTTCTTCTTCTTCTTATTATTATTATTACCAATACACAGGGTGGTCCAGTTTAAGCCCGAAAAAGCGGCTAAATAGAGTAAAATGTAACCAAACGAACTGTTCCATCTCAATCGGATCTGATGTAATGAATTTGACGTGCTTTTGGGAAAAATGCACACCTGCTAAATCATAAATTGGTATTTTTCAAGATCTTGGCCATCGGTTTCAACTTTTCACCACATTCTTTCTGAATTCTGCATTAGATTTTTTATAAGGAGTTATTTTTGACTTATCACTCGCTTAGTCTTATCAAAAGTCGATGTATGCTCATAAATTCCACTGAATATGAATAATTTAAAAAAAAGGAGACATTTTCGATAAATTTCCAAAAATAACTGTTTTTCAACAAACATATTCGTAGGGCTGTCGAACATCATAAAATTCCTTCATTTATTAAGCTTTCTCATGGTGTATTCAAAGTTCTAAAAAGTCCACCCTTCAACGGTAGAATCAACCTGGAATGTTAACAACCTGGTTCAAATGTGTAAATTTGTGTAACAGAAGTTTTATTTATTTTTTAAATTTTATTATTTATTTTATCAATCGTCGGATTGGGGCAATAACTCCATTTCCTTCCGTGCTACCCAATACAAAAGAGGAGAGTGAACTTGTGACAAACTGCGGCATTGTAACAGAACCTTGAGACTAAAAATGATAAGTAGATTGGTGTAAACAAACCTCCTTATCTCACTCCGTTTGTCTTAATTGTATGGGGCTACATGACGGAAATTTTACAAAACGCCCGTAAATAGTGTAGATGAATTACGGAGAAGTATTGAAGAGAGAGCTAGATTTCTCTAGACCAAATTAGCAACAATCGTTGGGGCGCGTCCGGAATTCAAGCCCCGGGTGTGAGGGTATCCCGTATGATATGCTTCGCCACCTTCCCCAGGGTGTAAAGAGGCGCTTGTTGGACCTGATCAACAACATATGTGATTCGGGCTGTTAGCCCGATCGTTGGCGCGAAACGCTCATCATACCTATCCTTAAAAAGGGTAAGAATCGAAATCTTTATCCGAGTTACATACCGATTTCTTTAACAACCTGCTTGAGCATAATCCTGACATGGCACCTATAGACGAAGGGATTTTACTGTCGGTATCAGGCCATATTAAGTAAGCATAGCTTTGCGGGGCCTATCTTCTCGCCGTATTCTTCGACTTGGAGAAGCGAATTATTGTGCAGAAGGTCCCAGGGTTTCTTGGAGAACCGGAGGTTCCGGGTCAGGCTGGGAATCGTGCTCTCCAGAGATCGCGGCCAAGAGAACGGTACCCCTCAGGATTCAGTGATGAGCGTTGAGCTTTTCTGCGTGGCGGTGAACGGTGTCGCATACGGCGTCTCTCTGGAGATAAGGAGAATGCATTTTGTGTACGACCTCTACTTTTAGCATTCGGGTAGGGATCCGGCGGAGGTTGGCTGTAGGATGCAGTCGGCGATAAACGTAGTGGCTGCAAGAGCAGAAGAAACCGGAAAACTCTGCCTGTGAGCCTCATCTGTGCGGTACGTTGAGAAGATGCGGTTCCTAGGCCTCCTTTTTGATGAGAAGTTGAAATGGCAGGCCCAAGGAGGTTCATAGCAGGAAAATCATCTCACCGTTAAGATTTATTGATTACTTTAAGTGGGGAATGAACAGGGAGATCCTGTTAAAAAAATTTGACTCCTGCTTTGTCCGAGGATGATTTATGGATGTATAGCTTACTCATCCGTCCGAAAAACGGGACTGAGGAAGCTCACTAGGCTCTATTATGAAGGTCCCAGTGCGATTTCGCAGTCGATCAGGACCAGCCACTTGGCCAGTCTATTATGCTGCGAGTTAGCGGGGGGGGGCTTGCCTTCTGATTCGGAGAAAGAGGGAAAGAGAGAAAGAGAGTGAGAGAGAGAGAGAGAGAGAGAGAGAGAGAGAAAGCTTAGGTTTTGCAACCGGATTCTTGGTACACGTGCATGTACTTTCGGGCCAAATTCCGCACAAGTGCCCGTTATGCTGAGAAAGTTTGCTTGTCCCAAATAGTCATAACTTGGCTCCATACAGAGAGTATGTGGGCATGCCGCCGGATTTAAAAATGGTTCTCGAGAACAATAGCCGTTATCTGGGCCCCACTGTTTCGTTTTTTAAAAGACGTGGGGTACATTGCTCTACACTCAATGCGTTTTGTTTGAATGCTTGTATTTATTAGTGTGAATGGCGAGGGGTGATTGTGTATTGTAGCGTTACGATTGCCCTCCAGCCACTGCATGTGTCTGCTATAAACGTACTCTCTCGGCGCTAATTTAGATTATTGATATTGTAAGTAGTTTGATCGAATAATATCGATTACTCCACCGGCTAAACAGAATGAGTGCAATTTATGAATGTATTTATTTTTGTCACTGTCTTGTCGAATATAGTTTAGGCTAGATTATAGTTTGCATACTTTGTGGGCTGAAATGACCTAGCTGTAGATAGCTCAGTTGGTAGGGAAGCGACGATCTCCTGGGCATTTGGCTTAAGGGGATACAAGCGACCCCTCCTCATAACGAATTGGGTGATCTCCCGGATGTATAGACACTAAGGTCAGCATATCGGGAGTGACAACCCATCGGGGTGAAAGTAAATCCGTTTCCAGAACACATGAATAGGAAGCCGTGTATTAATAAGAGGTCAAATAAATTTAGACCATTTTTTTATTTCATGTTGCGCCGGATGAACGTAGTACGGATCGTATATTTAGATTTAAAATGTGTTCGTTAGTTCATTTTTCCATATTTTATATAACCCGTTTTATCGTGCATGTCTTTTTAAGTATTCGTTATGGTTTTTCTGTGAGGTGAGTCGCATGTTGTTGTTTTTTTATGCACTGGTAGGTCGTGTTTATTTTATAGTCGTTATAGCTTACAATGGTTTTTAGTTCTTTTTTGATTAGCATGAAACCTATAATTTTGCTAAAATTAACTAATAAAACTCCACTACGCGACTCAGAGGTTGGGGTTGAGAATGTAACATCAAAAGACGCCAACCGCTTTGTCGGTTTTGTTCGTTAATCCTTTTGAAATTCATCCTAGTTTATCCACGGCTTGAATCGCGGCCTTCAACGTATGAAAACAAAATTGTATTGCCTTTCTTTGTACATTTTCACACCGTTCAATTACATTAAAGAATATTTTTCATCCCTGGAAAGTCCGTTCAATTTCCTCTAAAGTCCTAGGGATTTTCAACTCACTGCAATTCCCTCACTGGCGAAATGGTACTCCATGTATTGTACAACACTCTAACACGTAAAAGTTTAAAACAAAATACTCACTTCCGCACATAGAAAAATTGGCTAAAAATAGGAGTTGAGATTTTTCAATGTAATTTATGGCGGACCGTCAATCGAGGCGATACCTTGTACCTATGCGGGCTGCATATTACGTGAGCCGTCAAGCGGTCAGCGGCAGTTGATGAGGAATTATTTTATGATCCTTCCTCTGTTGCCGACTCAATGAAACTGGAAACCGTCTAAAAGGCTTTCAGAGGGGAATACATTCCGTTAGCGGGTGGCTCGCTGGGCAATAACAGTTTATCCCACGGCGGGCTACAATAACAAGCTCTTTTCTCCTTTTTAGGCAACACATAGAGTGCTACAATCCAAACCAATTGACCTAGATCCCCCTTACGCTTGCCCCCGACCCACATTCACTCTTTACCCTTAAAACAAACACGAGCACACTAAAACGTTCTTCTCCATCGCTAATTCATTCATGTTACGAGATAAATTAAATTAGTTTTAACTCTTGCACTAGTCGTTTACTTTTAGGTTGCCAACATAAGGAAGCTTTTTAATAAATCTTCCAAAAGTTCAATCGTCCGGTTACCAAATCCCTTAGCACCCCACTATAATAACAATTTCATTGCAGTAGTAATTCAGTGTGATTTGTTAATTATAAATCACAGAGCTTTATATCCACCATAAAGTCGTGTGAGCGTAAATTGCATTTTTTGTCAGAACTGTAGAAGGGCAAAATAAAGCTCACATTTATTGACTAAGATTTATTAATAGGTCTTAAATAAACATGTTCTTGCCGGTTAAGCTGGGAACACACCCGGTGCGACGCTATGCGACGCAAATCCAAAGTCCATTTTTCCATAAGATTGTATTACTCTACGCTACGCCTCTACGCTCTGCGATCCCCACCGTCCAGACTTTCGTCGGGTACCATCGAGTACAGTCGAAGACAAAAGAACCGGACACTCACATTTTTATTCAAATGTATTACTGTCGTCACATTAATTACAACATACTTATTTTAGTAGAAACCAATCTAACTGAAATCAAAAAGTCATTAATTTCCATTAAAAAAATAATTTTAATTGTTTAGTAGAAAATTCATCAAAACGCCGGAATACCAATTTTTGATATAATGGACTTATGTAACAATTTATTTTCTGGTTTTGCTCATACAATTAATTACACGATTTTCGTCGAGTCGCGGCAGAACAGGACACTCATATTTTTCTAGTTTATTTCAAACTAAGTATATGTAATTTTGTCGTTTATTAATTGCGGCATCCCTATTTTAATGTAAACCAAATTAAACGAGATCAAAAATTCGTGAGTTTTTATAAAAATTATTTAATTACGATGGTTAGGATGAAAATTTATAAATACAAAGGAATAACTATTTAAAACACTTAATTTTAACAAACATCGTTTCATATTAATACATCGTTGTGCTCATAAAATGTAACTAACAATTTACTAAAAGTTTTGCTCAAAATATGCATTAACAATAAAAGAGCCGTTGTGGTTGTGAAACGCGTTGTGTGACTTTACTTGGCGTGCGCTTGACATCGCAATGTGTGATGTGCACACCTTGACAAATCCTGACAAGCCATCGGGTAGCATTGGGTTTTATTTAGCCATGAATATATGTATAATTTCGTGGTGTGTGCCGCCCAATGATGAATGACGTGGAAAGTGCCGGAGATGGTTCCCACTGTGTTATGATGTCATTTATTCTACCCCTGTTGGGGGGGGGGGGAGCGAAACCAGAGAACCAATAGAGGGAAGATTCTCCTGCAGACCTGTCATTCGCGCGCGAAAGGGCGCACGTGCTTGGCTGTAGGTGGAAATCTGCCGTGTATGAAGAAATCTAAAGGACCTAGGATTCATCCTTCAGAAACACCAAAAATGATATATAGGAGATATTAAAGTTCAATAGGCAACACGATACCGATTAGCTAGGTTAGAATTTTCGATGATTTTTTATGTACTAGAAAGGAAGGCAGTTTTTCTGGTCCCACAGGCAGTCGACTTTCAGTGACTGTGATTGTCCGTAGCATTGGATATTCGTTAATAGTCTTCTGGCCAAATAGGTAATACGTCTCTTGTTTGGTGGAAGTGTTGGCCCGTACTGCAACAGAAGGATCGACACCTGTATTAGCAAACATGTGTTTGGGCGTTGAATGAATATATATTGAAAAATAATAGACCTAGGACACTTGCTTCAAGGACACATCAGAAGGTAGAAGGTACTAAGGGTTTAGTAGATCACGTGGTGTAAGTTGTAATGGAACGCTGAAAAAAAAAAAAAAAAAAAAAAAAAAAAAAACTCTAGAGTAGAACTTTTGACTATATGGCATAAAATACAGTGAATTTAGTTGAATCGTAAGCGATAATCACAGAAGGTTCTCATTACCGAGGATAGATGAGATAGATGAACATGTTATGAGGAACTATTTACGAGGAGAAAGTACAATGCCCAAATGTTTCATTGTTACTCTTCCAGTCTTAAAGTGAATTTTTTTGTTCTCTTTCAGAGTTCAAGCCATTTATTTAATCGTAGCCATTATTCATAAATTACAATTAATCGGATATCGTGATTTCTATGTAAATACGTTTATAACTAGTTGGTATAATCTGTAGGCAACGAGGTGAAATATACCCGCGACGGCGTGGACAGTTTACGTGATTATTTATTCATCAGGGAGTAGAAGGGCCACTTAGTTTAAGCGATATGGCCGGTCTGTGGTATTGAAGAGAATACTGGGAAGCTTCTTACTCACAGTATTTGCATCTACATGGTAACACCCAAGAGACCAATTAAACGTGAAAGCTACGAAAACATATCTCACCGAAATTAAAGAAAAAATCATTTTTGGAAAACAGTAAGAAAACGAGGCTACAGAATATATATTTCGCAAAACTTGCATTTTAATGGTTAAAAGGTAGACACAAGATTTCAAAGGAAAAAGGGATTGCCTTCTAAATATAAGTTAAAAGGGTAATTTTTTCATTTGCATTTCTGTTAAATAGATTTTGTTTGTGAAAATCACCAAATCAAAAATTTCCCTAAGAATCGTCTGTACTTTCCGGTGGTAACAAAACTTTAAACGTTAATCGTATTTCGTCTATTTTCAATATTATTTAGCTGTTCAAAGAAATGCCGAAAAATTACATTTTTCATTAAACCATTTTCTCAAAATCTTACTGTACTATTAAAACAAATCTAGTTAATTTTATTTACCTGGTTTACTACAAATTCGTAGCTTGGTAATTCATTAATTTGGGCAACAATCATATTTTGTCACAAAATTAACGCTTTTTTATGTAAAAAATGTAAACGCGTTTCTAGATTTGCTTAATGAAAGATATTACAACTATTTGGTTATTATTGCTCTACAAAATGAAAACAATAGTTTCAATATGATTCATACATTGGAAGAAAGTGTCCCAAAATATAAAAAAGTGCCACTTCGTTGTTCTAAAGTTATCATTATTTCTATTATCCGAACCATTATCTCAAAATCTATTTGTTTTAGTACGACCTATCATTTGAATTTAATTTGTCTCAGTTTATTACGATTTGTCATTCTTTAATTTTTGGTAGCAATCTAAATTTGTGATAACATTTTTACACCTTTTTCTTGTGCAAAAAATGTCTGTATATAATAATTATAAATTATCAATTTTATGAAAGCTAGCTGAAAATGATGGTTTGACAATTGTAGGTGTACAGAATGAATTAAAATTCGTATTAAATTAAAGAATATTTTAAAACGAATTGATTCGATGAAAAATAATAAAAATATTACCTTCTTGCCCGTGAAGAGATGAGAAATTTGGTAATTTTCGGTACCTTTTATTCTGTTTGTTCTATTAGAATTAATGTTTTTCTGTTTTACCACGAATTTGTAACTAGAGTTTTTAATACATAAAGAGTAGTTCAACAATCTAACTTTGTGACAAAATTGTATACTTTTTTTTGTTTTTTACAAAAACACGCACGGCATGCTTTGGAGTGCTTTCATGAAATAGACGTTACGTTGAGTGTTTTGGGATTATTATTGAACAAAATATAACATTTCAATACGATTAACAGATTTGAAGAGAAGTGTTGAACACGATACACAAGAATGACAAAATCACTCAGAAAACAAATCCTTTGAGCCCTGAAGATGATCACAATAAAGATCGAAACGTTGGGACGAAAAAGAAATTTTTTTCTGAAACCTGTATCACACCAGACCGCATCTCACGTTCTGAATGATTATTGATTAACGGTCACTAACCACCACACAAAAGATTAAAACATTCGGTACAATATTTTCAAAATCTGTTTTTTTTACTGTTGGAACGATTGCTTTCAATATTATTTTTCCTTGTTTACTACAAATTTAGACTAGAGTTGATAAAAAATTATACTTTTTCCTTTTAAAAAAACATAACTCTCTACTGAATTTTTAATTATTTTTTAATTAAAATAAAAAATCATAATTCTCAACCGCTAGGATTTTGAAAATGTATTCTTAATTGTAATTGTTTGCCTTTTGTTGCTTTAAAAAATAAAGAAAGAATAGTTTCATTATGATAAATGTTCTTTGAGAAAATCATAGCTGAATTTTAAAAAATAAATTTTTTAAAGACTATGGAGTTGAATTTTTTACGTTGCGAGAAAGTTCATATTATTTAGCGGATAATGTTTTTTCTAACAGAAAATTGTTTTATTGTCAGTCTGTTCTACCACGTGAGACAGTTGGTTGGAGCAGCGGCGTATTGGGCCGAAGGTCGTGGGTTCGAATCCCGCTCGTGACACTAAGTTTTTCATTACAACCGATACCTTACATAAAGATTAAAAAATTGAAATAAGTTATTTGGTCAATCGGAACACAAGATATACTGGATTTAGAAAAGAAAGTTAACTGAGTTAACCCAGTTAAAATTCAATATACGGATACATTCTATTCTTTTTCAACGAAAGATGACATAATCTATTGGGTTGTCCGGAAAATAATGCAGGATTTTGGTATTAAACAAAAAAAAAAGAAACTAGTTACTTTAAAGCAATGTTCTTTAATCAAAATAATTTCCCATACTCTCAATACATTTCTCCCAACGTGTTGGTAACTTATTAATTCCGTCTAAGTAGAATTCAGAATTTTTAGAATTGATAAAGTCAATAAATGCATTTTCCAGTTCCGTTTGATTTTTGAATATTATGTGTTGTAAGTAGTGGTCCAGGTGTCTAAAAAAATGGTAGTCAGTAGGCGAGAGGTCCGGAGAGTAGGGTGGGTGAGGCAAAGTTTCATAGCCAAGCTCCGATAATTTTTGTGACGTTACACGTGACACATGTGGTCGAGCGTTGTCATGCAACAAAATGGGCCCTTTCCGATTGACCAAAGAGGGCGCTTCATTACTGCCAATTTCTGATGCATGGTATTAATTTGGTTACAGTATGATTCAGCATTGATGGTTTCGCCAGGATTTAAGAAGCTGTAGTGTATTAAACCAAATGAAGCCCACCATACCGTAACCATTACCTTTTTTTGATGAGTTGGGGGCTTTGGAAAATGTGTTGGAGCTTCTCCTTTGTCGAGCCACTGTCCAGAACGTCTAGTGTTATCGTAGAGAATCCACTTTTCGTCACATGTAACAATTCTGGCCAGAAATGGGTCATTTTTGTTTCGCACAAACATCAAAGCGCTGATTTTTTTGGCGATCGTTTAATGAGTGTGGAACCCAATTTTCGAGTTTTTTCACTTTTCCAATCGCCTTGAGGTGGCTCTGCAAGTTCTCGAACAGTTGTTTTGGGGTTTTCTTCCACCACTGATCGCAGAACATCATCATTAAGAGAGGAAGGCCTTCCACGACCTTCTTCATCTTCAAGGCTGAAATCTCCCTCCCGAAGTTTTTTAAACCACCTTTCCACAGTGCACTCATTAACACAACCCTCGCCCCAGACTTGGTTAATGTTTCTAGCCGTTTGGGCTCCGCTTCGGCCGAGTTTAAACTCGTAAAAGAAAATCGTACGAAATTCTCGCTTTGACATTATAAGGATGACTGAATTATTTCCAAGTAGCGGAATTCTACAGAGGTAAACAAACAATATCATTTGGAAGAGGATTAATAAGTGTTGACATTCATACAAATGAGTAATCCTGTAAACGTAAACAGAAAATTTTTATAGATTTTTTTTAATGAAAACTTAAAATCATGCATTATTTTCCGGACAACCCAATAGTTCATCATAACGCCATCTTAGTCGTTCTATCGACCCGGAGTTATAAAACGCTTTTGTTTTAAAAAGAGAATTGAATATCACATCAATGGCAAATTTGTTGGAACCAATTTAATTCTAATTTTAGAAGAGAAACAAAACAAATTATCCAGGACGTAGGATTTGTATTCAGCCGAAGCATATCAGTGAAAAATGTTTTGATCCTTAATGACAGGTCAATATGTTCGTATGATCAATGGGATCTACTCTTGATATTTGTAAATATGAGTTTTTCCAGCCCTTTGATGTTTTACTCAACCTAAATAACTACAATTAAAAATTCCAACTAGGTAATTTTTTATTGCGTCAGCTCGTACAGGAAAAGTGCGTTGAACAGTTTAATGGAAGTGATAAAATAGTTTCTTCCTCATGAAATCAAAATCGGTAAATGCGAGCTTACTGAATGAATTTCAGCTCGGAACTAGGTTGGCTGAGGCAGCTCGTAAAATTTGCACTGCATTACGTGATGAAACAGTAAGTGAGTGGTTCAAAAAGTTTGTTTCTGGGAACGAGGAGTTTGAGGATGAACTTCATTGTCATGTCAAAAGCTTGCCAGAGTGTAAAACATAAGCTTCGAACCTAGGTTATATCGACTGGGGAACAACCTAAAGCTGACCAAATAGGTTCCTAAAAAATTTACCGACGGTAACAAGCTTCACCGTAGCATTTTCTGTTTATTGCTTTTACGGCACAAAGAAAAGACGTTTTTGATCGGATCGTCTCATGTGACGAAAAATGGATTCTGTATAGTCCTGTACATCAGGTCACCGAATAATCCTGCACTATTAACGCGAAAACCGAATATTCACCAACAAAAGGTGTCGATTTCCGTTAGTGGATTACATCAGGCATTGTGAACGAACTAAGCAGACTATCACGTCTTAAAAGAGGTTACACTGACAAAAAAACCTCATATGATCAGACTGCCAAGCAGCTATCAAAGCACTGGCATGTACAAGGATTACAACAAAATTAGTCAGTGAATGCATCCAAAATCTCCAAACCCTGGGAAAACACAACAAGGTAACGGTATCCTGGGTGCCAGGGCACAGGGGAATTTTGGGTAATGAAGAAGCAGACAGACTGGCCAAAGGAGGATCCGCAAGACTATACATAGGCCTTGGGATATCAAAAACAAACATAGAATCCTCCATCGCAGAATGGATCCAAATAAAACAAAGAGAAAAATGGATAAACTCTAGCAGTGCTAGACAGAGTAAACTCATGATAAAACAACCCTCATCAAAACTGGCAAAAACACTGCTACAATTGGAGAGGGCAAATCTCAGAGGAGTGGTAGGACTACTAACCGGCCACTGGCACCTGAGAAAACATCTACAAAACATGGGCATATATAATAGTGATCCAATTTGCAGACTATGTAATGAGGAGGAGGAAACAGCCACTCATATCATCTTCGAATGCGGAGCAACGGCTCAATGGAGATTCAATCTGACGCATAAAACCGACTCAGAGAACCACATTGAAGCAATAACAGTCAATGACTTGATACTTATGAGAAAACGGATCGAGTCTATTGACTAAACCAAGGAACTAGGAAGGTACAATAAGCCAGAAGGCTGCAGTGCCTGGGGCACACAAACCCCACTTCCTAGTACCCTTGCCACCATTCCATTCCATTCCATCACGTCAGAAATTTACTCAAGACAACTTCAATGAGTATTACCTAGGCCCAGAAACAATTTGCTCTCGTGAACAATAAAGGTGCAAATTTTTAACGGGACAACACGCGAACTCATACTGCCAGAGGTGATAATGAAGCTTGCTTGGAATCCTACCTCACCCTCCGTCCTTTCCAGACCTCCACCCTCTGATTTTCATCTTTTCTTTTCTATGGACATTCTGACTAGCAAATGGGAGTCCAATAATTTCCTGCTTAATTAACTGATGGAAAATGGCAAAACTTTATAGGAAGAGCATACCTGGGGCATCGTGAGCTATGGTCTGGTGTAACGTAGGTTTAAAAAAAACAATTTCTTTATCCTGCCAACGTTTCAAAGTTTATTGGGATCATCTTCAGGGCTCAAAGTGTTTGTTTTCCGTGTAGATGTCTCATTCTTGAGTGTCGTGATGCACTCGCAACACATCTACAAAGACAAAAAACACTTTGAGTTCTGAAGATGATATCCCTAAATATTGAAACGTTGGCGGGATAAAGAAAATGTTTTTCTGAATTCTACGTCACACCAGACTGCATCTCACGATCTCCCAAAATTATTTTAACATGTCACACTCCTATATTTTTCCCTATATTTTCGCATACGCTTGAGAGAACGTTTTTGCTTGAGAACATATTTCTATAGTTTCCCTTTGTCTTCTGAAATATGGTGAACTTATAGTTAGGCCATTTCTTACGATTTTATTGTATACGTGCATTTTTAGTAAAATACGATATGCTGCTGGTTGTTTCGTCAGATCGTTTATAGTTTCGCTCAGCTGCTAACAGCTCTGATAACCTTACAACCCATTCTTCTTTTAAATGTTGTTTATAATTTATAATAAGAAAGGGGGGGGTCGGTGAATAAAAAAGAAAAAAAGAGGCTTAACTGTTTCAATAAGTTGACCGTCAAGTACTGACAATAATTATTTATAAATGTGTACTGTTTAGTGACCGTTAGTTAATGATAATTTGGAGATCGTGAGCTGCGGTCTGGTGTGACGTAGATTAAAAAAAAAAAACAATTTCTTTATCCTGCCAACGTTTCGAAGTTTATTGGGAACATCTTCAGGGCTCAAAGTGTTTGTTTTCCGTGTAGAAGTGTCATTCTTGCGTGTCGTGTTGCACTCTCAACACATCTACAAAGACAACAAACACATTGAGCTCTGAAGATGATCTCCGTAAATATTGAAACGTTGGCACGATAAAGAAAATGTTATTCTGAATTCTACGTCACACCAGGCCGCATCGCAAGATCTCCAAATACTTATTTGTAAATATTAGGCCGGTAGAATTAACACTAAGGTCGTTTTAAAAAGATCGTAAAAATAAATCGGAAAATTAAAATCGAATTTATCGGTTTTTCTGAATAAAATTGACTGCCAATGAATGGAGAAAAATTAAATTTTACACCGACTCAACCGTATATTATTTGATCCGTATTTTCCTAAGGGACACTGGATCTTTCTAGTCTGTAAATCTGTTTCCTAAGCAGTGAAAATCGACGGATTGTGCCACTTTACACCGTTTACTTTTGTCAAACTCAACACAATAGTCTCAATTAAAAATGTGTTTAATCGAACAGTTGAACAAGCGAGTCAGCTATTGTTGCAATTGTATTGATGAACAATCACACCGCTAAAGGCTAAGACTAAAGAGGTACAGCATAAAATTATTAGTTGAAACCAACGTAGACTTCGCTTGTTCAATTTCCTACGATGCTAATGTAACCTAAAATTACAGTAAAAACCACAAACAAACGTCCAATTTACTCTGACAACAAACATTCAATTTTTAAATTCGATTAAATTTTCCTACCGAAATTGCGACCTATTTCCCCTCATCATTCTAGTACTATATTCTTAACCACCAGTGTTATTTTGGACGAAAAATTAATAATAAAGCTTGTATGAAGGACACTTTGGGGGAAAAAGAGTGAAGTGAAAAGAGGTCTGTTTAAAAAGCGCAAACCCTTTTTTTTTTAATTAAATAAAACACTTTTCACAACCAGACCATGCTGCTGTCTTATTTTTTGTAAATTCTAATTGAAATAACAAGATTTTAATAATGTAATGTTTGTGTTTTCGCAGCGTTAAATGTTTATAGATATATTAAAAATTTACTTCCACGGTTTTTTTAAAAAACCACAGTTCTACCACTTAGTAAACATTATACAGCAAGTATTTATAAAATTATTCGTTTCTCTTTTCTTTTCGGAAAAGTCATTTTCCGTTTACAGTATAAAATTCGTAGTTATTCATCAATATGACTATAAAAAAAATGGATCATAAACAGACATTTTTTAAAATACTATAATATTGTAACAACTATAGCCTATTATGATGTTTCAAGATATCAATGATATAAGTAATAATGCGATTAAGTATGTCATAGGACCTATTCCTGAACCACTGTCATTTACTCAACATAGGGTTTAATGAACAAAAGTTTCCCAGTGACCTGAAACTATGTAAACTGAGAAACGGGCAAAGAGGCGATGTAAAAATTTAAACATTTAAACACTTACGGACACCAACTCCAGCACTCTGTAAAGTCTTTGCTTTCAAAAACAGGTTGACTGATTTTTAAATCATTTTAATATTGGGTTGTCCGGAAAATAATGCAGGATTTTAAGTTTTCATTTAAAAAAATCTATATAAAATATTCTGTTTACGTTTACAGGATTACTCA
>CM077101.1:26648514-26671237 GCA_039619505.1 Cimex hemipterus
CCTCTTTGGTCAATCGGAAAGGGCCCATTTTGTTGCATGACAACGCTCGACCACATGTGTCACGTGTAACGTCACAAAAATTATTGGAGCTTGGCTATGAAACTTTGCCTCACCCACCCTACTCTCCGGACCTCTCGCCTACTGACTACCATTTTTTTAGACACTGGACCACTACTTACAACACATAATATTCAAAAATCAAACGGAACTGGAAAATGCATTTATTGACTTTATCAATTCTAAAAATTCTGAATTCTACTCAGACGGAATTAATAAGTTACCAACACGTTGGGAGAAATGTATTGAGAGTATGGGAAATTATTTTGATTAAAGAACATTGCTTTAAAGTAACTAGTTTCTTTTTTTTTTGTTTAATACCAAAATCCTGCATTATTTTCCGGACAACCCGATATTTTATCTGATAGCGGTATGGTTAAAGGACAATCACGTAACAAGGGTTGCAATACGATAGAAAGTTGGCTAATTGCATTTAAATTAACGTTGAAAATAAGACAAAATCTCAAAACACTGCTACAACTGGAGAGGGCAAATCTCAGAGGAGTGGTAGGACTACTAACCGGCCACTGGCACCTGAGAAAACATCTACAAAACATGGGCATATATAATAGTGATCCAATTTGCAGACTATGTAGTGAGGAGGAGGAAACAGCCACTAATATTATGTTGGAATGCGGAGCAACGGCTCAATGGAGATTCAATCTGACGCACAAAAATGACTCAGAGAACCACATTGAAGCAATAACAGTCAATGACTTGATAATCCTGAGAAAAAGGATCGAGTCTATTGACTAAACTAAAGAACTAGGAAGGTACAATAAGCCAGAAGGCTGCAGTGCCTGGGGCACACAAACCCCACCTCCTAGTACCTTTGCCACCTAACCTAACCTAACTTAACCTAAGACAAAATCTATATGGCAATATGATTTACTAAAAGCATTTCATACTGCCAGTCAAAACATTTTATTAGAAATATTGTGTCTAATTTTCTAGCTCAGGTATTGTAAAATTTGGTGTGGCACTGGGATCTATCTGAGGCCCCTTATTTTTTATTACTTATTTGAATGATTTGAATATGTTTGTAAGGTTTATGTAAGGTATTGGTTGAGATAAAAAAGTCAGCGTAACGCGCGGGATTCGAACCCACGACTTTCGGCTAAATCCGCTGCTGCTCTACCGCTTGAGCTATCATGTCTTTGATCCACTCGGACATTAACTTCCCATCTCAACCCAACCTTAAAAATTTTCCTTCGTTTTTTGCCAGTTTTCAAATGTCGTGTAGTCTATTTGATTCTCGGTGACAAAGGAAATGGCCATGGAGTTCTTTAGTTAAGATGTACTTTATTTATCTTATTAAATGCACTAGATTTCTTAGTCCGATTGACCAATTAAAATGTTTCAATTAATTAATCGTTATTTAAGGTATTGGTTGAGATAAAAAAGTTATCGTCGGGATCGAACCCAAGACGTTCGGCTCAATACGCCGCTGCTCTACAAATTGAGCTATCGTGTCTTCAATCCACTCGGACACTAAGGTTCGTAAGGTTGGGTCATGAGTAAGTTGTGTTGTTTGACGTATGTATGATGTCATATTGGCGTCAAGTACTTAGCTAATAAAATCAGAAGAAATGTTCATTTTAAGTATATTCGAAATCTCGGCTAGCGGATGGCTGATTATTTAATGAAACTTGTTTGTTTTGCGCAGTTCATTTGTGGCTACAACTAAGGCTCGTAAAGTTGGGTTGAAATGGAAAGTTCGTGTCCGTGTGGATCGACGTTATGATAGCTGAAGTGGCAGAGATGCAGCGTATCTTGCCGAAGATCGTAGGTTCGAATCCCGCTCCTGCTATTGACTTTTTATCTCAACTAAAAACCTTAATTAATTGAACGATATTATTGCTCAAGCGGACCACGAAAATTAGTGAATGCCTGTAATAGAATGTTTTCCGGAAATCAACTACTTTACCTCACCTTTTGAATTTTCCATCCTTTTTGCCATTTTTCAAGGAGGTAGTGCCCGATCGGATCGAAGTCAACATAGCTCAAGTAGTAGAGTACCGACGTATCATGACTTTAGGTCGTAGGTTCGAATCCCGCTCGTGACACTGACTTTTTTATCTCAACTAAATACCTTAATTAATTGAACTATGTAACTGGTCAAGCGGAACATGAAAATTAGTGAATGGCTGAAATAGAATTTTCTTCCGGAAATCAACTGACATTTAAAACTTCCACGTTTTATGTATAAATTTATATTTAGAATGAGAAGTTTGTGGGATCGACGATCGAAGTCACGGTAGCTCAAATAGTAGAGCAGCGGCGTATTTAGCCGCAAATCGTTGGTTCGAATCCCGCCAGCGGCACAAATTTTTCAATTCTAAAAAATTGAGAATAATTAATTGAGTATATAAGTATTTTTTCGGTAATGGTTAAACTAACAGAAATGTACGATCTTTTATCTCAACCCATTCCTTACAAAACGATTAATTAATTGAAAGATGTTATTTGTTCAATCGGACCACGAAATTTAGTGAATTTAATTAGAATTTATGCTCAATATAAGTGCGAATTACCGAATTTTTTTTGCTTATTGTACATAATTTTATTTTCATATGTAATTCATAATGAATATTATTTTACTAGGTCGTGAATGAAATATTTGTACGATTTACATAGACCAAATTAGATTGGAATTTTAATATATTTTTGCTTACACTCGCTTCCTTTTTTATACGTTAGATTATTAATCACTGACATTCGATTTGTTAGTTGTGCTTAACAAAGTACCGTATTCTGCGAGGCGGTTTCAATGCACGTTTCTTAATGAGAAAAGTCAAGAGGTTAGAATCAGTTAATAAAGACACCAAACTCTATTTAAGTGGACGGGAAATGTAGAAATGACAAGCAGTGTCTCATTCACCCTCACTCCCTCCGAACAACATTCCAAGAGATATCTCCATCGGCAGAGGTCTTGGGCGAAAGGGGAAAAAAGAAAAGCGAGACTTTGTTTACTCACTTTCAATCATATCCTTGCAATTACCTAGGCAGTAATCTCGAAGGGCGGTGGGAGATGTTACAGACTTGGACAAACATATCTTGGTTTGGCAGCATAATGCGAGGTCTGGCCCGGCGGATAAGCCCTCCTCGCCCCTCCTTCAATGAACCTATCTCAGAAATGAAGATACTTTGTACACAACTTCTCCCTTCTAGGCCCCGACCCGACGACACTTTAGCCATTTTAATAACGTCGCAATGTAATCAGGTCTCTGAGCATACTGACAATAAGCCATTTACAATACGGTGAAAAATATTCAGTAATCAGAAGATTAACCATTATGAAAGTCGTCAAATTCATAATATAGGTAATGTATTGTACGCATTAAGATCAAACCTACGCATTTATCAGTTAATTTTAATCGATTACTAAACCATTTTTCTGTTTTTCAAGAATGTCTTTCAAACCATCATAATTAGATAGATTTTTTTTTTAAATTCATGAATTTCAGATCTCTTTTAATTTGGCTTATATTGAAATAAGCATGTCGTAATTAATCGCACAATAAAAATACATGCATATCGTTTCCAATTAACAATCAAAACTGATTTAACTTTTTTAAAATTAATTAATTTTTTTAAGGTTTTTAATTTATTTTATTTTATTTTTTTTTTTTTGTTTTGAGTGTATATTCCTTTTTGCGCCCTCTAAACTACTGAATACATTTGTTCATCTAAAATCAAAGAGAATTTTTTTCTTAAATTTTTAATCATCTAATGATTCCGATTTTTTCCCCGAACGATAATATTCACTAGTTTTGGTAGTCAGCTTGACAAAATAATATATTTCTATTAATTAATATGTATTTAAGGTTTTAGTTGAAAAAAAGTCAGTGTCACAAGCGGGATTCGAACCCATTATCGTCGGCTAAATTCGCTGCTGCTTTGCCAGGAGCTATCGTAACTTCGAGCCACTCAAACACTAAATACCCATGTCAACCTCACCTTTTGAATTTTCCCTGCTTTTTGCTATTTTTCAAATGTCGTGTATTTTATTCGATCGCACCGAGAATCAAATGGACAGTGGACTGGAATCAGTGGGTCGAGGTCACGATAGCTGGAGTGGTAGAGCAGCGGCGTATTTAGCCGTAGGTCCTGGGTTCGAATCCAGCTTGTGACACTATATTTTTTTTATCTCAACCAATACCTTAAATACATATTAATTACCAATGGCTATGTTCTCGAGCAAATGCGAGCTGTGCAACTCTGTGTGTTTTGGTCAATTCTGGTTCTCTTACGGGGCGAAAAGCCATCAGTCCATAATGATTTAATCTTTTTCGAGCAGTGCGTTTATAAATTTGGACACCTCGAACTTCCTGGAGTTGATGAATAGGTTGAACAACAGTAAGGTGCCGGTTTCGCAAAATTCCCAAAAGTGAACAAATGTGATACTATGGTTCTGTTTTCCTGACCAGAACCGGGCCTTCTATCATAGGACCCCGTTTTTCGAAAACGTCTAACGGCGTGTTTCGTAGGGAAATCCGATGGCAATGGCCGCATTCCTGTTGGGACGAAAAATCCTTTAACCTTGTTTTGGAGCATAAACAAATATTTGTTGATAAAACAATGAGACTAATTAAGGGCAGAATTTTCTTTTATCGGCAAAATGAAAAACAATCAGTTCGGTGGAATTTATTTTCCAGTTAACTACAGACGCTATGATACCAGCGGATTCTTCCCACCCATGGTCCCAAAAAGCTGCTGGTTTCATTTGGCACAAAGACCGGATGTTAAAACTTCCGCTAACACCTGATAACTATAAAAAATAATTAAAAACTATTAAAACCATAGCACAAAACAACGGGTATCAAGAAATATTTATTGATATGTTGCTAGTTAAAAGAATAAAAAAAATTAACTTTAAACGAATCAACCCTAGGACTCAGTCACCCCACCATAAATGAATCATTAAATTTCCCTTGTTTGCCATACATTGGTGAATTATCAGAAAAAGTTAGTAAAATTTTTAAACAAGAAGGTTTTAGAAGTACGGGTTCACTCAAAAACATCCTCTCAAAACCTAAAGACAAAGTAGACAAACTGGCAAAAAGTGGGGTCTACCAACTCAATTGTAATGATTGTGATATTAAATATTTACGACAAAGCGGTAGAGAAATAAAAACAAGAATAAAAGAACACTTGCCTAAATCGAGCAAATTTTCGCAATTTAAGGACCATCTAAAAGAAACTAGACATAATTTCAATTTAAATTTAAATACAACAGTGTTACATAGTTTTACGAAAGGGAAAGAACTAGATTGGTTTGAGAAATTTGCAATGAAAAAATGTAAAATTGAACATGGTGATAAATGCGTTAATAATATAGCAGATTTTGATCTACTTCTCTTTTAAATATGTACATAAATGGTATCGAACGTCCAAATAATTAAACTATTTTAATTGTTATTATTTTTGTAGCAATTTAATAATATTAAGTATTAATTATTCTAATATTTATGTGTGTTATAATTTCCGAGTTTCGTACATCCAAATTGAGCGCTATTAAAAAAAATTATCTGTTAATTGGAACGTCGCGTTGGCGGAGGTAGCAGCGGCTTCACTTTGGCAATGCACATCGAGAAACGTGGTTGTAGAAGTTTTTTTTATTTTTTTATTATTTTTTTACGAGGGTACGCAACAGTAGAAGTCGTATAAACCCTCAGGGTGCCGGTGTTTTTGAAAAAAAGCCGATTTGTAAGTATGTCGCGTTGGAATGCAGGGCCGCTGGATTCGAACCAGAGCCCTTTACCTTAGAGTGATGAGCGCCGTGTCAAGGACGAAACCTTGCGGCGACCGACGCTCCTGTAGAAGTCCTTCAACCTGATGATGAGCTAAAAGGCTCGAAATCCGGATCGTTGCAAAACAACTTACTGTGAGTAGGAACTATCCTTTTAAAAAGTATTGAACACCACACTCACTCCATCATTTATAATTCGACGAATGTTTCAACCCAATCGTACTTTCCATATAATTAAATTAAATACGTTGGTTAATTGGATCAACTAAAATAGAGCATACAATAGTTTAAAATATTCAAGTTTTGTGAATGGTCAAGTTTAAATCTTATTTTTCCAATGAGCTTATTGAAATATGCAAATAATATTTTAATGTACGTATAACATTGTAAAATAAATGGCTGATGTTATAAAAACAGTTTTAATAAGATTAAATAGAAATAAATATTTAATATAAAATATAACAAAAAAGAAAAAGAAGATTTTGAACTATCGTACAAAATTATTAATCCTGCTTTCAGAAATTAACCTCAGATGGGTGACATTATAGCCAGACGTTCACAAAACGAGTAAATCTTGTATTAAAAAAAGGAATTTACAATAATCGTTTTTGATATTTCGTTTGTATTATTCAGTTTGTTATCAGGGGGATGTGGGTATGTCGGGCGCAGGCATGTAAGTTCTATAGGTGGTACGGCTTCGTTATCAGCTACCCTTTATTGGGGGCTTCCAGCTATCTTTGGGACTCAGGTCTATGTCGAATCCAGATGATCCTCACTTTCACAATGACCCTTTGTCCAAACTCCCCGGGCCGTCTCGGCCAATTAGAGAGACATTTTCGCCCAGCTTCCAGTTAAAGCCACACTAACGCCGTCTTATTCTCGTCGTTACTCTCTTTTAAATTATATCCGAATTTTACAACGTCGTTAATCCCCTTTGTTCCAGAGAAGAGCCGAATTACATCTGGCCCGGGAATATACACGCCATCACTCAACGGCATGGCGTAACCGGTTTCGCTTTCTTTCTGAGAATGTTACGTATTTAATAGTCCCATTAGGTTTAACGTACAAAATTTGGACTTGAAATTATTGTTCTAAAAAAATGAAGACTAAAACTTCAAACAAATTAAATTCATAAACTCCCTACAATTAGAATAATGAACTTTTCCTAATAATTATTTCAACACAAATTGGGGACGAATCTTTCAACAGGAATTTATTTTATAATTGGACAACTCTTCTTATTATCAAACTATTAGTTACTTAAAAAAAATTAAATTGTAGATTTTATTACCGCCAAACTAAGATTAGATAATGTTTTAAATAGTTGTTTATTTTACTCACGGCATTTTGATAATGCATGGTAAAAATCGAAGATATGTGTAATAACAAAAGCTCTAGCTGCCAGCCGAAAAAAATATATGAATAAATTATAAGACTGTAATTTAAAAAAATATAAATTAATAAATTTAGCAACGTTTTTTTTTTGTATTATACACTCACACTTAATGTTATCGGAAGATTTTTATTTATACCAACTAATATTGACTTTGACTGGTACTTTCTATTTATTTAACGCCTGAACTGGCTTTATAAGGTTCAAATTTTTACAAAGAAACGACAATGTCGATCGAACGTTTTTTTGCTAAAAAAAGTGCAAAGAAGAAAAATCCCAAGAAAAAAATAGTTTTTCAAGCGATTGACATAATTTTATGTAAATACGATTTCCAGCCTTTGTTGCGCGTGTGTTTTAAGGTTATTTTATTTTTATAATCTAACGCAAAAAAAGAAAAACGCACTTATTTATTAAATAAGAATAGGTTTCCAAAAACGTACTAATACTAAAAGTTCTTTTCAGTAAAATACGCAAAAATAAAATAATTTTGTTAGAAAAATAATTTGCCTTTGTTTTAACCACCCTTAAATCTCTTAATTAATACTTTTTTAGCAAACAAAAAAGAGACATTTTTGGGCTTGATCAGCCAGGGGCATTTCAATCGCCAAAGTTTTCTGTTCTTCTTAACAATTCATAACTCCTCCAAATTTTATTCACTTACAGCGTGTTACAAGTGTCGGAAAGCAGTTTTACTACTTTTTCCTGCTAAATAAAAAATTCTATGCCATTACAAGTGAGAAAAATAATGAGGAAATCTACAAAAACACCCCAAGGTTTTATTTTCTAACTCTTGTTTGATTTATATATGCTGGTCTGGTTTTTGCCATTAACCATAACACGGTTATTCACGATGTTTGTAAGATGTTAACTCGTGTTAACTCGAATAGAGAAATGTCCAGTAAGATCGAGATCGAGTCCTTCTTTTCATAGCATATTAAACGTTAAATTGAGGGGCGTTTAGGCGTTGTACTATTGTATGCTCTATTTTAGTTGATCCAATTAACCAACGTATTTAATATAATTATATGGAAAGTACGATTGTGTTGAAAAATTCGTCGAATGATAAATGATGGAGTGAGTGTGGTGTTCAATACTTTTTAAAAGGATAGATCCTACTCGCAGTAAGTCGTTTTGCAACGATCCGGATTTCGAGCCTTTTAGCTCATCATCAGGTTGAAGGACTTCTACAGGGAGCGTCGGTCGCCGCAAGGTTTCGTCCTTGACACGGCGCTCATCACTCTAAGGTAAAGGACTCTGGTTCGAATCCAGCGGCCCTGCATTCCAACGCGACATACTTACGAATGTTTTTTTCAAAAACACCGGCACCCTGAGCGCTCTGCTCTTGGGAACCTTCCATAAAAAAATTGATTTTTACACAATGTTGTGCTTGGCGATTGGAAGAACCAAAACTAAAGCTATAACTGTTCTTGAAGGCTTGTTGTTGTTGGTTTCGGTTTTCTTTTTTGGTAAATAGTAAGATGCCAGAAGTTAATAAAAAAGAAAATTAATCAACGCTTTTATTCGAAATGATATCTGTACTCAAAATGTATTAACAAATGAAACGTTTAAATTCGTCCCGGCATACCTAACTTGTATCTTAAGGTCTAACAGCCTCCAAATTTATAGGACGGGGGATGCATGACGGAATGAGGTATGAGGACAGGTCAGAATTTAAGAAAAGAAATGTACTCATGGAATAAAACTGCGTGTAAACAAAAAACACCTGTTAAATTAATGGTTGCCATGTTGGTTACATATGCCCTAACGGATTGCAATTTCATCAAAAATTCATTCAGCGTGTAAAGAGTTATTTTGTAGCCATTTGCAAACTATTTTTTTAAATACCTTATCAGGTAATGTATTCACGATCTTTGTGTTAATCGTGTTATCTCTGTTAAGTCGTGTTAGATCGAGAAAAATGTTGACGTAGACTTGTGAGAATCGGCTAGTTAACATTGGCAAGAGCCGTACTAGCAAAAATGATTTCTCGATCTAACACGACTTAACAGAGATAAAACAATTAACACAAAGATCGTGAATATCCATATTACCTGACAAGGTCTTTAAAAAATAGTTTGCAAATGGCTACAAAACAACTCTTTTTACACTCTGAATGATTTCTTAATGCAGCGGTTGAATCAATGTAAAATAATAAAAAGTAGATGCTTAAAAATGTAAGATATGACGTATTAAAAAAAATGTAAATCTGGTTCACGAATAGAAATATTCATATTCATAGAGAACCTACCTCACATTAAATACCTTAAACATATTTCTGTCCTTTTTTGACATGCTCTTTCCAACTCAAGCATTCAGGTCATTTCAAGATATTTAGCTGAATCGCTGTATGGTATAATAAGCTCGGTCTATGGCGAGAAACGGAACATTGCCCAATTTTTTGTTTCTAAAATGTATGATTAATGCTGATTGGGTTTATCAGTTTTTTTCATTTGTTTATCTTGTAACAAGCATTTTGAAGGATTTTAAAATTCTTCCGATAGCAATATCAGATTTTAAGAGAATAAATACCTTAGAACCTTACTTACAATAATGTAGTTGAGATAAAATTAATAAGCCATGTGTTTTGTAAAACTCCATATGTATATTTTACTTACGCTTGTGCGCCCCATAAACGACATATTTGTTGGCGAGAATTCCAGCCTGGCGCTGCCTAGGTGCAGGCGATGTGAGACTTCCTTTTCCCTCATTATCCACGGCCAGAGTTGGGCAAAATCTAACTTATTCAATCATGATTAAGATTTTTGATTGAAGTTTAATCATGATTGAATTAGTCATGATTAAATGAATCATTATATCATCAGTCATACCTCGTGATTGAATTAATCATGACTAAATCATATAATGATTCATTTAATCATGACTAATTCAATCATGATTAAACTTCAATCAAAAATCTTAATCATGATTGAATTAGTTAGATTTTGCCCAACTCTGGCTAAAATGACCACCTACCAAAATCCAATAGACTCAGGATAAAAATTTGGGAGATGAGAGTCGTGCTTAAGGCCAACCTCAAAAAATGTTATCCCAAACGAAAACCTTAGAATTTTTTTAAATGTGATGAAATTGCGTATTTTTCATCTTTTGTGCACCCATTCGGATATGATTTATCGAAATTTAGTCATGACTAGCTATATTATGACTAAATTAGTCATGCCTCGTATTTAATGTTAGTCATGACTAATTTAGCCATCAATCACATATCGTGACTAATGACTAAATTAGTTACTTACTACAAATCATGACTAACGTTCTGAGTGATCAATCATTAATCATTAGACATGACTAATTTTTGCCCAACACTGTCCACGGCCCACGATTCGCACATAATTACTCCAAGGCAATGTATTAGAACGATTTTCAACTGTTTTACTACAATAATTGTCAATTAAAGTACCAAGGACTGTACCGGGATTCGAACCGAAACCTACTAGTGTGCCATATACTAGACGTAAGTCCTATCCACTCCCCGTCTTTGGACTCCCATGGAGAAATATAATCTTAACAACCATTTTCTTTCTTTAAACAAAATAACTAATGACACATAAAACGAGATTTATTATCGAAAAGGCCAGGCAAGGGTAGTTACGACCACTATTCAAAAAGGCAATATTAAAAGAAATAACGGCAGAAAAGTAACTGTTTCTTTAAATAAGACAAACGGCCCTATTTAAAAACATCGTTTAATAGGGTGAACCCCCAGTTTGCCAACTGCTTCTTCTTGAATGTAGCTGAACTAAAGTAATTAACGTTTACTAGCCAGCGAGGCAATAGGTTTAAAGTTGTTACACTACTCTGGCCACTTTATCCTCTCTAATTACTCTCGTAACCCCTGGCTGGCCTATTTTGAATCCGCGTCAAATTACAGTATCAATTCAATGTAGACGATAAAACGATTTATGTGCAATACTGAAATTATTGATAAATACTTCTAATATTATCAAATATGCACCAAAATTTAAACTATTCACGTTTCACTATAAAATCAGAGCTTAGTCTACGTAAGTCGTAAAACTTTTATTAGAGTAAATTCTAATTTCAGTCTTAATCTACGGTTTATGCGCTTGCTTTTGTATCTATTACTATTTTGTATCCAACATTTAATTTCCGGTGTAGGGCAATAAAGAAAGATCAGATTTCCAAAATTGATCTTTTAAGTCGCAGTGGAAGAATATAGAATAAAGTCCCCAGTGACTCCAGAAAAAAACCTTCACTAGATATGGTGAAAAGTCGAAAGCTAGGATAAACTAACAAGTTAGACACTCTACAACCAACAAAAGAACGTATTATTTATGTAATTAATTTTACCAGGGTTTGCAACGGCAACGCAAAATAGTAAGTATGTTCGGTTCAAATCCAGCAGCCCTGAATTCGAACCAAGTACCTTTACCTTTCAGTGTTGATCGCCTTTTAAACCATTTGAACCACCAAAGCCGCATAAGTTTACCTTTGTCAGATAGAGGCTTACAAAACCCACAAAATCTCGACACGGCAATGACGTTGAAAAGGGAGAAAGAACTTAATTCAGTCCAAAATTGAATAAATGTATGGCGTGACCTCCGGCAACTTGTGTTATTAACGTAATTTATTCCACTACTATCGAATTATCTATTAGTGGTCGGAATTTACAATTTTATTCGAATTATTTCTTCAAAAGTGAAAAGTAATATGCTACGTCGATGAGGGTACTCTTAATCCGTCATCAGGCCTGTCAAACTAAAAATTCACACTTGTAAATACATTCGCGCTCAGTAAACAATGACATAATGTACTAAATAAATAAAACAACCGTGTTTCATCCAAAAATCGGATCAAAAAATCCCAGTACATTCACGCTAATAAATATATTCACTCTCAATAAACACAACACGAAATATCTAAAAAAAAAATTACTGCGTACAGAAAACATTAACACAGTCCTGTTTCTTCTAAAAATCGGAACAGGGGATCCAGATACTCCCTGCCGTACATTGTTCTCATATCAGATGACATTCCCTCTCTCTCTGTATATAGAGCCCAGGAATGGACCCCTTCACTTAAATAGGACACATCGAGCAACTTTTCTTTATATACGGCATACGCGGGCTTGGGGTCAAAAGTAAGTTTACTAGTTAGGTCGTATAAGAGCTAACTATCGACAGTGGTGTGGGTAGAAAATAGTATAATACCCAATGTTGAGCTTTGCATAACACCACCAGGTTGCTATTCAAACCACTTCAATGGTCAAATAAATTTACCTTCATTAGTGTAACCCCTAATTTTGTTTTTAGGGGTACTCGGTTGAGATTCGAATCCACGACCTTCGGCTAAATACGCCGATGAGCTACCATTTGAGCAATCGCAACTTCGATCATTTTTCCAATTTCGTGTAATCTGTTAGATCACAACGAGAATCAAATAGATTCTGCTGAAAAAAGGCTACATCTCAACCAATACCTAACGATTAATTAATTGAGATATGTTATTTGGTCAATCGGACCAAGAAATTTAGTGCATTTAATAAGATAAATGAAGTATATTTTCACTAAATCTCTCCTTGTCACGGAGAATCAAATAATTACACGACATTTGAAAAATGTCAAAAAAGGAAGGAAAATTCGAAAGGTTGTGTTGAGATAAAGAGGAAGTTGGTGTTCGAGTGTATCGTCCTCACGATGGCTCAAGTGGTAGAGCAGCGGCGTATTTAGCCCAAGGTCGTGGGTTCGAATCCCGCTCGTGACCATGACTTATTTAACTCATCCAACACCTTACATAAAGATGAATTCATTAAAGGATTAAATAATAACATTTTAAATATGATTTTATCACTTCATAGTGCCATTTCAGTTATGTACACCATTCGATTTTTTTAATGTGGCATAAGGAATTAATGTATAGACGTGTATTTATTGGTTTTTCGACTTTAATTAATTGGAAATAACAGAAGAACTTAAAAAAATAGTTTAACTTAGGTATGTAATCATTATGATCATTACTAGCGATAATATTCCAGTACATATAGCATAACATTTCAAGTCCAATTGAGGTTCATTTCTATGTTTTAACAATGAACGAAACAATACAACACAACAGGCGTAGTGAAAAAGCTGAACATAAAACAACTGAGACCACTGAGAAGTACATATGTTTCAAGTTATGTTTCAACTCTGGTGACTTGAACAATAAGTGTTTGTTGAAACTTGAATGAATTAACAAAAAAAGTTGTTCAACTTTGTTGAACCAAATATGCCGACAACACATATCGTCATAGGTATCAATCCCTGTTCGAGTCGCAGGTGTACGCGACTATTTTCTGTTGAAGTGGTATCGGCCCGGTTTCAACGCGCCGTGCGTGAAACTGGTGTGGTTTCAGCAGCTCGTGTGGAACTTCTCTACATGTCAGTTTCCACTCATGTAAGTGGCGATTCGCAGTTGATTGGGCTAGAACTAATTCGGTTAATTTGTTGAGTTCTTTGAACTTTGTTCCCTTTCAAGGCTTGTACCGCCACTTTCAAAGTTGTTGAACCACTTCCGCACAGTCCGCAGTTTGAGGTTATTTTCCTCTTCACATTGACTAATTCGCTTCAGTCTGAAGGTATCAAAATTTCCTGTACGGCAACGACGGAAAACTGAATTTCAACATGTTAAATAATCCGCGACACGATCTGACAATTTAGTAGATATTAAAATAATTAATAAAATAATGATTTTACCTTTGTGTTATTATAAATCCCTCTTCGCTTTATTCTTAGTTTTTTTTTACATTTATTCCTGTTGGTTTTGAACATTAAATGCAACTAGAACGGATGTTTTTGTGTTTCTTGAATATTTGTAATATTATGTTTGTATTAAGTAGATGTGATATTTACAACAAACAAAAAGCTTGAGTTGAGTAAAATCTGCCAGGGAAATTACCCTATGCTTCATTAGGGCTAAATCGACGTTCAAGCATTTGGTTTAGGGGTCGTCAAGAGGTGTTCCCTGAAAACGCCATATCTTTCACCATTTACGCAAACAACAAAATCTTCTTTAAATGTATGCAAACATATTGGAAATTCGTAACAGTTTACCTTCTAAATGATTTAAGGTTTTATTTTAAAAAATAAATCCCATAGGATTTCTTTCTCTAATGGTGTAATCACATTTAAAGAAGGTTTAATATTTAATGATGTATAAGGGACCTTAAGAAATAAAGTTGTGAAATGTTGAACTAACGTCAAAACTGAAATATCTGGAATACAATAATTGTAATTTAATATCATTGAAAAATAGACTTTGGACAATAAGGACCCTTTAGTCAAATTTGATATGTAGGATAACTTCTTGAATTAGTGATGTCCGTTCACGGGTCAACCTCTGTATAGGTCAGTAGCTTTATATAATATATAGGGAAAAAAAAGAATAAACAGTAGAATTCACATAAGACGGGTAATATGGCACTACCAGGTCTAGTTTGAAGCGAATAACAACACATCAGGGAGATCAAAAATCAAGGCATAGCAGAAAAAAATCCATCTACTCCCACAGCTTAAGTTACCTGACATACAGCCGTTTAGGTTTCGGCACATGATCAACCGTTTGGAGTCATACCAAACTGCCCAAAACCTACATCTATGAGTGAGGTTATACGAGAAAAGTGGTCTGGCGAATAATACTTGTTCAAAGGATCGCAAGTAAGTAATAGCAGACTTACTAGCAATTAGCAGAACAGAGCAGCAGTGTCCAGAGGCATACTGAGTCGAAGTAGCAAAAGCAAAGCTGTGGAAATATTTCCAAGAAAAATAAGAAAGGTTGATTAGTATTCGAGAAAATAAGAAGGTACACCAGAAATGTGTGGTGTTTAGTGATCGTAAGTTAATAATTATTTCGAAATACAGAGTCTGGTGTGATGTAGTTTTTAGAAAACCATTTTCTTTATCGTGTCAACGTTACGACCTTTATTGAGATCATTTTCAGGCTCAAAGTGTTTGTCTTCTGTGTAATTGTGCCATTCTTGCGTTTCGTGTTGAGAGTGCCCTTTTTTTGGATATGGAGAGTAGTGTGAGGGGATGTGGATATTATTAATTTTGTTAATAAAATGAAATGAATCATTTACATTATATTGTGTTATCTGCGATGCTGTTGAGTATGTTGGCTAGGTATTATGTAATATGTGGGTGATTTCACAAATGAGATTATGTGACTTAGAGGGTGTTCGGGTTTATGTGTTTTTACAGAACCATATAGTTTCGGAGGTGTTGGTGAGTTCTTTTGAAATGATTTGTAGCTGAATATGTCTATTTCTTTTCGTTTAAGTGTTTCTTGAAGAATTTTGTTTGTCTGTTTGATGAGAGAAGGAATAGGGTCTGATTTGATTATGGTGTATGTGTTTGTGTCTGCGATAATTTTGTCAATTATTTCCTTGTATTCTTTTCTGCTGATTGCTCCTGTTTGTTTGGTCTTATCAGCAGAAATGATGAGTATGTCAGGATTATTTTTGAGAAAATGTTTGGTTTTGGTATATGTTTGTTGGTTGAAACCAAAAGAAAACCATTTTCTTTATCGTGCCAACGTTTCGACCTTTATTGAGATCATCTTCAAGGCCTGGGATTTATAAATGTTGTTTAACTTATACAAATACACGTAGGATATGGCAAAAGTGAATTTGTGCAATGGTAGAAATTTTAGACACAATCGAAATATTTGTACCCACTTAAAATGTTATACAATGCCAAAAAAAATCTAGTGACCGTAGATGTGTGATTACTGTTTGTCATGTTGAAAGTACCAATGAGAGAGCCAGTGAGATATTCATATGTCAATAAATATGGAAACGTCGAACGATAGAAAAAAATGTTTTTCTAAAACTTACGTCACATCAGACGGAGTTCACGATCAAAAAATAATGGTACACCAGTAAGTTTAAACCCTGTGATAATTATTTAAAACTTCTCTCTCATTCACGTGTTTCTCTGTTTGATTGAGTGGATTGGTCAAATAAACAAAAAAGTTCGCCCAAGTATATTTTTTAAAATAAATCTGAATCATTTAAGTTTAAAATCGTTTTGGTAATATTTTATCGAATTCTTCTTGTTAAGGATATTAAGAATCAAAGCAAACTCCGTTCGACATTCAGTCTTAAAAAATAAGCCATATTAATTGCCTAGAAAGTTATCAAGGGCATTTTCCTCTTGTAAAATCTTCTTACTCTAAGTTCTGTAAAGTAATTTTTATAACAATAATAAAGTTTCAAACGAGTTTTCCGGTCCTTCTGAACCAGGGAACGGGGTTCACCTGAGGTAATTTTGTGAAATTATTATTCATGACAATGGACCAAGATCTAATCTACATGTCAAACGAGTAGCCCAAAATAAACGTATAGTTGTTGAAGGTAATAGTTGAAAAGTCACGGACGAAGGAGTTGGTCTGAAGATATAATTTGTAGTGGAATTTGCTGCTAGTTAATTAGCATGAGGAATTCAATGATCTATAGGTGGTCTTAGAAGGTTCGCACTACTAGGACAGCAGGTTGCAGGGACTATTGTTTTCGAGGGAATCCTCTCCAGTATTCAGGGTGTCTTTACTCAATGCATTAACCTCATAGCATATGCTATGCCCCAAATGGAAGAAAAAACACAATATAAATTATTGCTTGGTTCTGGATAGTTTGGCTGTAATTTCGATTTTGTTTAGTTTTCAGCACATATCTATTTTTTTTAAATAAATATCTCAAACACAAAAAATAATTCTTCCTGTTGAAAAGAGCTGTGAATTTTCTTTTAAGATGGCATTGGACTGTGATCAAAGTCAAGAAAATTGTTATATTTGCTATCAGGATTGTAGCTATTTAACCGGCTGCTACTTGCTCGTTACTTTATGGCGATCGTTCGTGGATAAAAAAATATTTATATTATAAATATCGATGAACTAAGCTCTGACGATGATTATGGCTATATTATTATATATTGATGTAGGATATCCTGTTTTCTTTTGTTCTTCGAAATCCCATTTTTATTATTTTTTTTTTAATTGATAATTCCTGTAACTTAATTTGAAACTTGAAAGTTCGAATAAAATGTTTGGCATTACCCGGCTTTAAATGAAGCCATAGATCACGGTTTAGTTTTATGAAAATTCAACATAAAATTCAGACTAAAAACCTTAATGAATTTATCAATAATAATAATTAAATCAATTGGATATGCCAATTAATTTTTAAATTAAAATTTAAACTACTTTAGTGTCTGCTGGGTAATGAAATGTGTAGTTAAGTCGTTTTTGATCATTTTGGTCTGTATATTATTGTTTTAGTTCGTTTGACGCTTTTTGGCTTCTCGCCATCTCCAGTGATAGATTTCCGTCAGGGAACGTTTATGCAGCCTAAAACCTATGTCTTTTTATATCTAAATTACGACAGGAACGTTATGATGAATCCCTATATAAATTTAGATCCCATTAAGAAATATTATAGAGCATAATGGCGGTTCGGGTATTAGTAAAATGAAGCTTATTAGAGACGTGGAACATCCGCTGAAACACGACATTCTCGCCAACAAAGAGGGTGCCCTTTTTTTTTCTCTCGACGAGGACGCTTCGCCGAGGATGAATCAATTTCTCTCTCATTTCTCCCCAATGCTCAGGGGTGTACGGGACTGCAAAAGAAAAGTCAATTAGTGCGAAAGTCATTAGAGATCGGGAAATAACGAAGTCAATTATTTTAATGAACATCAAAAAATCTGGAGGATGACAACTATTCTTCATAAAGCTAACACGTCAAATGCAATTAAAATGAAAAAAATTATGTAAAGATCAGTAACCTGAACTTGATTATCCCGGTCTGAGTAATTGTCATAGTTTTGTCCGTCGAATTTTGGCATTTTTCCAAACATCCTCAAGGTTAGACAGTCATGTAACGTCTAACAGACAAAACCATCGGAGAACGTGAATTTAGGTGATATCATACAAATGACTTCAACTCAATATTTGGAAAATACGAGAGTAATTAGTATATGTTAAATTATTAATTTCCTAGACATGAAAGTAAAAAAAAAAAAAATGAAAATGTAAAATAATACAGAGGGTTTCAACATATTACTTTACCAAGTTCCACTAAAGGTTTTTGGATATCCACAAATGCAAAGTTTCAACGTAGAGATTATGCTAATAAAAACTTTTTTCTAGGCTGTGCTATTTTTGAGAAAACCGAAGTTGGACTAGTAAGTTGAAAGCCTGAAAAAAGTGAACGCTGCGAAGATCCACCGTCAACCACTTGGGTCTAGATGAAAAAACTCAACATAAATTATCGTTTTAAGTTTTTTAAGTAAATTGAAAAAAAAAGTGAATATTACAATGTTTAGAATTAGATGGGATGATTTTTTTAAATTTATTTATCGAAATGAGTTTTTTTCTATAGAAATTGAAAGAAAATACTGTTATTATTGCAACGTTCATATGAAGTAGAGCTTACGCTATTTGATTAATTTGTTCGTCAGGTTGAGTAGATTTTGAGAAAAAACTTGGGTGACAATAGTCAATAGACATCCTCAATGTATGTAACAAAACAAAGTTTTTAAAGAAATTGAAAGAAAAATTGTTAAAATTTCAACCTTTAAATGTACAGAGTTTATGGTATAAAACAAATTTGTTTAACTTGTTTATCAGGTTGAGTAGTTTTGTAGTATATATTTATTTAAATACTTTTTTAAGAAAAATGAAAGAAAATTAAAATTATTGCAATTTATGAATGTAGGAGAGTTTAACTTTTTCTTAGAAAGAAATCGAGTTTAACATGTTTTCAATGTCAAATGGTGCAGTTTACGAGAAAACCAGGAATGACACTAGTCATTAGACACTTTTTATATATTAATTTAAATATGTGTTTTTTAAGGAATTGAAAAAAAAACTGTAATTACTACTACGTTTAAATGCAGGAGATCTAATTGTATGAAAAATATATTTAATTTCTTTGTCAAGTTGAGTATTTTTGAGATATCCAGGAGTGATAATAGTAACCAGACACTCTTAATACATTTACCGAAATAATTTTTTTTAACGAAAGAAAAACTGTAGTTATGCAACGTTTAAATGTATCAGAGTTTATGCTATAAAAAACTGTTTAATGTTTTTTTTAAATGTAGCAAATGTTTGGCAAAACCCTGGGTAGCACTAGTAAGTTAACACGCTCTCAAAAATAGATTATTGTATTAACTTAAAAAAAATGAAGGATAAAACTTTAATTATTTCAAAGTTTGAAATTAAAATTAGAAAAATTAATTTTTTGTAGATTGATTAACATTTGAGTATACCAGGGTATCACCAATCAGTCGACACCCTGTATGTATTTATCATAATAACTTAATTAAAAGGGGCGTGGCAGCAACGGTTTAGGCGTTGACACGGCGCTTATCACTGTAAGGTGAAGGTACCGGGTTCGAATCCAGCCGCTCTGCCTTTGAACCCGACATACAAATCGGCTTTTTTTTCAAAAACACTGGCCCCTCGGCCGTTGATATAAATACGGAAAATAAATTTTTAAAAATATGAAAAATTAATTATTCAGATATCGTGAGATGCGGTCTGGTGTGATGTAGGTATCAGAAAAACATTTTCTTTATCCTGCCAACGTTTCGATCTTTTATTGAGATCATCTTCAGGGCTCAAAGTGTCTGTCTTCTGTGTAATTGTGCCATGTCGTGTTGAGACTTTGAGCCCTGAAGATGATCTCAATAAAAGATCGAAATCACACAAGACCGCATCTCACGGTATCTGAATATTTATCTATTAATGGTCACTTATCTCTACACATAAAAAATTAATAAATATCTCTGCATTTGCGAACCCTCGTAAAATAAATAAATAAATAAAATTTAATTAAAAAAATGGAAGAAAATCCATTAATTATTGCAACATTTAATTGTAGCTCTTCCTGTAAAAAAATATGTTGTTCAGTTTTTGAAAAACCATGGCCTGACACTATAAAGATGACACACTGTATATAAATTATCGTTCTAATTTTGTTAAAGAAATTGGATGAAAAACCATTAATTATTGCAAAGTTTGAAATTAGATCTTATAGTATAAAAACCAAAATATATTTAAACATTTTTTGTCAGATTGAATAGTTTTTGAAAATAACAAGGTTTACAGTGGTCAGTAGACACCCTATGTATATTTATCGTAATAAGTTTTGAAATAAAAAACCCTGTTATTATTGCAACAGTTGAAAGTAGAGCTCTGTAAAAACAGATTTCTTTTTTTTTTATACTGACAAATAATTGCGAACAACTTGGGGTACCCAACTTAGTTGACACCCTGTACAAACATACATCTCTACTGTACATACATACACAACGCCTCGTACAAATAGAAAATTAAAAGACAATTACTTCAAGCTGCGACGATACGTCAGCCTTCAAAAAAACCCGCAGCGATTTCCCAAAATTTTATACAAGTTAAACTTCTCTGCGAAGTACGAAATAGGCAATAAATTAACATAATTTGAACATAACTTTAACTTTTTTTTAAAAATAGACATAGGGTATGGTTGTGAACAAACAACTCACAAACATGAAAAACGATTGAATTGCATGTCCATTCGCCCCAGGTACTTCGGGAAGAAATCGGACAATAATTAATTGAACTTTCGTGTTCTCTTTTGTTCCTTAGTTGTGAGAATAAGTTCAAAAGACAATATATGCCAGAAGGCGGAATTCTTGGTTATTTATCTCAAATATCGAAGTGATAAGACGAAGAGGAATGCTAACGAGCATTGTATTGGTACATCAGGGTTACTTTGCTCCCTCGGGAACGGAGTAATGCATCATCCCTTATCTGAGTATAGTCGCCATGATAATTACAGATCTTACTCTTAACTTGCACCCCCTTGTGTTTTAACGTTTCATCCCCCGGCAGATCATTAATTACAACTTTGTATTAACGGATAATTGTCATGGTTATTAATGACGGAAGGACCTCGAAAGGATTTGTCTGGATGAGATACTCTTCGAACAATGTGTCCGTTTCATCTGTACAAATTTTCAGAGCGTTTTAACTAAAACCTTGGCACAAATAAAAACTAAATAAATTGAAATAAACCAGAAAAGCTGAACAATAGTGATTTTTTGAATGAAAAAGGTATTTTATATTTACTGCATAGGCAAATTTCTCTGTGGTCTCTCTATACTTGCCACTCTGTAGATTGCCAGATTTATATCAAATAAAGCGTATCTAGAACTGACTGCGTATTCATATTTTTCAGTATTATTAAAATACCACATAAAAGGAAGAAGTATTACCGATTCCTCTTGGGTCTTTTGCGTTTTCAATAAAGTTAACAGTGACCCCTTATATTATAATGAAAATTCTGCTACATTCAAATTTTATGAACACTCATAGACGAGATACAGAAAACTTAATATAAAAAACGTGAATTATTTGAAATATTACTCAAGGGAACTGCATGAGGAGCGGACATTTGAACAAATGCCAGGATTGTCCCAGTGTGCTGCCAAAAATGTTTATTTTACCTTATAATTAATTAGTATCTCATTATATATCGCTTGATATTACGTGTGGAAAGTTTCAATTTAAAATTAATTTTAGTCAATTATTGTGTATAATTGAAGTGGAGTTTTCAATGTCCAAATGTTCAAATTAAAACGTGGTTTGGTTTATATTGTAACTACTAGTGTTGGAAAAATGGTTTGTACTATAACCTATACTATAAATATAAATTTTCATAAAGTAATAAAACTGCCAAAATATTACTTTTCAACCAGGATTAAAAGGAGCCTCGTTCATAATTTGCACCAACTTAAACCTAAAAAGGGAAAATAGGGAGGGGGGACTTCGGTTTCATTGAACCTAGTTCAACCACATGTTGCTAGAACTCAGTTTAGTATATTTGTACAGCTATAGCTAGTGATCGCAGTCATTAATTCCTGCTAAAACTCAAAAGACCTACAATAAAAATTAATAGTAAAACCGACAGCTGTAAGCTGGGTACTTGACAAGTTTCATTTAAAGCGCCAGGAATGGAAGGACTCTACCCAGAACGACTACAAAAAGACAAGAAATTCTCATGCCAACTTACAAGGGTACGGCCAAGTACGGTGACCCAGGGTACCAAGTGTGTCACGGATTTGGACCAAATTTTTTAGGTGATTATACACTCAAAAATATTGGAGACGTATCAGCCATTTCATATGAATACGGTTTCGACATTTTTTTTAATTTGAAATTTTCCATTTTCTCAATATTTTTATTTCGCTGTCGCTATAACCTATACTATAAATATAAATTTTCATGAAGCAATAGTCGCTAAAATCAACTATGTCAATATATCATTTTACAGATTTTTATGTTGATTAACATAAAAATATGTCAGAAGCAATTAAAGTTTATCAATAACTACAAGAAATTCTAAAAAACCTTTCGAGTAATCACCTCTAGAATCCCATAAATATAAATTTTTGTTTAAATTATTGGGTTGTCCGAAAAATAATGCAGGATTTTAAGTTTTCATTAAAAAAAATCTATATAAA
>CM077101.1:26676237-26687732 GCA_039619505.1 Cimex hemipterus
TTTTGTTTAATACCAAAATCCTGCATTATTTTCCGGACAACCCAATATTTCAAAATAAATCAAATTTACCCTTATTACATATAAATAACGCTTTTTTACTCTCGTCTCTCTGCTAGTAGACCCTGCGGTCGCGGGTTCGATTCACGCCGTCGCCTCTGGCCCGTTCTTCACGATACCCTTCCCCCCCTAAAAATGAATACGCAATAAATATATATGCAATAGTCTGGCTAGATATGCACAGTTAATGAGGCCATTTAAAAAAAATTTAATTTAATTTAAAAAAAACCCGTAGAGATGGCACGAACTATCTAAAGTACAATTCCTGTGAATTTGTGATTTTTTTTTCACAAATATAAAATTATTGCTCTCTTAGAAAATTAAATAAGTTATACAAATTATTACAATTAAAACGATTCTAGAATTAATTTGAGATTTTTTTAATGTAAAACATTTGCTATTTTGAAAATCATATGAAATTATAATATAAAAGTTATTAAAATAAAGGACTTTTCTAATAATTACAGATTTTTTATTTATTTTTATTTTTAAACCAATTATTTTTTTCGATTTAACAGAAAATATATTTAGTTTATGTAACATTTAATGGTAATTAATTTTCATGTAGAATTTAAGTTAGGATCCTATTAAAATTTTTTAAATTTAATCTTAAATTTTAAAAGAGCAATCCTTTATTTTTGATTTTATTGAACTTTTAATTTTAAACAATTTTCATGTCAATACCGATTTTATAAAAGGAAATTTTTTTTTAAATTCCCAAATTAAAATAACGATCTTTTGAATTAGAATTGGCATTTATATAGGCTCTAATCCGTTCCTGCACGTAGTAAACATGTGCAGAGTTCTAACACTTCTCATAGTCTACCGTCAACTACAGGATTTGCAATTTGCAATAAATTAGTGGCAAACCCCTCGACAATCTCTTACCCTGAGCGTTAACTGTCCGGCGGCAGACCTTGGTTTTATCCATCCATCCGCCGGGTCGGGCTCTGGATGTGTCCTCATCAAGGTCCATCCAACACTCCACGCATGCATTCCCAAATCCGTTCACACTCACAGCCATTCTTAAATAGATTCTCTCCTATTTACATACCATTCATCCAATTTGGATGGTGACTCCTCGAAATTCCTCCATCAACCCTCTCACGCTAATAAATACATCCACGCTCAAAACACGACAAGGACGCAACATTCACGGGTTGTTGAGTTGATTGAGGGTCGATGGAGCATTCATTATTCCCCCATTGGCCCTTTCACTTTGCACATTCACGGTTATAAATACATTCACTCTCAATACATGCTAAGGACACAAAACTATATATAAAAAACATCCCCGTATCCTCCAAGAATCGGAACATGAGACCCAAATAATCGTTGCAATAGCTCAATTCCTATATTGGGTGGCATTCCTCTCTTATAATGCCAAAGAATTTCATCGTTCAACTAGGTGTGACATAATAAGTAACCTTTCTCTGTTTACCGGACTGTACGTGTTTTGGCAGGATGTAACTGACCGTGTGCCAACCTCGCATGGCCGTAATCGAGAGAGGCTCACCATTCTTCTACGAATCAGTTTTTCCAAGAGCCACTTATCGATAAAGATAGAATCCTTTATTTTTTATATTCAATGTTATATATTTTTAATTGTCATGGAGTATTTTAGATATGAACCCAATTTTATTTTTTAAATCTCAAATTACCATAACAATCGTTTATTTTTACATTTGATTTGATCTAATTTTAATTTTAGTTTTAAATGATTTTCTTGTGGTAATTATTTTAAAAAAAGGGACATTTTTATTTTTTTTTCCAAAATTAAAAGAAGCATACTTCATTTTTATATTTCATTGTGTACATTTTTAAATTTAATCGTTAATTTGTAGATAATTAAATTATTTTGCAAAGCAATTTACATTTGATAACTTGGAAAATAGAATAATTTTAACGGGGAAAGAGCACCGGTTCGCTATAACCTTCGCATCCTCATCCTTTGTCAGCGTAGTAGATTTGAACCCCTTGATTTTTAAAATCATAAATATCTGAGATTGTGAGGAAAAAGAAATTAATTAAAAAAACACCACACGCCCAGGAATGTAACTAACTCCTAAATTATAAATAAATATTTTTTTTATATACACTGTATTGAACTTATTTATAAATAGATAAATATATGTGTCTGTAAACAATCATTTTGCATAAATAAATAATTGCTCGATAATTATATAAATAAAAACAGTATTAAATATTAAATAAATGTAATTAAACGTTTACATTACCAACTACCGTGAAAACCCGTTTATCCGGACCCAGATGATCTGGACTTACGGATTATCCTGACCCGTTCGTTAAAATATTTTTATAAATTATTTGGAGATCCTGGGATGCGGTCTGGTATAGTAGTGTATAGTTGTGTAATCTCACGATCCCCAAATAATCATTAATTAACTCTCACTAAACACGACATATTTTTTATAATGTTTTCACAATTCTCAATTTATGTATATTAACTTTTTAAAATTCTCAATTAAACTATGGGACCTTCAATTCGTCGTTTGAAATCGGTAAAAGTCACCAAATCGCCCTTCCACTTAGTTACACGATAGAAGAGGCTGGATTGGCACGTTATTCTTAAAACATAAACATATAAATATATAAAAGGTGTATACTATTCTAAAAGATGAGAAGTTGTTGTCTCGTGTTGTTCGTGTATTGGCTTGCATTTAAAATGGTTGTTAAAAAAAAAAAGAATAAAAATTATCCATTACTTTAAATGTTTTCTTGATATACCTATAAAAGTCTTCACTGTCGGAAGTTTTTTTTTCGTTTTTATGACACGATACTAATAAAATCAAAAATTTTCGGATTATCCGGACTTTCGATCATCCGGACAAGTCCTGGTCCCTTCAATTAATATTACATTTAATTAGTGTTATTACTTGAGATGAAAAAAAGTCAATGACACGAGCGGGATTGAAACCCACGATCTTCGGCTAGATACGCTGCTGCTCTACCACTTGAGCATTGGTGACCTCGGTCCGCTTGGACATCCCATCCCAGCCCCACCTTAGTTTTCCCTCCTATTGGCATTTTTCAATCCCATTTTTTTCCAATCCCGCTCGTGCCATTGACTTATTTTCATCTTCAATTAAATGTAATGTATTAATTGGTCAAGTGGACCACGAACATAGTGATTTAATGTAGCTATGATCTCAGCAAGTACGAATAGAACGACGTAGTGAATTTTGGAACTCTTTAATTACCCGAAAAAAATTAGTTGCCGTCCCACGCATTAATTGTAGCTTATTTTGATTCGGTCAACTAAGAAACGAATTATTTTATATTTTAACAAAAATTTGTAACTATTCAGAAATTTTCTTTGACAAGCTTATGCTTTGTATAATTCGTACCAATTATATAAAGGAATCATTTGAAATTAAAATGTCTTAGTTATAAAAAGCTATTGTGAAAGTAAAAAGATTTTTTTTTAATTAAAAAAAATGTTAATTTGAAGTTACATACAGTTACCAAATATATTATATATTTATATGGTATCCCGTTCTTCCAGTCTGCTCTAACGGATATTTTATTTCATAATTTCTTATCAAATCTGACTTCGGAATCATGCCGTCGACAGGCGTCTCCGGAAGCCTTATCCGCCTAAAGTTCCCTAACGTTAATCGTTCCTTTAAATGCGGGCAAGCAATTTGAGATCGTCCCTGCGTCAGATTGTGAGCTGTATTTCTACCCTCATGTGTACAGACATCAAATAAATAATCTTTAAAAAAAAAGGTTGGTATAAATTAATCGAAATCTTCGGGTAACGGGAAAACTGTTACGCCGGTAAAAGTTTGACTGTCATAGCACCAACCCCTGAAAACACCTGGACGTTATACTTCCACGGTTCTTTATTTATTTTAATTTATTACCGATTTATAAATACACAAAAGGATTAAATTGACTTAAGTATCGCCTAAAAAATGCACATGTCTCATTTTCTGACTAATCGGTTAGATTATCGGATGCGCGAAGGACGAGACCAACTGATATTCTGTATTTCATGCTTAAATTCGTAAGCTCGGAAATTATTCTAGATTAGTTCAGAACACGATTCTAAGTTCACAAACATTAGAACAAGGAATTGCCTCTGACATCTAATTACATTCGCATGGATCAACTTCATAGAGTGTATTAATTCCTCCGTCGCTACTTACTGCCTAACTTAAATATAGACTGGGTAGGAGAACTTGAGTTTTGATTGTAATGCACTTTATGAACAATAGGCCTGACTTGTTATTGTGTAAGCTAACGGTTAAAGCTTAAATGTAAATGGACTTTTTTTCTAATTAAATACTTCTTGCAAGCTCAGCTTTTTCAACGTAGTTCTTTTAACAGAGCTAAAAAATTCAAAAGTGAACAAATTTTTACTCTTAAGTTTTAAGGGATTTATGATATTTCCTTCGTGGGCCTGATCTTACCCCAAGTTCCACCTGTATGGACGGTTTAAAATTTTTGTAAAATTGTTTGGTTTGAGATTTTGTTTTGCGTTATTTCGTCTTCGACTTGTTCTTCTTTTGAAATGAAGGGATTCAGGCAAAGGGTTTTTATTATACCAGTCCTGTTTAGTGAACGTTAGTTAATGATTATTTGGAGATCGTGAGATGCGGTCTGGTATGACGTAGGTTTCATAAAAACATTTCCTTTATCGTGCCAACGTTTCGATCTTTATTGAGATCATCTTCAGGGCCTGGGATTTATAAACATTGTTTATATTTTACAAATTCATGTGGGATGTGAAAAAATAAACGCTACATAATTTTAGGTTTAAGAAAAATAATGAAATAATAACTTATAAAATGCTAGAAATTTTAGATTCAATCGTGGTATTCACTCACTCAACGTTTTTTTTTGTGTGTGTCGTGTTGAGAGTGCCAGTGAAATATTGATGTTTTCTGTCTATATACGTTGGATTTTGAAGGGGCGCGATAGGAAGTCGGGGTAGAAAGGCATTTTTATACATAGGTTTCAGAAAAACATTTTCTTTATCGTACCAACGTTTCGATCTGTATTGAGATCATCTTCAGGGCCTGGGATTTACAAACTTTGTTTAAATTTAACAAATACATGTAGGATGTGAAACAGAATGAATTTATAAAATGAAAAGAAAATTCAATCAACGTATTCGTATTCACTCAAAATGTTTGTTTTCTGCATAATTGTGTCATTGTTGTGTGTCGTGTTGAGAGTGCCAGTGACTATGTATGTTGGATTTTGAAGGTGTGGGAAGGAAGTTGGGATAGAATGGGAAAAAGCGTGGGTCCGACCTTATTAATCTTTCTGGATTATATAGAAGTGGATAATTAGGAAACAGAAAGTCAAATTGTTGATGAATTAGCCTATGTAGAAATGTTTGATGTGTGAAATGTGATGAACTTTTTATATGTAGTATGATATGTTTTGTGTGATTTGATGATGACATATGTATGTTATCCATGTTGAATTTGATTAATGTGGTTGTGCTGTTCTATAATTGCTGCTATGTTTATCTCTATTGATGTAAACCATTTCTAAAAAGTTACGTTTATGTTTGTTTTGTTCTGTGTGTAATATTTTTGGTTATTGGAGTCGAAATTGTGTTGGTGTTCAAAGTGGTGGGTAGCCAGTGCTATCGGGTTTTGTTTGGGGTTTTTTGAAATCATAGGTATGGTTGTTTTACTCTTTTATTCAGATATTGAGATGAAATTCCGATGTATGTTTCCGGACCGTTTAAACAATTGAGTTTATAAATTAAGTCAGACTTATTTGTTGCTGGTGTAGAATCTTTAATTTTGGAAAAAACCTGTGAATTATTTTATAATTTTTATAGCTATTTTAAAGTTAATTAAAGTTTTTAATAGAGTGAAAAAGTCAATGGCACGAGCGGGATTCGAACTCACGACCTTCGGCTATATACGCCGCTGCTCTACCACTTGAGCTATAGTCACCTCGATCCACTCGGACACTTCCCGGAACTTCCCATCTCAACCTCATCTTTTCAATTTTCCCTACTTTTAAGTTAGACTCAAATGGTAGAGTGCCGGCGTATCATGCCGAAGGTCGTGGGTTCGAATCCCGCTCGTCCTTTGACTTTTTTATCTCAACTAAAAACCTTAATTAATTGTACTATATTAATTGGTCAAGCGGACCACGGAATTAGCTATTTTAAAGTTGATAGAAGAGAGAAATGTGTTTACTTTACGTTTTAAATCAACATTATAATGGCGCTAACTCATCATTTGAGGAGGTCAGGGATGGCCTATTTACAATTCTTGTCTTTGGTACCATTTTTTATTTTTTTATTTTCGATTGTTGATCAAATTAACATTTTTTAACTTCAATTTGACCTTTTTTGCGTTTCTATTTATATATTTTTAAATTAAAAATACATGAAATATAAGCATGTCATGAAAGGTACTTTTATATTTGCGATTATTTTTTTACACTTGGAATTTCAGTCCTAAGAGAGGTCACTCCCCAATGTGGTGATTCTTTAATACAAAATGTAATGCATCCTAAAGCTTATATTTATAATAAAACGCACAAATAAATACATTAACAACTATGTACCTTGCAGGTGTTATGGTTACAAGGCTCTACGTTTTGAACGTTCAACACCGCGTCCACCAAAATCCAGTGACTCGTTTGAAATTCCATTACTAATGGAGTGGGTGCTGCGTTATTTGGACGACAGTGAGCTAAGCCTCTTCTACACGCAACGACTTAGTTTACTTGTGCGACTAAGTAGGATCATGTGAACCGTACAAGTACAAGTTTAACATTATAAATAAAACATGTGCCTGTTCGCTATGCGTCTTTTCCTTCATCATTTGAGAGAATATGTGCCATGTATAATTTTATCGTAGTACTGTACAGTAAAAAATCGGTTTAAAACGAGAAATAAAAAGGAAACAACATTTTTAAAATTTGTGACAAATTTCAGTTTTTCATCAGTTAGTTTGGAAATTTTCCTTTTCTTGAAAGCATAATGCAAATAGGACCGTTATAAAGATACATTTTTCATATATCGATCCCGAAGAAGAATTTCTGACCCTTTTAAGAATTAATTAAACCGTCGGCCGCTTCGATATAAAGAGCTGTGCGTTAATTAAAAGTCCATTACCAATTTTTGCCTCTTAATGAATTTGAGATCAATTAGGTCAATCAACCAGTCTAATGAATCCTTTCAAACCTTTTCGCATTTCTAATTCTAGTAATATCCCAATCCAAATTAAGCTGCAATTGTGCTGAGCACTTAACTCTAAAATGTCAGAGATACTCGGACGATTTTAGAAGATGGCGATTGTTATCAATATAACTATATCCGTTTGGAGAAATATTTTATCCTCGATTTTTATGATTTTTGTCTTTAAGGATATCGTCGGCATAACTGTAGATTGTTGTAAGATGATAGGTGATGATGATGGATAGTAGTGTGGGTGTTTGTTCCCGAAGCACTGCAACCTTCTGGCTTCTTTCCTGGTTTCCCGTTCAGTTAGTCGACTTGACTCTTCTCTTAAGAACTGCTAGGTCATTGACTGTCATTACTACTTCCTTTAAATGGGATTTTTTTTTCTATTCCAGGTCATGCACCATATATGGGTCACTTTGCATTCGAAGATGATATAACTGGCTGTTTCGTTTTCATCATTGCATCCATAATGTGTGTTTTCTCAGATGCCAGTACTCCTCTGAGTTTAGGCCTATCTTACATTGATTTTGAAATAAAAGGTTAATTTTCTTATTTTCAATAATAAATTTCGTTTCTTGACAGTATGATTATGTTACCCCACTCCATTTGAAAAGTATTAAATTGCTCGGGAAAAGTAATAATTTGCTTTGGAAAAGCGCTAATTTGGTTGGAAAAAGTATTAAATTGGTAGAAAAAAGTACCAATTTGACTGAAGAAAACCATATATTGTTCTGTAACTGTATGTAACTTCGTGTAGTTTACAGAGTCACCATGGGTGGTGTCTCTGTTGTACTATTGTTGGAAGAAGAGAATGGAAAAAAACACAGGAAAATGTGGGTGTTAAAAAATTGGCTTATGCAAATAAAGGCAAGGCCATAAAAAATAAAAAAAAAATCACCCTGAAGAATTTTTTGACTTTACGAGGATGTAAATGGGCAGTTTTGACGAGTTCCATAGTAAAATAAAATGCCGTATTACAAATCGTTTTCTCCACGTCTATTTTTGCATCTTAAAAGTAAATTTGAAAACTCACAAACAAACAACCCTTCAAGAAAGTGAGGTACGAACAGCTCGAATAAACGCCACGTGTGTCAGGGCTGATGCAATACTTGCGTACCACTCACCGTCTGTCGTTTTCAAAACTGACGCGTTAGGTCGTCTCCACGACCGACCGACTCGGTCTGAAAACCGACAAGCGGGTACGACCGCTACGTCTGTCAGGTGCAATGCAACAACAAAGAACGACGTGCCGACTCGATTTTTCTCGCGGTAAACGCTTCGGTCAAAACCGCTCCGTGTGTCATCGGCCTTACGGTAGCAGTGAGTTGGCCAGTCTTGGTGAGGGTTGTTTGAGTTTAAGCTTACTATGTCTAGTACCGCTATAGTTTGTCCCTTTCTCCTGTTGTCGTTTTAGATCCTTACTGTGTGGTGGATTATGTGTTGTTTACCCTTAGTGTAGGTTGAGAGTCTATACATGGTCTTGCAGATCTTTTTCAGGCTAGTGTGACTATCTTTTCCATATCCGAAATTCCCTTTCCTGGTCTACTGTGTAGTTGGGTTCCCCAAGTTGATGAGAATTTGTACGGATCCACTGACTAATTTTGTTGTGGTTTTTGACCTGCTAATGCTTTATGTGCTTAATAGCTGCTTAGCTTTTGTTGTAAGAGCAAATGAATTTTGCTTCGAAGGAAAGATAACTCATGTGAATTTATTTTCATTATTCATACAACAAAGTTTGCTTTATTCCCTAATTTTGTGTGTGAGCTATTTGGATGTAGTTATTGGGTCGGGAAAAAAGAGGATCCATAGAAACAAGGAAAAGCGAGGTGTACATAAAGTACAGGAATAGTCCAAATACAATGCCATGTGGCACTCCCACCCATAGCTCGCAGTATTTGGAACCTTGGTAAATTCGGAAGTTAGGAGCAAAATTCCGTGTGAAACACCTGCTTTGATGTTGAACGCCAACATGTGGTCTGGGTGAAGGTTGAAAATATGAAATCTCTAGATCAATTTTTGAGAAGAGATGTGCTGAACAGTAAACTAATTTCTAAATTTCGTTCTGGAAGTGAGTCGATCTTTCTCATGTTCGTTTACGAGGGTACTTCATAAGAGGGGCTTTCATTTGAAAGGTTGACGATTCTATTTGAATTTTATTAATTTATACCAGGTCTGCCAGTGGGTGGGATGACTAACCCATCAAGAAGCCATCCAGTTGTAATAAGCGGCACGTGGCAGTGGCTGAACTTGTTTGTCCTTTAAATATTATCGACAGGACAAAAATTTTAATAAGTTACTCTGGACTCCGTTTCGTTTAAGTGTTTCCATTGTGCGGCTTAATTAGAGGGTCCCCCTCAATCATTTGCATCCTTTCAGCCTTGATACAATACCGGCGTTGAGCAAACATTTATGTTCACTCCGTACATGCTAATTTGATAGAATGCAAGCTAATATTGATATACGGAAAGGTAAAAGCTCACATTGGATTGCCAAAAAAAAAAAAAAAAAAAAAAAAAAAAAAACTCCTGTGGAAGGGTGTTCCTCGTGTATTTTCCAGAAAATAAATTTACGAACTATCTTTATTGTTCATAAAAAATGGTTTAATTTAAAAGTAGAAAAACTTTAAAGTTTGAAATTCGTTAATTTTTAAATCAAGTGAGAGAGTGGAGCTTTTTTCAAGATTTGATAAACGCTAAATTTGATAAGGCTGTTAAATATTAAGTTGCAAATTATTTAGAAATCGTGAGATGCGGTCTGGTGCGATGTAGGTTTCAGAAAAACATGGTGCCTTCTCAACTCTCAACACCACACCCAAGAATGGCACAATTACACAGAAGACAAATACTTTCAGTCCTGAAGAAGATCTCAATAAGCATCGAAACGTTGGCACGATATGGAAACTGTTTTTCTGAAACCTATATCACACCAGACCGCATCTCACGATTTCTAAATAACTGTCGATTAACAGTCACTAATCACTACATATTAAGTTGTAATTTTATCTATCAAATCTATTATTTTTAATTTTAAATTAACCTATTTTAATAACAAATCAATACTTTATAATTAGTCAAAAAATATTAAACAGGTTTTTTTGTTGTTGTTTTGTTTGTTCGACATAGGTTTAAGAGAATTCAGCCGGACCGCTAATGTATATAATAGTTAAACTTATAGTTTTATACCTAATGATTTTGGGTAATAGTTGGCATGGAATATCCAAAATTACCTACTTATTTTTTTGCTGAAAACAAGGACAACTTATGATGAACATCTATGGGTAAGGTTCTTGGCATTGCTGCAAGTTAAGCAACTTCAGTGAGCAGTTGTGTTTGGATTTAAAGTGAAAATATCTGGCACTGTTCATTTCCATTTTGTACCGATCATTTCCTAAATATCCATCAGGAAGCTTAATTATCAACGTATATAAATCAGGAATCTTATCATCCTCCTTCAATTCATGAGTGTACTGCACAGGGGATAATTGTTGAATACATTTAAGGTGTTTTCCAATTCAGATTTAGGAATTTTCATGAGCAAATCATCTGCATATTATATCAATAATTTTACTTCCCACCCCAACGGATAACACATTATCAATTCAGTAATGATGGGGGATAAAACTCCCCCCATTGCTACACCTTCAATTTGTTGGCAATAAACATCATCGTATCTGGAGTAACCAGGCGTTCTAGTGAAAAATCAAGATTTCAACCAATAATAGCTCAACGGGGAAATTCACGGACTAGAAATCATATGGTAAATTGTAAGAAGTGGTTTAACCTCATACGATAATAAGATTTCATGATGTTCAAATGTGATTAACGATAACTCTTCCATTATTAGAAATGTGTGGTGTTGAGTGAAAGTCAACAAATGATTATTTTGTGATCGTGGGATGTGGTCTGGTGTGACGTAGGTTGAAGATGATCTCAATAATGATTGAAACATTGGCATGACAAAGAAAATGTTTTTCTAAAACGACGTCCCACTAGACAACATTTGAGGATCTCCGAATAATCTTCCTTTAGTTGGGAACAATTTCTTACATTGTATTAAGTACCACAAAGAAATAGTTTTAATTTTCCCCTTCATCCATTTTGATTGGTTGTAAAACGGAGACTATATACTACAAACTATAGGCCAAGAGTCGACCTATAGTTTCTAGTATATAGTCCCCATACAGTAGAAACTGTAGGCCTAAGAGTCTACCTATAGTTTCTAGTATATAGTCCCCATATAGTAGAAACTGTAG
>CM077101.1:26687742-26739633 GCA_039619505.1 Cimex hemipterus
CCCCATATAGTAGAAACTGTAGGCCTAAGAGTCTACCTATAGTTTCTCGTAAACAGTCCCCACATACTACAAATTATCAACTTGAGAATGACACCTCTTTATGAACATTAGAAATGCCCCAAATGTTTGGTGATCTGAATTAAAAACGTTAAACTATTCAGATTCTATTGTTCTATACCGTTATTTCTGCTCAACTAGTCCACTCGGTTGCGGGGTAGGTAAATAAGCAAAAATCACTTTACGTTCCGTATCAGAAGAAAAACCTGTTTATCTAAATAATAAACAATGAGATAACCCCATCATCCAATCAACTAGCTTATTCACAAGAGATACATGGGCCCTACACACTAAACTAAAATGGCAAGAACCCAACGATATCCTCTACCCTAGAAAACAGCCACTATTGCTCAGTGCATTTTCAAAGAAATCTTTGACGTAATTGACAGAGTTTTGGTATCTAGGACTTTGAAGTTACAAAGCATCCTTGCGCAGACCTCATCAACTTGATCTCGGATCGCTAATGTACGGTGTGCATTGGGTCAGACTTTTCGTCATTTCGAAGCGATTTCTTCAAGGAATTTGCCTAAGGTCAACACATTACACAGATTACACCACTGACACAGCAACCATTCATCCTAACACCCGACTAACTTTTTAGGGGAACACAAAACAACAAACCTCTTCGAGGACATCCCTCCAGACCTTAACCAAATGTTACCAGAAGTAACCCATGTACACCTATAGTAAACTCGGTTTCGACCCATATGCACGAATCACAAAGTGAATTTATGCTTTAATGTTTATGAGCAGTCAGTGTACTAGAAATAATATTGCACATCTCTCATCTATCCTCTTGCGACAATTAACTTTACTCGACAATTATGTCTATTTGGATCAAATAATGATGTAATAATATGTATATGTATGTATGTATGTATATATATATATATATATATATATATATATATATATGCATAAAGTTATATAGGCTTTACAGTCAAATACCTCCATAGTAATTTTTTTATTATATCTGAAGAAGTTTTACTTTAAACTGTAAAGGATGTGCTTGATAATAACTAATGAAAATCTTTTATTCAACTCTTGGAACTTCAACGCTGAAGATTGACAATTAGCCAAATGAAAAGCATTGAAGCGAAACAGTGATCCGTTAAGGAACGTTTAATTATATGTGGTTCGAGCCCAGAGCCACGACTAAGTTTAGCCCGGAGTCTTCAGAGATGCCTCGAACGAAACTTTCTCGCAAATCCTCCAACCCCCGTTAATCCATTGGAGGGGTTTCTAGCTTATATTCATTTGGGAAAGAAACAAAAAGCCATTACCACACGTTAAAATTAAACTTGTGCTGTAAAATACGAAAAGAAACAAGACATTGAATGCGCTTCAAAATAAAAAATAAAATAAATATTAACTAAACTGACTTAGAATTGTTTGGATCGGTTTGATCAATTTTCTTTGATGTCTAAAGAATCCATCAATTAAATAATATTTAATAAAAATCGTTATTTCTATTTTAAAATTGATTAGGTTTTTTTAAACATGATTTCCCGTTGTCAAATGTGGACGAAAAACTTGAAAATATCTGACTTTCATCGGACCTACATCTAATATATAAATTATTCATCTCTCCAGACTCATAATTTTGTCATCGTTGTACCGTTGTAATTAACAAAATGTAGTTTATCATCATTTGTAGCACACAGTAAATAATTGTGCTACAAATTCGAGTTAATACGGTAGAAAGGGGGTGAAGATAGGGGCGATGCGGGGGAAGACTTAGGGCATATCAGAGTGGGCCAGGTTCCCGTGGGAGCGTAGAAATCCCTGCGGTAGACTCGGATACATCTTTAGACGGTCTTTTAGGGAGCCGGTTAATTAAAAACTGATCCCTCGTCTTTTTTCGCCTTCTCAATTTATCCCTTTTGGCTCATCGGGCGTCACTGGTATTTTATTGATTTGAAATATACCAAGAGTGACAGGCGTACAGAATTTTTTTTGAGATATTTTATTACTATACCATTATTTAATACAGCTATAATTTGAAACTTTTTACTAGGAAAATTTTCCGGAAATGGGTTCGTCCGAAAACCCCCTTTTCCTGAAAAGTTGTATTTTTTACACTTTTCTACAAAAAATGCTCATAAAATTGAAAGGATCGTTTTACTATTTAAAAAGCAATAATGTTTATATATTCGTAAGATAATTTAAAACAACACCTAAGAACGATGAAATGATTAGCTATGTTTTGAAAAGATGGTGTAAAATATTGGTTGGAAATAGTTAAAAATTGTCATACACGTTAAGGCTTCTCGCACTCTTCAGTATTAGGTAACTAAAGATGCAGAAGTGGAAAGACGTCCGATAAACTAAAACGAACAGGATCTGCATATCTCAAGGATGACACCAAAATATAAAACTTTTTCCAATACTGACGGTCATACTAGCGATCATTTTCGCGTCAAAAGTGAAATTCTCTATTTTCTTTCATTAAAGAAAACCTTTTTATGTAAAGAATAAAATTATTCCAACGAGATTTAAAACTTCAAATGATTTTATGAGAGTTGTGAATCAAGTTTTATTGCAGGTTTCGGGTGCTCGCCATCCACGGCGAAAGCAGTCAGAGTAGTGGTGACAGGCCAAACCATCTACAGTACACTAGCTCTGCTTATCCTAAGAAAATAGTGACTGTTTTGAGAAAGAATTGCTAATAAATATTGATTTAAGACATTTTTTTTTGGAAACTTTGGAAAAATTGGCCTCATGAGATCCTATGAGAAGTGGTTCAAATAGTTTTATGAAAGTTGCTAGTGAGTTTTATTGGTGTTTTGGTATCAAACAGGTTTCAGCTTCTCTTCAACCTCAACGTTGGCTCTCTGTAAGAAAGACCCAACCCTGACGATGACACAAACAATCGAGGTAGTGGTGACAGGCCAAACTACAATAGACAAAGCAGAATAATGTTAAATGACCTAATTACAAAAACAATAAAGTTGTTCTTCAATCTGAAGAGAATGTCGACTGTTTATGAGCTTTATAATGGCAGTTGATAATAATTAATATGAAATATTAATATAAGTCCGTTTTTGTAAAAATATTAAATTGGGCCCCGTGAGATTCCGAACTTTAGATATGGTCCAAATAATTTTATGATAATTGCCAATCAAGTTTTATTGGTAATTTGGTGTTACACAGGTTCCGGTTTCTATCCTCACTGTTAAATCTTTGAAAAAATTGACTCAAGTAGATCCACCGCTGACAATGATAAAAGCTGCAAGTTGAACACAGACCAATCCGACGAGAATATGGAGGCGAAAATCTTGGTTATCACCTAATTACAGAACCTTAAAATTTCTGGCCATTCTAGGAAGCAGCGATTGTTTTAAGGACCAAAAAGTATATAATTGCTAGCAGGTTATTATAAAACATTTATCTCACACTATCGACCGTAAAGAAAGATGTCTCATGAGATTCCACGTTATAAAATTTGTACAATTAAATTTATTTAAATTAATTATTAAATTTTTTGTGTGCATCAAATGTTCTTGTATTGATTTGAATTCGAGACGAAATTGCGATCCTATACGCTGTTCCCTCTCATATTTTATTCTATATATATCTTCCATGTTCTGCGTCAAAAACATCCCTCCCAGTTAAACCTGTCTGTTTGACTGCACGGGTGTGCAATGGTGCTGTTACTTTTTTATGGCGTAAATTCGCCTACAACAGGAAAGAGTCTCGATCAAAAAATCATTTCTCATTAATTTTTTTTTTAAATGTAATTATTCAGATATCGTGAGATGCGATTTTTAAATGTATTTTTTCTACACTCCAAGTCTATTGAAAATTATTTTTTTTTAATGGCCTCATGAACTGTGCATATCTAGCCAGACTTTTGTATTATATTTATTCCGTATTCGTTTTTTTTCTTTTTTTTCTTGGTATCATGAAAAAAGGGCCCGTGTCGACGGCGGGGTCTACTGGCCGAGAATCTCTCACGTTAACCACTCGGCTACCGCGGCCCCCTAAAATGATATTAAAACAATTTTTTATCTTGTAAACCAATAAATAATAGCATCAACTAAAATATGTGAGCGAGCAATGTTAGAAAAGTGAAAATTTTTGTCGCATTTAGGTTTTAGCCAAAAATTAATGATTTTTTAGAGTTTCGGTGTACTTTTTAGGTGGAATTCCATAATCAAACCTTTAATATCAATGACGCTTTTAGTTCCAATTGATTTGTATAAATATATTATATAAATATTTATATCTTAAAATATTAACAATTTGGTACTTTTAAAAGCCTAGAGAAAAATATTTCGTAGAATACATTAAGAAATAAATGAGAAAATATTTGGTTGTAACAGACCAAATAGACTTTTTTTAAGTGGTGCTAAATGTGGCAACTTTTTGGCATCGCATTGACTTTATCACCTAGAATACAGTAATAATTTAGAATTGGTTGCTTGATAACATTAAAACCCATCTGCAATTATTGGTTAATTCAAGAAAAAGACATTGGAAAAAATCGCCCATCCGAATAAATCTACCCACTTAATAGAAACAGAATAGTTTTCTTGAGGTGATGATGATGATGGGTACCAGGAAGGTTTTTGTTCCCCAAGCACTGCAGCTTTCTGACTAATTGTACTATCCTAGTGGCTTAGTTCAACCCGGTCGGCTCTATCCTTCTTCTCAGATCATGGCCGTCGGCTGGAATTCGAATGGTTTTCTTTCGATCTCAGGTTATGTATTCATTGAGCGGCTGCTTCGGTTTCGAAGATGATATGGAACATAACTTACAAAAGGGGTCATCGTTGAATGTATTTAGTTCTCCCAGATGCCAGTGACCTACAGTCATTCCCCACTCTGAGTTTAGGCCTCTCTAACTGTAAGTATTTAATGAAGTATAAGGTTTAATTATTGGATATAAACAAGATTAAAATCTAACGAGTGTACGTTTGCCCTGGTAAATAACAATACTGTAATTAAAATTGAAACGTAATACAAATAACGATTTTCAACTTTGTAACAGATTATTGTTAATTTTTCAAATAAAAATGGCAAAATAATCTGTTTCGGCGTGAAGATAAACAGTTTAATGTTTATTGATAACAATCGTTGTATTGAAAATAATTCTTTGTGGTCTTTATTTGTAAAGGCAAAGGGTGTCTCGCATGGCAACGTAATAATTTATAAGGCCCCAAGGGCACTTCGGTAAATATACATTGTCCTGCAAACTTATTATACCATCAATATTATGCTAATCTTGCATTATAATAATGTAAATTATAAAGAAAAATAGATTATAAATTAGAATCATTTCGTGACAAAAAATATGCACAACCAAGATTTCCATGCTATATTATAAATATTAAGCTCTATTTGGTTAACTTAAATAATAATTAATACATTAGTTGAATAAACCTGTAAACTAAACAAATTAAACAATTTTCCATTAAAACACTATTCAGATTAACTACAATACGCTAGAATCTTTCCCGACTGACATGCTCTTAGTAATCTCAAAACCTCAACGATTGTATTAATTAACTCAAGTTCAGCGATTTCAAAGCCACAGCGCCTATATTGATCGACTCCAGCTGAATGATCCCAAAGCTTCGGCAGTTATATTAATCAACTCGAAATATCCCATAGTACAAAGCAATGTTAATATTAATTAACAAGCGGGGTAACTAAATAAAATGTATTTATAAAAATTTTTATCGTAAAAATTTCGATTATTTTCCTGCCGTCTCACCTTCATCCTGCAAGGGTTGAGACCGATGTTTTTGTAATACATGTACTAGCTCTAGTCGAAAAGTACAATAGAGTCGTAATCAGTGCAGCATATATTTTTTGTCCTTGATCATCTGTTAGACTAGTAGACAGCCCTTTCCACTTCAATCGTTTGTCTAATTATTTAAGTAACCCAGTTGAGATCCTGCTTAACTGTAGGGATGCTGCACATTCATTGGTCGCTGTTCGGGAAAATGGAGTATTTTCAAAGCTTGGAGGACACTAGCTAGCCACAATCAACACTCTGTCAAATAGAGCTAAACACGTTCACTGCTGAACCGAGTTCCCTAAACTTGCTTATCAGGAAGATATTTTTTGAAAGATATAAAACAACTGAGACTTGACGGGAGGGTATACTAGGTTAAATTTTCACTTATAACGCCTTATAAGTGCCATTTACCTGTCGAAATAACTCAATGATGTCAACATAGTCGTAATTTACCAAATGAAACAACCCCACTTAAGACTTAAATGGCAATATCTGTTTAAAAAAAATTCACTTATGTCTTCAATACGTCAATATTGTTGTCATTTACCTGGTGAAACAACTGAATTACGACGTCATATTGGCGTCATTACTCAGATTAAACAACTCAATTATGACGTCATATTGGCGTCATTTATTCAGATATCGTGAGATGCGGTCTGGTGTGATGTAGGTATCAGAAAAACATTTTCTTTATCGTGCCAACGTTTCGATCTTTTATTGAGATCATCTTCAGGGCTCAAAGTGTTTGTCTTCTGTGTAATTGTGCCATGTCGTGTTGAGAGTGCCAGTGAGATTTTACTGTTTCATGTTTATATATGTTTGATTTTGAAGTGGTGGGGAAGGAAGTGGGTAAAGAAGAGAAAATTTTGTAAAAGTCGTCGGCCTCTCTTGAGGTGAAAAGAGCCGACAAAGGGAAACAATGTGTTGGTAATGTTTCGGCCACTTTATTCTTTCAAGATTATATAGAAAGGGATAAATGGGAAAAGGAAAACTAGATTGTTGGACAATTAGACTATGCGAAAAATATTTGATGTGTGGATGATATAAGTATGTCATCTGTCACAATTAATTACGGTTTTTAGGTGAGCTGAAAAAAACTTAATGGCACGACAGGGATTCGAACCTCAGGTGAGGTCACGATAGCCTCAGGTGGTAGAGCCGCGGCGTATCTAGCCGAAGGTCGTGTGTTCGAATCCCCCTCGTGCCGTTAAGTTTTTTTCATCTCAACTAAAAACCGTAATTAATTGTGATATATTAATTGGTCGAGCGGACGAAGAAAATAGTGAATTTATGTCATCTGTATTGAATCTTATTAATGATGTTGGCGTAGCTGCGACTGAGTTTGCATGTATCTGTTCTGTAATTGTTGCTGTGTTTATCCTTGTTGATGTAAACCATTTCTAAAAAATTACGTTTAAATTTGTTTTGTTCTGTATGTAGTATTTTTGGAGTTTTGAAGTCAATATTGTGTTGTTGTTCAAAGTGGTGGGTAGCGAGTGCTGTGGGATTTTGCTTGGATTTTTTGCAATCGTAGATATGTTGTTTTCCTCTCCTGTCCAGATATTGGGATATAAGACCAATGTATGTAGGTGGACAGTTTAAACAGTTGATCTTGTAGATTACGTCAGATTTATTTGTAATTGGTGTGGGGTCTTTAATTTTGGAAAACAGTGTTTGGATTGTTTTATAATTAAAAAAAAATTTTTTTATAATTTTTGAGAGCTATTTTAAAGGTATCATCACACCAGACCGCATCTCACGATATCTGAATAATTATCCGTTAACGGTCACTAATCTCTACACACTGGCGTCATTATTCAGATTAAACAACTCAATTATGACGTCGTATTGGCGTCATTGACCAGGTGAAGCAACTCGAATATGAAATCGTCCTGCTTATGATTCAACCCACTTTAAGACGTAATATTGGCTTTATACACCTTCTGAAAAACTCATTTATGCCGACATAATGTTGTCATTTACCTGGTGAAAAAACTGAATTATGACGTCATATTGGTGTCATTGCCCTGGCGTAACTAATCAATTATGACGTCATATTGGAATCATCCATCTGATAAGAAAGCCCACATACGGTGGTTTATTGGTGGAGTAACTGGCTTAGTGAAGAAGGTCCGAAGTACCCATTCGTGAGTGGCATCTATTGGTACATTTGTTTTCTAAAGTCCAGTACATTAAGCAAAACTTAGCGAAGCTACACGCTTATGATTGTGTCAACGTGGTGACAATACCCTTGCGAAAAATTGATTTATGATGTAATGTTGTACTAATTTACCTGGTTATACAACTCATTTATGACGTCATATTGTTCCCATTACACTGGCCCAACAAACCAATTATGACGTCATATTGGTGTCATTGACCAGGTGAAACAATTCGATTATGACGTCATATTTGAATCATCCATCTGATAAGAAAGCTCACTTACGGTGCTTTATTGGAGTAACTGACTTAGTGAAGAAGGTCCGAAGTACCTATTCGTGTGTCGCATCTATTGGTGCATTTCAGTTGTTTTCTAATGTCCAGTACATTGGTCAAACGTAGTGAAAGAACACGCTTATGTGGGTGTCAACGTGGTGACAATACCCTTGCGAAAAATTGATTTATGATGTAATGTTGTAATAATTTACCTGATGATACAACTCATTTATGACGTCATATTGGTGTCATCGTGTTGACAACCAACTACTTTTGGAGCTGAGAACCAGGTGACACTTCATGACTAAACTTTCATCTTTTTGTCCTTAACAAGATTCCAAGTGTTGTACCATGATTGAAAGCCTGAACCGCTAAAGCGAAAAATTCCGTAACGGATAGTATAACGGTACTGATAATATTTCACTTGTAATATGATTGCTGTTTCGAGTAGCGTTATTTGTGCACCCCTTGTCCTTGTTAATTGGTTAATGCAGATCATTATGATAATGATTTAGAATATTACATTAATCAAAATAATGGTGGTTTATGAAACCGTGTCTGACGGAATACAACCTCATCTATACGGCTGCCTAGATATTAAATTTCGTCTTAGTAATTGCCCGATAATTAAAACCACAGTAAAGGAAATGGATTTGATGGATGCGAGGTTAATAACAGTGCTCGATTAATTTTTATACCTTTCTAACTCGGCATCAAGTATTGAACGGTAGTGTATTCGTTTACAGTAAAGAAAGGTTTTTAAAGATTTATGTTTAGAAAAGAATTGGTTTAGATAACATCACCGTCAATTCAGAATGTCCATGCAACAGCAAACGTAACCTGAAAGCCTAACCATACAATTGGCTGTCAAAGAAAACTTGTAGAGTGTGATGTGTCTTCTTTTTTAATACAATAACCTATTTTTATGAGAAAAACAAGAGTAAGTAATAAATTATTGAATAAACTATTATATCTTTCGTAGAGAAATATAATAATTTAGCAAGTTCCCTATGATTAGTTCAGTTTCTAGTTCACTTTTACTTCGACGCAACGGGATCCCATCAAATATTAATACTAACCTGTGCAGTGGAACGGGTGTGGCGGCGGCTCGGTGAAGCATATGAACATTTAACAAGCAATTGTTCCGTGAAATCCGAATGCGGTTAACTTAGTTGTAGGTGTTGGCGTGGGATCCGAAGTACTTCAAGCCGTTTATCTGTCAGCCTCCTGCCTACCTCAAAACAAATTAGTACCGCTATAACACCCAGTGCTTCCATTTGCCGAATAAATCTTGAAACGGGATCCTAAAAACTTACTCTGACATATCGTTTTTCTTGATGATCAATTCTAGGAACAAAAATAAATTTTTTGTTGTTAGTGTTTTTAATACAGTTATGCAACGATTTGTATTCTCCGTGGGGCGATAAATTGTAAATTGTGCTTTGTTTTTTCTGTCAGCAAACAAACACAAAAATGAACGTATCTGCTATAAAATATGTAGGTAATTTTTGTTCGATTACGATAATTTATTGGTTGGGTTTTCCCTTGAATCGTTGATAGTTTTCCAGTGTCACAATACGGGACGTTATTTTCCATTTTCCATGATAAATAACTGATATTTTTATCTTTCTTCCTTTTATTTCATGTTATATTTATATTTCCAATGAAAATTCCAAGTTAGTGGATCACATTACTTGTTTGAAAAGTGATATTATTGGAGTAGATGGTTATTCTCGAAGTGACATTTGTGCATTTTTGTATGTTGTCTCCTTCTATCTCTGGAATAACCGTTCAAAACAAAATACATGGTTTTTTGGGTTTTTTTTTAAAGTTGAGATTATAGGATCGGTAATGGAGCAAAGGTTGGCCGTACCATCCTCATAGGTGGTAAGCATAATTTAGGAAGAATAGGAATGACTGTGGTAGATGACGAGTCCTAAGAATCTTCCTTGTGGTGCCCCTGCATCGATATGTTCTAAATGCGATCAAATTAAGATTGATATAATACCATTAAAGCGAACGGATTAGTAATTTCAAAAGTCATTGTCTTAATAAAACTGAGTTTACGGTTTGCTTTTTTCCTAATCGTATCAATGTGAGTACGATACTTTCATATCAGAACTAAACTCCTATGTCAACCATAACATCAACACTCAACGTTGATATTGTGATGTAACTTCGAAAAACAAATAAATTTGTGTTTGCTTAGTTAAAAGAAAGATAATTAGCGGAACTTCAATTTGCAAAGGAATCTAGAATACTTTTGAAGTGCTACTGGGGCGTCTGGGCCAAAACTTGCTTGAAAAATTTTGACTTTCATCAGCCAGCAGTGAAAACTTTGGAAACGTAAAGGAAAGACAAACATCATTGGAAAAAAAACCGGTCCAAAGTGGGAGCCCTGCGGAACACTAGAGGCAATTTCGCTTCTTTCTCAGGCTCCGTTACAAGATACATAGAACGATCTGCCATTAGGATAAGAGGACAGCCAACAGAGAAGAGTGTTTCCCATTCCAAAAGCCTCGACTTTTCTAAGTAAAGTTGCATGATCATTGGTCAAAAGTTATAATGTATGTCGCCATAAAAAGAATCAATATTCATTATCTAAAGTATCCAAAATGGAGTCATTATATTATAGGTTATTAGGCGTAGAAAGGCCCCTAACAAATCCAAGATTTTCGCTGATAAATACTACGCAGACGGATGGGGCAAGAATGTCAGCCACCAATGATTCAAAAACATGGAAGGCCCATAACAATCATCTGATTATTAACTCCATTATTATAATTAGTTAATAATTTAGGAGTGCTATCACATGATTCTCCATTCCAACTATGTAAATTATTGCGCCTCGCGTAAATTTTTCCTTATCTAAAAGAAAAGGTTTTTGTGGATTGACATTGTATATTTGCTTACAGGCATTAGACCAAGTCCCTTCCAATATCCCGGGGCTAAGTCAGTGCCCAGATGCCCTCAACGGGCGCCTGCGATCCTCAAAATCCCCCGTCATTACCCTGAGCCAGCACCCCACATCAATCACGTCGTTATTAACGCGAATTTTTATATATATCTCTATATAAATCGATTCTATTTATTATTGTAAATAAAAAAGAATAATATTTGATTAGTTGTTTCACTTTCCGATACATCTTGAGGGTTTTGACGTTATTGTAAGATGCCTGTTATGTAAGTTTTTTTTACGGTTTCACAAATAACAAAGAGGCTATATACAAATAGAAAACAGATATCGGTTGGATGAGGCACTTCTGCTGCATTTCCTGTTTAAACAATACGCGCTCCCCATCTGAAGAATGTTATTTGAAAATATTACGCGTTTATATTCATCCATGCAAAACACGACTCTCCGGCCGAAAGACCTTAGGCGGTTTACCAAAGGGAAGTAATATATTTGAATCTTCAATTCGGGGAAGTGATAACGTCGTGAGTTGAACCATTCGGTTAGAAAGCCTCAGTTTTCAGACAGCATAATATAGTAAGGAATGAGATAGAGGAAGGAACGTCTCAATAGGGTGAATACTTCAAAGATAGGTTTTTTTCTTCTCTTTTTCAATATTAGCATGCCCTGCGGGAATTGAGAACGAAGACTTTTTCCTTTTTTGAAACGGTATGTACCGTTTGAGTTTTTTAAATGATAAAAATTGTCTTTCAATAGTACTTTTTTATATGAAGTTTTCTGCCTTTGAATGTGTATAAGTGGATGTATATACAAAGATTGCTGTACGTATTTTCAGTAGGTGCAGCAGTTAAGAAAGAGGCAGAACGAATAACTGGCCAGTGGCCTGATGGCCCCAAGGTCCGAAGCTTAAACATAATTTAAAAAGATGGCTCCCTAGAAACCAAGTATATTTAGTTTTTTAATTTATTAATTTATTTACAATCCGGTACAGACTATAAAAACCGATTTTATTTTACAGAACTAAATCAGTTATAGTTTAACCCTACGTACACAATAATTAGAATGTTTACACTAACATAACAGTTCCACAAGTTAGAATCCACTTTATTCAAGAATAATACGAAAGGCGTTTTAATAATCAAAGTTAAAAGTTACCCAAGGACTCAAGAAACCACGTATTTATTCCATATTGGACAACATCATGAAAAACATCATAAACGGTTGTTTGAAATTGGCACCGTGAAAAAGGCATTCAATAAATTAACTCAATCTAGTAATCAAATTAGGTACTTCTGGAAATGGTTTTTCTTTACTTACAGACTATTTCTTTGTACTGTAAATTAGTGGTGTAATAAATTGTGTTAAAGTTATTGTATAATTTCGTTCCTAACCTGCACGCTAGAGAATCCTCTACAAAGTAAATCTCAAGAAACGCAAACTAGTGAAACTAGCTACCAGTAACTACCTAGAAGAAAGCCTTCCGGGTAGAGCTCTCTGGGGAGGTTTGCAAATAGCCGGGCCAGAACAAAGACTAGCCATTAGTCACGGGTCAGTGGCTATGCGAGAATGTTCTAGTTTAGTGGCACCGTTTGGTTGATTGCGCTTAAGCTCGACCACGAGTTTTCAAAAAAACGTTTCTCGGATAGCGTCTAAATTGCGAGAAGGATCAACAGTACCAGAATACAACTCCCACAGCGAGGAATGCAAGTTTCAGAAGTAATATATTGCTTTTATTGAATCAACTGGGAGTTGTATAAAAACAAAATATAATAAAAAAAAAACACGGCTCTAGGAGACCGCAAGAAGGCTCGACCCGGATGTGCCAAAGAACAACTCTTTCCCTTATACGAAAGAAAAGTGCTGGGAAGGACCTTAGTTCCTAGTTCCAGTTGCAGTACTTATTTAGAAAAAAATTATTGGCTTATGTATAGATGCGTCCTAAGGAGAAAAACAAACATAATCCTGATTAGTTCCATGTTTATTTCGACTCTACTCCTGAGCGTTCTAGCACTTGGATTTATTTAAAGAGAAAAAAAATCACGGATCACATTTTTCCAATTTATGTTCGTGGAAGAAATGGCACAGTAAGATTTACGCGAAAACAAATTGGATGTCCTGATAATAGTTTTGGACCTTATAATTTGGTTAAATTATATAGATAATGCCGAATCTCCCAGATTCGGTGCAAAATTAATTTAGGACTGAATAGTTCCGATGATAGGCATCTGGTATTTTGGAATTGGCCGGTATAGTTGAGCTAATTGGAGCACAACTGCGTTGTTCGGAAAATAGCTAGAAGGAATTTCTTCTCTTATGTTATCGCAGATAAAATCAGTACGTTCTGACTGAAGAATAGACTGTTCAATATGATTAGAAATTATGGGTGTTCAGAATATTCGTGTGAACTCTGTTAATCTTGTTAGATCGAGAGACATGATATCGTAGACTTGTAAGGATTGGCTATTTAATATTGCTCGATCTAACGGCCAGAGTTATGTTAAATGTTAGTTATTTAGAAATCGTGAGATGCGGTCTGGTATGATGTAGGTTACAGAAAACATTTTCTTTATCGTGCCGACGTTTCGATCTTTATTGGGATCATCTTCAGGGCCTGGGATTTACAAACTTTGTTTACATTTAGCAAATACTTTTTGGATGCGAAAAAGTGAATTTATACAATGCAAAATATATTTTTTTATATATTCAACCAAAGTATTTCTATTCACTCAAGTGTTTATGTTCTGTGTAATTGTACCATTCTCGCGTGTCGTGTTGAGAGTGCCAGTGAGATTTTGCTGTTTTATGTTTATATACATTGGATTTTGAAGGGTTGCGGAAAGAATTCGGCATACGGAAAAAACACATTTTTGTATAAGGCATCGGCTTCTTTGTAGTGAAAACAGCCGACAAAGGGAAAAATGTGTTAGTAATGGTTCGGCGGTAATGGTAATGATTTGTAAATCCTAGGCCCTGATGATGATCTAAAGAAAACGTTTTTCTGAAACCTATATATAAAAATGCCTTTCTATCCAGACTTCCTATCGCACCCCTTCAAAATCCAACGTATATAGACAGAAAACATCAATATTTCACTGGCACTCTCAACCCGACACAAAAAAAAGGCTCCCAGGCCCTGAAGATGGTCTCAACAAAGATCGAAACGTTGGTACGATAAAGGAAATGTTTTTCTGAAACCTACGTCATACCAGACCGCATTTCACGATCTCCAAATAATCATTAACTAACGTTTACTAAACACGTCGTGTGTAATAAAATCCCTTTGCGTGAATCCCTTCATTTCAAAAGAAGAACAAGTCGAAAACGAAATAACGCATCTCTAAATACGATTTCTAAATAATTCTCGATTAACGGTCACTAATCACCACACATTTCTACAAGATAAGTGTTAGGTCGAAAATGTAGTCATATTGTTATCCGTTAGGGCGCAGGTAACCAACATGGCAGCCATGAATTTATCAGCTGTTTTTTTACACAGCACATTTTCATTCTTAAATACGCATTAATTAAAGCATGCAAATACATTTTTTTGGTTGGTTTCTGATCTGCCCTTATAGTCTCATTCATAGTCGATACTTCCCCTATAAGCTGTAGGCTGTTAGACCTGCCGGCAGGAATTAAAGCGTGTCATTTGTTAGTACTGGTTCGCAGTTCCAAAGCCCACGTATAGCGAAATTAGCAGAGTGCGCTGAGACGAAAGCGAGGGGGAATTTAAATAAAGAAAAGTAAAATGAAAAGCAAAGTAAAACAAAACCTTCTTGACCAAAAATAATTTTATTAACTTAATGTTCAAATTTATACAAACTAAAAATAAACAGGTCTTAAACTTTCTTGTGGCATTTAATAATTAATGATTAATAATCTACACGGAGGGGCTTAATCGATGGAGACAAAAAGCACTTACGGTTTAACCAGTTAGAGAAGCTAGGATCAGTCCGCTGCAGAGATTAGGAGCCGAGTTTTTTTATTAGCCCGAAATTTGCTTCACCTACACCCTTTGATGGAAGGGGAAGTTGTCCAACCTAAACATGTCCGTAGGCGACCCCTAGCACCTAGTAACAAGAGCATTTTGAATAAGAAAGTTGATTAGTTTTCCTTTTTTCTTAATTTCTGGAATCTTACAATTTCAAACAAAATATTCCAAAACAAACAACACTAGGCCTTCAAGGACCGTTTTAACTTGAGTTATGGTTTTCGCAATCGCCACGCGCAGAATTGCGGAAAAATTAACTTTTCTTACCGAGAGTGCGCAACAGGAGAGGTCATACAAACACTCAAGGTGCCGGTTTTTTTGAAGAAAAAAAACAAACATTTGTATGTATGTCGGGTTTGATTCCAGGACCGCTAGATTCGAACCGGGGTCCTTTTTCTTACAGTGATGAGTGCCGTGGACTCCTAAACCGTGGAGGCCACCGACGACCCTCAAATTAACGTTTAATATGCTAAGAAAAGAAGGAGGTGTCCACGATCTTACTGGACATTTCTCTATTCGAGTTAACACGAGTTAACATGTTACAAACATCGTGAATACCCGTATTATGATATGTGGACTGAGGCTTTGTCGACTGATTAATATTCAGGGTCCGTATTGACGCAATATGTGACTATCTGTGACAAATCATCCTGGTTATTTTTGTTTATGTATATCATGTGAAATGTAGATTTGAAACGAATTAAATAAATTTAAAACTAGATTCGCGCGTATTATTTTTCCATTAATTTTGAAAGTGACGGTGATAAATTCCAACATGTACTCGCCGAGTAAGTCGAAAATAAAGATCAAAAGGAAAACCTATTGTGAAACGGAAAAAGTTGGCTCCTGGCTCGGAGTAAGAAGCCCGTTCATCAAGAAACGGCCCAAAGGGAACAATATAATCACCAATTAACTCGGAATCAATTGTTTGAACACTTATCAGCGGGAAGCCCCTTTCAAAGCTGCCGTCACTGTTGTAAACCTAACTGTTTTGTACCCACCCCAGACCAAGGCATTGTATCGTAGATAAGCCGTTTGTTTCCTTCTGTTAATGAGTGTCAGAAATGTTATGAAGAGAAGTATAAGTTTATTTAAAATTCCCTCAAGCCTAATAAATATAAATGTTGTTATTATACAATCTTTGAATCTATAAAATACAGGTGAAACATTTAAACTTTATTCCTGGTGTTCTTACATTAACATTCTGCCGGTTCTATAAATGGATTACCACAATTAAATTTTTCCCCTTTTAATTTTACACGGTGTCACTTTCGTTGGAACGGTGGATATATGATTAACAACCTCCATCTTTCTGATCGCTTTTAGCTCTTTTACATTTGTCGCAATTCCATGCCGAAATAGGGAGTTCCGATCAGGTTCACTGTGTTCAACCCACGACCCTTATTCTAATTCCATTTTTCCAAATATTTGCTACCCACCTCGTGTAACCGTATTTTGAAAAAAATATCCGTTTACAAACAATTCTATATAGACTCTGTAAACAAATTCAGAGACCTAATAGCCAAATCTTCGAATCTGCTGACCATCCATTAATTTGGACTTGGGATTCAACTATTCAACTGTGCCTATTGGCACCTGTGAACACAAGCAAAATTGGCAATAAAATTGCCTCTTTTCTGGCTAGAAAAATCGGAGATCTGGTTTTGCCAGGCGGAAGCACAATTTACCATTTCTAGACTTGTGCAAACTAAATTTAATTACTTAATAGCACAATCAGACTTGAGTACAAAATATTTGGGAAATAATCAATTCTGATCAGCCAGAAACATATACCAAGGAAAGGAGAGATTATTGGCGTTCTACAATGAGAGCGAAGGATCGTCAGATCGGCAAATTAATTAGTAGATTGAGGATATGGCATATGAAACCTTGTCATCTCCCTAAGAAAATTGGCTAATGAAGAAGTCACTAAAAAATATTTAAAACATTACCAGCACAAATAAGAAATGTTTTGGGAATCACAGATGGTGCTTTAGATAATTATATCACGCAGATATCTGTGACCAGGTTTGGGAAAAAATGTTACACAATTCTTGGGGAGAGATACAGCTACTAAACACAGTTCAGAAACTCAGCTCTATACTTGGAATGGTAAAATTTTTATAGACTTCAGCATACAGGAAGAAAGCATGAACTCAGGCTATTCTGAACGAATATTTAAAGTGAGCAAAAAAAAAACAGGATCACTCTAAAATTGTGTGACTGAAGTAGCTAAAAACCAATTCCGGAAGTGCAAAGATGATTTGGCAAATGGAACATTACTTGATATTCCCAATTCAAACAGTCCAACGGCAATATTTACTGATTCGTCAGAATTTTTCAGTTCAGTACTGCAGCAATGGGAACGCCAAGTCTGGAAGCCCAACTCTTTCTTTTCAGAACAGCTTAATACTGCCCAAAAAATTATACCACATTACAGCAATCGGCTCTTCGCAATCACCTGTTGTTTGCCATTTGGTGACCTCTGAGGAGCCCTCTTCCTTCTCTCTGGGACTAGAATGAAATCTTCATCTTCCATCCTATTGAAAAGACAGGGTGGTTACGATGGGTGTGAGGAGAGTGGAAGAGTGGAGCATTGAGAAATACGGTGCATGTATGTTGAGGGTCCTTCCGGATTTCTAAAGTAAATCCGTAGGGGGGGATTGGGAAACGTAGTTGGATAGGTAGGGTTGTTTGGATGGGAAGGGGTGTTGTCGGGCTTGTCGGCGGAGCAAGCACGTTTACTCCTTGATTACTATTGTTATCCTTATACATCTTTCGCTTATTTTTGTGTTTTGTCGGGTTTGTATGTGTGCATTGTGCAATCCTCAACCTTTAGAGCAGATCACCCGGCCCATTCAGGTGCTTCTCCGATCTGCCCACAATCTGCGAGGTCTCACGAGGTCCCTCGCGTTGCCCAGCATGGTAACCATCCGATCGCCAGTTGGCAGTACTTGGCACCACAACTTTATTGTGGTGATAGGACAGCATTCCCTGTGGCTATTCCGGGATTAGGGCCCATTTACTACCTCGTGGCAGGGTTCACGGAAACTCGAAGTAACCGGGAGATCCCCTTCAATATGAGAATGGTATGTTGTATAGGTAGTGTTTTGTCCATGATACTTTACGTTTGATTTCTTTGAGTTCCGAGACCTGTGTAATGGTGGTGACGTGCCGACAGGAGGTCTGGACAACCTCATCCATTATTGGGGGGGGGGTTACACCAAGGCCTCTGCCTTGCAGCCAGTTAGTATGAGGTGTGGCAGTGTTGTTTCCGTTTTAAGGCTCCATTTCCAGCACATCAGATTTTCAATTCGCATCAAGAACCTTCCTTCCTAGGGGTATATAATATTAATGTTTTCAATCCTCACTTTCGGGATTGGTGGATAGAGCCTTATGGCCCAATCTGTTGGCCTTCTCGGTTACCCGATTTAACTCCACTTGCCAATTTTCCGAGGGACCATTTATAAAACAGTGTCCACGATGTCAGAACTCAGCAACTTCAGTAGAGGAACTGCAGTAAAGGATAGAAAATGTATGTCAATCCATCTCCCTTGACTCTATCGCTCTGACCTGTGAAGAGTGGTGAAAAAGAGCTTATGTTAAATCTTTGCGCAAAGCAGGCAGTTCTAACATGAAATGTGATTAATAAATAGCAAACCAAATGACTTTTTTTTTTCAAACGTTTGCCATAATTTTTATCGATTTTATATATCAGTATCAAGCTTAAAAAATCCTTTAAAATGATGTCTCTGGATGTATAGGGGGTTGAAATTTTGAAGTCGAATTGGTCTTGATGTACAATTTTGCCCTAAAAAACGTAAAAATTTGCAACTAGACCAAAGAACATTACACATGTATTTTTGCTTTATTGAAAGCATCATTGGTTCAAGAGAAATTGAGCCGGGCCATCTAAAAAGTAAATATATATGTAATTATTTATAATAATAGAACTCACTCTATCTGCAAAGGATATATTATTTTATGTATTATAAATAAATAAAATTGAAGTTTATATGTGTGCTTACATGGTAAATAGCCAAAACACCAATGGAGACCACGGTGGCACCTACAATACTTCTAGCTCTCATCAGGGATCACCTAGGGCATCTAACAGTTCATTTGTTTTAATCAAATTATCTGAAGGGTTTTGTATTTATTATCATTACTAATCATGAGATATTGTAACTAAAGATTGTACAACTTTCTTTTACATTATCACTATAGCAGATTTGATCAGGATAAAGCAGTTTGGTTAGAAGAGAGTATCAGCCTACTTGTTCTTCATAAGACCTCACTGTCGTTTTGATTACCACGGCCTGAAATTTTATTCTCTCCTAGGTTATAAAAGTATTGGAAATTTGGCAGTAAAGTATGGAAGTATGGCGTACTCGGCTCCAGGAAGGATTCATGCCGAATTGGCTCATCTTTGCCTTGAAAGCAGGGGCAATTAAAACTTTTAAGGACAAGGGATTAGGTCGGGCCTTGACGGATGCCGAATTGGATGATTCCGCCCTTTTGGATACTACTCACGTCCGCCCAATCTACCTACCCTCTTTACCACGGACCATCCTATATTAACGATTATGTTAAACTATTACCGACCGTATCAGTATTGACTGAAAAAGAGATCCAATTTTTTTTTCTTCACTGGATTTAATAAATATTTAACAAGGTAAATTGTAAATTTCTTCTGTGTATTCTTTCTTGAACAGTGAACGTTTACCTAGGAGAAATAAATTAATTAAAAAGGTATACAATTTTTACAAGCGCTGCTAAGAAATTATTCGTTTAAGCGATTTTCTAAAATTATGTTTAAAGTTAATGGGTAGATTGACTGAGTAAACATCTTGTCGAGGTCAATCATTAACTAAATGTGTTAATAGTCATAAAACGAAGAGCGTGCCAACCATGCTATAATAAATTTAAAAAGTGTAATAAAATAAAATTGTCACGGCCTGTACTGGATGCATAGTGAAATGGGATTCTCAGAACGTCGCAAAAAGGCTGAAAGTCCATGAAAGGGGAGATTTGTTGACATTAGACGACACTTAAATACATGTTTGTTCAGGTTCTTAGAGATAAAAGGCTAACGATTGTCGTTTGGAACGAGGGGTCGAATTATTCCCCCGAATGTTGACTGTAGCGGCTTCGTGATAAAAATGCGTGAAGGCTTCCATAAAAAATAATGTCACATTTAACATGAAACATGATGGCTAAACAAGTGTAGGCAATTAATTATGAGGTAATAGGTGAAAATTTAAAACATGTTTAATGGACTTTATCTCCAATCAGATAGATTCAACGAAATGATTGTTTTCACATTTTACCTAGTACGCGGCTAAAGCGGGGAACATACCCGATGTAACGCTATGCGACGCTACACCACGCAAATCCAAAGTACAATTTTCCCTTAAGGTTCAATTCCACCCCTCGCCGTGCACATCTGCCCGATGCCACGCAACGCTACCCTACTCTACGCTACCCGATCCACACTGTCCAGATTTTCGTCGAGTAGCACCGAGTACTGTCGATACTTATTTTAATATAAACCAAATTAACCGAGATCAAAAATTCATTAGGTTTTTTTAAATTAATTTTAAAAGTTCGGTAGAAAATTTATCAAAATACCAGAATACCATTGTTCCATATAAGGAATTTAGCTAACAAGTTGATTAAAATTGAAAAATAGCAAAAAAGAGGGAAAATACCGATATTGCGAGTGGATCGAAGTCACAAAAGCTAAAGTGGCATAGAAGCTGCGTATTTAGCCGAACGTGAAAAAAAGGCCAGAGGCGACGGTGGGAATCGCACCCACGACCGCGGGATCTACGAGTCTCTCACGCTAACCACTCGGCTACCGCGGCCCACCTCCCCCCACTAAAAAAAAGGCTGTGGGTTCGAATCCCGCTCGTGACACTGAATTTTTTATCTCATCCAATACCTTACTTAAACATTAATTAATTAATTTTCGTTTATTTTTTATTCAAGAGCGGAATGCTCTATTTCAGGTTTTATTTTGTTAGAACCATTTTCTGGTGAACAATTTGAAAAAATGGTTATTTTAAATGGCCTTGTTTAATGCAATTTGAACTGTACGATCAAAAAGTCTTGTAAAAAAAAAAGAATTGAACGGATTTTGGTTTCTAAGTTTTGTCTCCCGCCATAGCCGATATTTATTCGAGTGCCAGAGTTTTAATTGAAGAGAAATTTTTGATTAGATTTTCATTGCAATTTTATGCTCAGATAAAATTCGGATTAAAAAAAAATTGTTAATTAAATTCACGTCCCAACATACAATGAAGTAAAAATTGATTTCGATTTAAATTTTTAGATAATATGTCTTTTGATTCACACGGTTCATTGTTATAAGTACATAATTTGGAAAACATTGATTTCCTCCCCGAGTTTAACGATGTGATTCCTGTTATTGTCAGTGAAATTAGTCCGCTTTTAAAACCTTCACTGATCTCAATACTGTCAAAATATAATAAAATTTTATCTTTGGGGATTCCGAAAGTAAGCTTAAATACAGGGGAATTCGTAACTCCGCTTGAAGACCCTAATAAAACAGTTCAACAAGGAAACCATATAGAGCTGGTGCAATGCAAACTTTTAGGAGAATTGAATCCCCTAGTTCAAAGCTTAGACTTTAAAAAGGAATAACGAGAAGGGAAACGCACCGTGCACTCTTTTTTTTTTTTCTTTTTTTTTCACGCCACCTCTTTCTGTAAACAATTTGCAGTTAGAAGAGAGAAATGTCACCGACATTATACGTGTTTAAGGGTCGGCAGAGCCCTCTGAACTGAAAATACCTCGAACTCATTGTCAAAACAATACGGAATTACCAGCGATTCATAACCCTATGACGGTTCAACCTTCTTTACCTTCTCTCTAGAAGGATTAGATTCTCTAGAAAATGTGTGGTGTTTATTGACCGTTAATTAATGATTTTTTTACGCGGGTTCGCAACAGCAGAGGTCATATAAACCCACAGGGTGTCGGTGTTCTTGAAAAAAGCCCATTTGTACGTAGTCGTGTTCGAATGCAGGGTCACTGGAAACTAAAGAAAATAATAACAATTAATAAAAAAAAAGGTAAAACCATGGTTCTCCGGAATTAAATCCGTATATAGGGCGAGACATCATGATTGTCAAATCGTGATGCCCCGTGATTTATTATTTATATGGGGTCAGAGATAATGATTATCAAATCTTGATGCCCCAAAATTTTGTATGTGTGCATTGAGATATGATCACATAAGAAAATAATAATGTCAAATTTTTTTCTGCCGTGAATATTGTTTCAGATGCTTGGGTCGTCCTACTCTTAGAATGGCCGCGTGGAAGATAATCCGCATTTGGCCTGTTCCTAAGCTGGCTAGCCCTGAAGAGTAGCCATGACGAGGATAGCTAAGTGAGGCTCCACATTCACACCCCCTGAACCTGAAGGAGCCGAAGGAGTCAGTCTCATACGAGGTTCGAACAGATAAATGCCACGCCATAAATGCCAATACCCAATTGTGTTGTACAGTTATTGTAAGATTGATATATCTTATAGTTATATCAACTTGGGCTCTATCTGAGAAGACCGATGTCAAATAGTAAGGTTGTGGCGGGCCCACCGACACTTCAGTCTCTTGTGAAGTTAATTAAATAACGTCGTAGTCGTGGATGTTAGAGCGGATAATGAAATAATTTTCAATGGAACCTTTTGTAGAGGGATTGGGCTAGATGAGTAACTAGAGGAGCGTTTAGGACCGTATTGAAGGTGTGACTGTAAACATAGAAAGGTTCATTGACTATTATTTTTTATATTGGGTTGATTGGATTCGATTAAGTGTGGAACGTTTTGCAGGCCGGTATGGTTGAAGTTCGTATGTCCAAAGGGCCAACAGGGCAATGCAATTTTGTCTTTTGTTTGCCAGTGTGAGTTTAGATCGTCTATCGAGCAGTTTTTTTAACATGATAAACCTTATGCGTGTTGGCGTTTTAGTCATACGAAGGGGTTCAACGTGAGGAAGAAAAGTAAAATTTCGTATCCTCACATGTATCATAATAACTTTCTTTTATGGACGTTTTATGAAAATTGGTATAATCCAACATTCCAAGTGCTGATTCTGTGAGAAAGCAAAGAGAACCAAACCACTTATTAACAATTCTGGTGCAACATTTGTCCTCAGTAGACGGTCAACATCTGACTGAAAACTGTCAGTAATCAACTTTCTTGTGTTACAGCTTCCTTCCTGCAGCTGTTGGCGGTAGCTCAGTGGAGAAGGGGGGGGACGTGTTGAAGGGAGAAACAAGTGATGGTCGGTGAGGAGGTAAAAATTTATTTACAGGTGGTATGTTGAGCGCCCAACTGCCCCTTTTTCTCGATCCAAGCTTCATTCCTTCCTGTGATTCCCAACCCATGGTTGCAAGGGGGGTTTCCGGGCACAAAATAATGGTGCAGCCCTGAGAACGTGGCGCTCTCTCTAAAGCACAAGCTGTACTCGCGCTGGCCTTGGGTCGGTGCGGGCGGCGGGTGCCTTATCAGAGGCACGGAGGGGTCGGTGCGCAGGTTCCTGTCTGTACAGACGGGAGAGGGCGTATGGCCATCTGTACCACGGGGTGACTAATGTTTCCAAAATTCGGCCCAGTCACACTTGCGGTTGGTCGTGGTGACGCCCCTGGCGGGAACTTAGGCAGAGGCTGTCTTCTGCCGGTGACCTTCGTGAGTTGCGCATGACCTACGTGACCCGTTCGCGGGGACCGTGGGTCGGGAGAACACATGTAAGCGTTGACGACGTGATGATCATGTCTTACCCCCTCGATTGCGTAGACGAGCGCCTGGTGCCGGTAGTGAATCGGCGGTTTTCATGCTTGCGTGTGTTTGCGCGGCTATGCGTATGACCGGCGTGGTACCCTAGGGGAAGCGAAGGATCGGACCACCTAAGCTTGGCCTATGGCGTCCCTCGAATGCGTGTGGCCGGTGCGAGCGAATCGTTGGCTGAGACCTTTGACCGTAGACAGTGCTCACCTAGGGGATGGCTAGGTCGGGTGGCCGATGTAAGTCGGTCAGTCGGCCTTGCGTGCGACACTACCCGTTTTTGGCGAAATGCAAGCGTGGCGGTAACAACCCTTCGGGGTGCGAAACCACTACACCGTTGTTTCGACGACGGTGCGTCAGCTTGCAGTTTGGGAATCGGCCTGTCCGGTAGGGGCTTATAGCCTAGGTACGGACATTAAAGATCTTCAAAGTCAGCCAGACATTGAGTCCGGGAAAGTTTGTTATGTCGAGCGCCACGGTATTTTTGGGGAATACCGAAACCAGGGGATAAAAGGAAATGAAGAGTAGGACAATAGGAAGAAGGGAAAGGGGGTGGGTAGCGATGCAGCGCTTCTGGCCCTCTTCTTCCTGATGCTGCTTCCAACCAGGATGATGGGAGCCAAATGATGAAGTTTTCCTGCTTCTATCCAAGTTAATTCATTAACACAAGCAAGATGCCTTAAAGTAATACCTTACTTAGGGTTTAAAACTATGATAAAATAATGAATCTTAATCAAAACTATTGTATTTACATAAACAAATCCTTCTAAAGTAAAAGCTATAAAAGGCCGGATTATCAGGCCTGGTAAGAAATCGGAAATGTGCCAACTCACGAGATTACTCCTCACTTGCCGGGATCAGCACCCTCTTCGTAGGAGCTCTTCGAACACACGACGACGATCACAAACCACACACACGCATACACTTAAAAAAACCCAACAACAATATGTTCTTTTCGTCGCGGAGACTACCTCTTTCTCGGAACGCCTATTCCCAACTGTATCTCCTCGCTTTTCTTTCTTTCTATTTCTTTTTTTTCCCAATTCCGGACCCAGTGCCATCCCGATCAGGATCTTACAGGCCACGAATTGCTTCCTGCTTCTCGCGCTTCTCTTCTCGCTTCATCCCGCCACAATTTAAACTTTCTTAATTTTTTTCAAGAGAAGGAAAAATGTAATACTTGAAGGACTAGGACTACCGGTGTCCTGTAGGTATAGAAAGAGGGATCAATCGCGCTCGTCCCGAATATTATATTTGACATCTTAAAATCACACAAATAGGATGTTGTTTTGAAATTATAACGTTTTGTATATCATATTAGGTACATCTCCCGGGCATCGGAGCATGTTGAATATTTTAAATGGCGAAATATCTTTGAACATTTCGCCCGGTTTCATTTAATCGATTGTAGGCTCCCCTGAGTAAAAACAAAATGCGGTTGATCGGCCCCTGAGGAGTTGTAAATGTTCACGAGCAAACGTGGGACATACACGGATGTGATTCGTCTAACCGGTGGAACCTTTCCCCACAAACCGTCCTTCCTATGTTTTACCCGTTGAAAATCATGTGTACAATTCAAATAACAAATATCGTTTATAATAAACCTTCTTCACGTCCATATTCAGCTGTCTACATTTACATCCGTTTACTTTTATTCTTAAAATAATAAAGTTTTAGAAAAAAAATCAAATCGGAATGTTGAATTTTTGAGCTATCTTGTGATTCAGGGTGTTAAAAAGAATGCGTTTTTTCCTTAGCGGCTTATCCTCGGCAATCACTCATGTGCAAAAGGAAGGGTCTTTCCACCCTTCTTGAAAATTCTTCGTATCTTACTTTTTTCCAACATTAATGCTCATTTAAAATATGATAAATTGTATTAAAAAGTAGAAAAAAAAGCCCATCATGCCTACCCAGATCATTACCACCAATAATAGTCGACATAACAATTTGGTAAGTGTCCAAAAGAAAGGAGAGAAGAGTGCTTATATTTACCCAACTCAGTTTCTCAAATTGTGGCTTAAAAAAACGTAGTCATAAATGACTTAAATAAAGCCAATATTTGGTTATTCCCGGGTACAACGATACATCCGGTAAGTAGAGCGGAAAATCCTCTAGGCAGAACCGCCCCAGTGATTCTGTACGAGCAATAACGAACCCAATAAAAGAACGTAGGCGGTGACAATGGGCCGGATCGTTCGAAAAGATTTTGCAAAACAATTTTTTACGAGTTACGATTAACACTCCAACTGCTATCTCTTTAACTATTTTTGGGCTATCTCGCACAGTTGTCGGCTACTCAGTGCGTCACACTTGATTGAGGCGTGCCTAGTCTTTTCCACTTATATTGTGGTACTGCATCGTATATAAAAGCGCTTGGCGGAAGAGTGAACGGTCCCCCGTTAAACGACTTTGCATTCCTTCGAAAATATTTCTATTAAATCCTGAGGAATGCTTTCCCATTCATCAAGAACAGGCGTTTCCATCTCTTCCAGTACGTAATGACCTTTGTTTCGCCGATCTGCCATTCGTTTTTGGGTACATTAAAATGTGTAAAATCCGACGATTGAGTTCCACTTTTGACTTCGAGCTGGCCACACCAAACGCCCAATTCCAACCCAATTCGATCGGGCCTTGCATTAACCGGTATGCAAGAATCTCTCATCGATGTAGGGTGTAAATGGCACTACTTTTTCTTCGATTATATCTTGTATGTAGCTCTGTGAAATGGGAGATATTCCTCACACAACAACCATTTCGGGCGGGGGCCAAGGAAATGCTACCCCGGAGTATCAATGACCCACCATCGACCATCAAAGCCAACTCTCATCTTATTTTTCAAGAGAACTTGTCTTCAATCGTCCAATATACAATTCACATGTTCCCATGTCCGTTTTCTGACCTGTGGTAAGGAGAGATTCAAGAGCAGTGAGTTTCAGTGAGTTCAGCATTCATTGACTTTCTTCTTGCCGTCCCGGAGGAAAGAGAGTTATCTCAGGACTTTTCTTTGGATGCCCTGCGTATAATACGGCTTGGAGAAACTTACAGTTTCACTCATCGTGACTGACACGGCACATTTCGGTCCAAGAAGTGTTCCTAGTTGTCCACGTTTTCCGTTGAGCATTGAGTGATATTTTCACATCAGTCTGCTTTATTTAAGTACATGCTAAGAATTTGCCTATTTGGCTTGAATTTCAACGTAAAATATAACTGTGTACAATTTTCATCATTCTTTCTTATCCTCCATTTTTGTAACTTTCTTAAATGAGCTGAATGTGCTCTTGGATGTTGGACGAAGCTTGGATTGGACTCGATTTAATGTCAATAGTACTATTAATATCGTTTTGAAACTTTTCAAGGTGTTTTGAAATTAAAAAAAAAGGTTACTCGAGTGTGCTGTCACTGTCTCAGAGATCGGGAGTTAAGTAATTACATATCTGAGCAATGCGGTGTAGTGACCGTTTTTTTAACCAAAAAATGATCCTTTAAAATTCATAGTATTTAAAATTCTAATTTTTCTATACGGAATTCACTCGATCAATGAGATTCCGAGATTTAGATAAACTAAAATAACTGTTTTTATCTCATTTTGCATTTCCGGTTTCATCAAATGTTTTATTTTGAAGTTATTTATGTAGTACAATGTGTTATCCGTCACATGAAATACTGTAAAATTCAAAAAGTTATTTCTACCATTTATTATCTTTTTAATCACGTAGCTTACTAAATTAGCGAATGGTTTCCAATTTTGAAGCAATTGTTCCAATGCATCAAATGGATACAACTCGATATGTTTCAACAAACGAAAAACTTTACGGTCGTAAACTTGTTCTTTTAGTCTAGGAGTGTTCTGCGAGGGGTTGATCGTGTGATTGGACACGGGTGAACGTGAACAAATCAATTTTTGTCTCCGTGCGGCCATTTGCTCTCTGCCTGTCCATTAGTGCATTGTCCCCGTTTGGCCCCCATCATCGGAAATTCTTTCCAAGATGATTTATGGACACCAACACACCCTCGCCTTCGCAACGTGCGGACTGTTTAAACAGAAACTAATTTTATATAGTTTACCAGTACTGCATCTGTCAAAAGGAGGCATTATGCTGGTCATGTGAATAACGTGTGGTCCTCACAGTTGGATGAAAGAAAGCAACAATAAAATCATTATAATTTAGTTTGTTTAAAAATAATCATAGCTACGTTAAACAAATATTTTTCATCGCATGGTTTTAAAAATGAATTTTTCCTTTGGATTACGAAATAGCCAAAGCAACACATAGGTTCAATGGACCACTTCAGATGCTGACGTAAATATAAATCAAGCTGTTTTACGTACCAACGTTATTGCAAAATTGTTTATATTCATGCGATACATCGAGCTTTTCTCCATCCGTAACCATTATCACCAGTATAGATTACGAATAAGGGAAGTGTTCGAGTCATGGTTAGTTCAAGTGAATAACTATAATGTTGTGGTTGGGTTAGCAGTGTCTCTGAGTTTGCGACAGTTTTGTTTACGTGAGGGTAGGGTTTCGGATGAGTTTGAGGGCGAATTAAGGTATAGGTTATGTAGGATTAAGCTTTGGGGAGGTTTAACTTAATCTAGGTAGGATTAGATGTACGTATGTAGATGATGATTTGAGATAATTCGTAAGGGTTTGGGACGAGTTATCTATGTTAAGTTGTGACAAGACGCATGTGTTGTTCCATAAGGATAAGTTAAATCCAACAGAATTAGGTTAATGTGGGTAATGTACCAGTTTGGGATAGGGCTAAGGATGTGTTAGATTAGTAGGTAGTGGATAAGTTACTGTTATCTTTCTATTGGGGTTAGAGACGGATTTCATTAGGTAAAGTTTTGGGTAATTGTTGGATAATGTTAGGTAGAGTTCGGGTATGAGTATATCGTTTTGGTTACAGACTGCTATAGTAGGTTTGGGTTAAGTATTGCTCTGTTTAAACATACGATTTGGGCTAGGTATAGGGAATTAGTTCAGTGGGGGCTCGAGACATCGTTTTAGATTGGTTAGATAGGGCTTATGTAAGGTTAGCATTGCTGTGCCAGTAACATCTGGTTATGTAATGTTTGGGTTAAGGTCGGACAATGTTAGATAGGGTTCGAGTATACGATAACACAGTATTTAGAGAAGGGTTATATTGGGTTATATAATTCTCTTTCCAAAAAGTGGATTGGGGATGAAGCCTGGAAGACAGAAACAACATTTATTTTCTTTTCGGGCTTTCGGCAGAATATATCGCCTTCGTCCCGACTTCGAAAAAATACTTATACTATATGATCAGGTACATGTGTGGAAATATTTAAACTGAGATGGATGATCAATCGCCAAACGAACTAGGTCATATAATGTTGGGGTTAAGAGTTCGTTACGTCAGGCTTAGGGTTAAAGACAAGTTAGGTAATGATTAGATCTACACACGGGTGGGTTAGATTAAGGTTAGGGTCGGACACTGGTGGGTTAAGGATGGGGTATGTTGGCTTAGTGATAGCGTTAGTGCGGGTAATGTTTGGTTAGGTTTAAGCTTAGGTACGAATTAAATATATTGTGTTACTGCATGGGTTGTGTTAGGTAAAATAGGAGTTAGTGATTTCAGTTTGTTATCAACCCATACAGCAATATAGAATAGCGATGCTAAAGGAATACGCTATCAATTTTTGGCAAAAATTACTTTATTTGGACATTGCTCGAGAATTGGCAGAAGGTGGTGTACTTAGCTTGGAACCAACCATGAAATAACAAGAATGGACGAAACGGTGTCATCACTGGCTGCTAATCTAGTTTATTATTTGTTTTATACCACAATGACTGTTTATAGTTTGTCACTAATCGGTTTCGGTTTATTGATCACCGCCATGAGTTCAGCAAAAAGCGTATATGGGCGTATTTGTTTTTATGATGATTGCACTTTTATAATTAGGTTACATTTCGCCAATACGCCTATATGGCTTCAAAATTTGTAAATGTAATGTTATAGGTTCTAATATAAGATTATCAGACCAATTGTAATGATGAAAATACCGATGTGTTGAATATTTTTTACAATTAAAATTGTAATTGTAAGGATGTACTTAAGAAGGTTTTGGGTGCAGGATAGCAAGGGGTATATTAGGTTATGTAATGTTAGAGCTTAAGATTTTGCTAGGTAAGGCATAGGGTTAGGGACAAGTTAGATACGGGTGGGTTAGAATAGGTTTAGGGTTGGATGCGATTAGGTTTGGTACAGATAGGATAAGGATGGGTTGCGTTAGAACGAGTAAAGTTCGGTTAGTGTTAGGGCATGGGTTGGGGTAGGTAAAGTTTGAATTAGTGATTAGGGTTTGGCAAGGGATAGAGTTAGGTTTTATATTACGTTAGTATTAGAAGTAGTTATGAACGGAGCAACGTTAGATTCTGGTGTGGTAAATAGGGTTAGATACTAGCTACGCTAGGGTTAATTTAGTGGCTAATGGTTAGGGGCGTATCCGTAATTTAATATTTCTTTAGGAAAAAGATAATATATGCGATTTTCTATTTGGTTAAAGCGCGAAGGAAATAATAAAAGAATGTATGATTGTATTTTTTGTTAAAATTATTATTAAAAAAAAAAAAAAATAGGTAAACCGTTTTATGTAATCGTTCCAAAAACCGTTTTTGCGACAACACGTACGCACGTAGAACCGTGTGCCTTCGAGGGTGTCAGGCTGTCCCGCAACGGAACAAATAAAAACGGACCTGTCCCGGAGGATTCGTCTCTACATGTAATGGCATGAATGTAAATGTCACTAAAAGAAAAATCGTCAAGGGACCGATTTGAAATCTCCTACCTGTAATAAAAAAATGGCTAAAATAAAAAACGTATGTAACTGTGAGACCTAAATAAATACGTCATATATGTTATATGTCCAATTGTAAAATTATAAGATGAATTGTAAAGAAGAAAAAACCGACTTGCTGAATATTTTGTACAATTAAAATTGTAAGCTCCGAGGTAAAAGTATTTACATAATAACAAAATATCAAGATAACGTATTTTACTTATTTAAAAGTAGAAAGTGTTGTTTAGTAAAAATGGTACAACGAAAAATACAACTAAGGCATGGGAAATTCCGTTTGCCGAGTTGGTGTTTTCAATTTTCATACAAATGAAACCAACTTCTACAAACATTCCTTTACCATAACAGCAATTAGTCAAATTGATCTGGCTTGTGCCATCGCGTGGGTTATTAAATTGTTGATTTTTGAAATCTATTTTAGGGTATCAAATATAGTATTAACTGACGTTTCCTCGTTCATATAAGTATCTAATTCCCTTTGGGTTATTTTATGGTACACGCTTGATATTTTGTTTCATCACTTATTCGACTAAAAACCGCCCTAGTTTAGAGTTTGACTGCATTAATGAATTGCTGACAAAACCTATATGCGTACGGAGATTATGAAGGAAAAGCGGGTTATATTTGTACATAAACTGCTCAAATACGAATAGGGATACTTGCAATTTACTCTTATTCAATTAATTTTAATTATATTAAACGGTATATTCTTGTTGGTACGATGAAACAAAATAACGAATACAATCAAAATTTTAGCCCCCATTTTAATATAGGATTTATTTAAGATTAGTAAACATGGAGATTACTCATTTGTTAAACTTGTAAACAAACGAAAATTTTCTCTATTTTAATCCAGTTGTATTCTCTTTAACACTGGAAAGAAATCCATCTTGAAACAGAAGGTCGCAATATTATAATGAGAATGAGTCATCAACGTCACCGGCAAGTGGATATCGCATAGGCAGTTTCACAGAGCGTGATCTCCAGGGCTTTAACCCGATTCTGAGAGATTGGATGTGTCAACAGGAGGACTGGTAGTAGATCTCAGTGCATTACGAGGCTAAGAGAGGACAGAATTATAGTCATTGGTGCAAGACAGAACGTCTCCCATAGTGGCCACCAGATCGTAAATGATGAACAAGATGTTTTAGCAAAACCTTTATCAAACGTTTACGAATCGTTTGTGGGAAGTTGTCATCACATCATATACCCTTTTGGTACGACCTGCAGCAACAGCCCGCCACCAGGAACTCAGAAGAATACGGTGCAGCGAGCGCCTAGAAGGGACCACCAATTGGAATGGTGTTATGTTTATTGACAAGTTGCGTATCTGTCTGCATAGCGATAGCAGGCGCCGAAGAGTCTACCGAGAACAGGAGTTGAATACAACGCCCCAGTGCGAGGTGAATTCAGTACATTACTCGCTCATCATCAAAAGGACTCCGAGGATCTTTAAGGTCCGCACCTAGCCTATTCGGCCTTATCGGACGTTTTGATCCTCACAATGAGAGCTGACCCACCTCCGCATACGACAGGATGGTGCTACTGCTGCAGCATCGGTGTAGAGACAGCTCAGCCCCGAAGAGCCAAGACAACCTCGCTCCCCGCTTGCCCATTCTGAGTGGTCAGGCCCGCAATAAGTATCGAACCGAATGCCGCACGCAACATACCGATAAGTCGCGTTTCACTCTGCATAGTGATAGCCGGCGCTGAAGAGTCTACCGAGAACCAAGGATTGGTGCTATGCCCCAGGTCCTGTCCCATTCAGTGCAGTTCGGAGGAAGCGGTGTAATGGTCTGTGTCCGGATTGACACTGGAGGACGAACTGTACTCTACATTGTTGCAGGCAACCTCACCGCTGTCCGTTATGTTCAAGAAATTATCGAGGAAGACCAGGAATCTCATTGGAAGGAATTTTAGATTTGAGGATGACGATACGAGACGTCATTGCATTTTTTCATCAATATCCAGAAAACCCATTCTGTAAAGTATGTATTTAATGGGTTTGGATGTAGGAACTGCATGTGGATGTGGTGCGTGCTGAATAGACCTAGTTGTTGGCCAAAGTCATATATATATATAGTATGCAGTAAAAGGTGGTCTGACATGTCTCACGTGGTACCATACTGGGAGCGTGTAGCAATAGCAACGGATATGAGATTTGTGTTTGATAACAGAAAGGAAATAGTGGGATCCCCTTTCCAATTTTTAAAGAAACTTACTTTATAGATGTCTCGTTTTGTGTACCTGTATTTATATTGAGAGTAAATTAATTTTTTAGAGTAAATCAGCAGCGCAAAAAGGCCGATGGAGAAATGAGCACGAATAAACCGTCAATTTGACTGGTTGTGTAATAGAGGGTGATGGAGGAATTGCGAGAATTTCACTACCTTAACTGTGTTAAGGGGCACTTAAATTGGAAAGAATGTATTTAAGAGTTAGTGAAAGTGTGAATTGGTTTGGATTGGGCTGAATGCGTTACGAGCTGAAATGACCTAGCACTTGCTGGCCTCTTTGGTCACCAACTTGAAGGCTGGATGGATAAGACTGGAGTGCTAGAAAATCATGCGAGTCGGCCAAAAACCGAACACACGTGCGTAAAAGAACTTTCACATCACGTCCTTCTCCAATATTGTGCAGGTCTTTTATCCTTTTTTAAACAAAGGACTGATAAAGCGTGTCCAATTGTTACAACTTTTCATAACAACATACACGTTTTATAGAAATATCTAATAACAAAGCATTTTTAAAAAACTTGAAGGCTACCCATGAATATCAATCACCATTAACAAAAAAGTAGCTGTATTAATTTTCTTGGAAAATATAATTAAAATGAACAATAACAAGAGAGAAGGAAAAATTATAAAATGTTGTTTATAACTCATTTTTACGCTTCAACTAAAAAATAAAAAATACGAGTTTTATTTAACAAAGTTTAATTAAGCTGGTGGCTTTTACCATATTTCCTTGTAGAATCGTTTAGCCTTAACTTTCGAAGAGGGTTAACTATATAATAAATTTATAAATTATTTAACTCGATAGCTTTAAAAAAAAGCGTGATATGTATATAAGGAAAATGTTTAAAAGTGCGGTAAAGCATTCTGTGGTCGAGTCATCTTCGATCCAAGGAGGTGATTTTGTTCATTTAGTCGAAGCGAGCGAAGCGGAAAAAGGGAACTGCCTACAAAAACCTCAAGAGAAACTAACTGGAAGGTAGCCTAGGGGCCGGCATCGGAATATCAATTACCCTCCCATCCCCGCAGCACACTCGTGTGAACGTATCTATTTTCATGACCCATGACTCGGTGACTGAGGGTGAAATTGTAAAATCACGCCATTTTGTCTGATTACACCTAAAGTATGTAAGTGTAACTCATCCACTTTTAAATCAAGAAAATATTGGATTATCGATATGGTTTTTTTTTTCGGCACAAAAATGACATAAATGGGGATAAAATTGGATTGACCATTCAGCTGGTACCACCAATCTATAAACTTTTACGTCTGGGAGCTTTCACTTAAACACCATGTTTTTATTTATGCAGGTTTTTATAAATACAAAATAGTAATTATTATTTGGATATCGTGTGGTGAGGTCTGGTGTGAAGTAGGTATTAGTTCATCATAAACATTTTCTTTATCGTGCCAACGTTTCGACGTCTATTGAGATCATCATCTTCAGGGCCTGGGATTTATACACATTGTTTAAATTTGACAAATACATGTAGGATGTGGTTAAAAAAATGAATTTTGTACAATGCTACAAATTTCAGAAGCAATCAAAGTATTTGTACTCACTCAGTATTTGTTTTCTTGTAGATTTGTCATTGTTGGTTGTCGTGTTGGGAGTGCCAGTGAAATATTGGCGTTTTACGTTTATATACGTTGGATTTTGAAGCACGGTGAAGGAAGGTGGGACTGAAAACATTTTTTATATTAGGAGTCGACATCTTTAAGGCAAAAAGGATCAGACAATATGGGAAAAAATTGGTAATTGGTCTGGCTGATTATCCTTTGAGGATTATAAAGAGGGAGATAATTAGGGAAAGGAAAGCTAAACTGTTGAAGAATCCCACTATGTAGAAATGTTTGATGTGAGGAATGTAATAATTGTTTTATACGTTTTGTGTGATGTGATGATGATATATGGATGTTATTGATATCGAATTTGATTAATGATATTGTCGTAGCTACGACTGAGTTTGCATGTGTCTGTTCTGTAATTGATGCTGTGTTTATTCCTGTTGATGTAAACCATTTCTAAAAAGTTACGTTCTGTGTGTAATATTTTTGGATTGTTTCAGTCGAAATTTTGTTCAATGTGGTGGGTAGCCAGTGCTGTAGGATTTTTTTTTTGCAATTATAGATATGCCGCTTTATTCTCTTATCCGAATATTGGGAGGTAATTCCGTTAATTAAGTTGCCGAACCGTTTAAACAATTGATTTTGTAAATTACGTCACATTTATTTGTTACTGGAGTGGGATATTTACTTTGGTGTGTGAATTGTTTTATAATTTTTTGAAAGCTATTTTAAAGTTGTCAGAAGAGAGAAATTGGTTTAATTCATGTGATAGGCATGGAAATTTAGGTTGGTTCGTTTGTATTTGATTTAGTATTATTAGTAATAGTGGATGGTGTTAGTGTTGACTTGTAGTTGTTGATTATTCTGTTGATTATGTGTTTAGGATAGTGATTGGTATGTAGGATATGTTTGAATATCTTTATGCTCTTGTGGTGAAATGATTCATGGCTTCAGGGTAATAAATCTGTGATCTAGCCCATTGACCGCGTTCATTATAGTATGAACAGGATGGCGTGATCTAAATTTGAGGTAGCGATCTGTGTTTCTTGGTTTTTGTTACCAATCTTTGATTAACTGTCTGGTAGTTTTATTACGAGTGTATATAAAAATGGTATTGTTTTGGATTTCATGTGTAAATTTTAGGCGTGGGTGAAAGCTATTAAATGCAACTGATGTAGTTTGAAATTGATCTGTGGGAACTGCTGTTAATATATCATCTACGCGTTTAGTGAGGAGGGGGGTAATGTGCAAGGAAGTTGTGGCATAACTGTGGTTAATACATGTGTCATAATTATATCTGCATGCATCGGGCCTAGGTTGCTACCCATGGTTATGCCCGATAGTTGTTTGTAAAATTGATTGTTATAATCAAAATATCCGTTTTTTCTAAAACCTATGTCACAGCAGAACGCATCTCACGATCTCCAAACAATCATTAACTAACTGTCACTTAACACCACATATTAAGAATTAACATAAGTCCCATCTAATATTGTACAATTTAACTGATTCACAATCGATTTACGTTTAATGAGGATGAGTACAAATCGTGGATGTAAGAAGAAATATGTGTTTACTTTGCCAAAGGTTTAGTTGTCAATTCTTAACGTCGTTCCTCTATTTCTTTCTTGAATAAGACTAAAAACGGCTGAAAAATAAAACAAACCACCTGCTACAATATTTTCCACGATGGTTTATCACATTCGCAATGCAGGGGAAATTTTCATAGTCAAATACTCCGGGAAAAGTTGGGCGAGAGGTAGGAAAGGGGTTGTGATTTTCAGAAGGGACCCTTCTTGGTTTTAGAATTAATGCTGGGTCGTAGGCATACAAACAGTGTCCCTAACTCCTCTGTAATTTGCATCTGCTCGGAAAGATTCCCAGGTGGTAAAGCTTTAACTCCCACGGTGCCACCTCCCTTTCGACCGTGCATATTTCATTACTGAGCTCTTATCGATTGAGAGGTACGGATACGGTTTTGATTTATTTTCCATAGTTTCAGCACTAACGAAATTCCACGTCCGCTTTGATTTTAATCTGGAAAATTCTACTCGTGAAGAAATTTGCAAACAAATATTGAATAATAAATGGTTTACATTTTAATTTTTTTTAAAGAGAGTTTGGACGTGGTATCAAATATTTTAATGTAATTTGGTCTGCCTATTTTAGCTTGGAGTCCTCATGGACTCGGTTTAGTGTATCCATGTGATTTTCTTAAAACAAATCTCTTGTATAATGTCGAGGGGTGTTTCCTGATGTCCTTGATTAAATGTAGTTTTGTTGATCTTCAAACTTTCTTTTTATGAGTAGTTTTGTTTTATACTGTTTTGAGTGATGTAAACGATTATGGGCCAAGTGATTCATATTCAGAAATGCCGACGTCTCTTGTTTCACTTGAATTTTGCCCCACTTCTTAATTTGATAGTTATTAAGGCCTATTGAAGTCTTTTCATCAAATCTTCTCATGAGAGAAATTCTTCGATTTAATTTTTCTGATTTTTACGAATGTTTTATCTTGTTTTGTTGGTGTGAAGGATTGTGTGGGCTGAACCTCTTAATCCGGAGAGAGTATAGGGATATACGTGGAAGTTCTTGAAAAAGATTTCAAATCCTCTTGGAGATGCCTAAAAGACCAATTCTGGTATAGATGCGCAGGTCCTACAAAGGCTGTTACTATAATGTAACCCCATGTGTGTTTTTTTTTTTCATCTAGTTGTAAAACCATTAAGCAACTGAGGCTTACTCAGCCTAGTTTGAAGACAGTGCTCGGTATGGAATCGTACAATTTTCGACAAAGATTGCATTTTTTCCTTCGTAGCTCTAACTAGTTTTGGTACCGATCCCATTATTGCTAGAGCCACCATTTCTATATCATATTTGTCAACCTGTATGTCTCCTGTATGTGTCTATATGTTTATGACAAAGCACCCAAATCGTATGTAAATCCCCGATTTTGAGGACAAGGGCCAGTGAATGCAATTTGTCATGCATCTTGCCTTAAGAGAGAAGCATTCCTTTTGCAGAAATTTACAAATCTCGTAGTGTGCCTTATTGTATGTTGTATACTCCACTATAGCAATTAGTAAATTTAAGTATTCCCAGATTAGAGCTAAAGCCGTACTCATTTTGTACATTTACAGCATCCTGACTGTGCAAAAATATTTAAATCCGTGCATTTGTGTTTTCCTCAAATGTTGCATTGAGAGAGAGGATATTTACGTTACTTTTTGAAAAAACAAACAAAAAAACAACTAATATTTTAGATTGCCCCTACTTGATGATTTGGTCAAATGATTGGGTTCGTCTTTCTTAAGCCAATTTCCAGCTTCTTTTTTTAACACAGTTCCTTCCTAGTTGTGGTTCCGGTTCAAGGATGAAAGGACGTCTTATTCTGATATTTGGTCAGCTTTTTTGTTTCCTTCTCTATCATGTGTGTCGTTGTGCCATCCTTTGCCATCCTTCATAAATATACAGTAGTATCAGAGGCGAATTTCTAGGATTTTTTTATTATTGAAAAATACATTACATTTACTGTTGCATTTCCAGGCTGGTTTAAAAATTTATAGATTCGATTCTTTTCATTTTGAATTTGTAAATAGTTTTGACTATAAGTTATGCAGAACATAAAATATACCTTATTAGATTATATATTGGGTTGTCCGGAAAATAATGCAGGATTTTGGTATTAAACAAAAAAAAAGAAACTAGTTACTTTAAAGCAATGTTCTTTAATCAAAATAATTTCCCATACTCTCAATACATTTCTCCCAACGTGTTGGTAACTTATTAATTCCGTCTGAGTAGAATTCAGAATTTTTAGAATTGATAAAGTCAATAAATGCATTTTCCAGTTCCGTTTGATTTTTGAATATTATGTGTTGTAAGTAGTGGTCCAGGTGTCTAAAAAAATGGTAGTCAGTAGGCGAGAGGTCCGGAGAGTAGGGTGGGTGAGGCAAAGTTTCATAGCCAAGCTCCAATAATTTTTGTGACGTTACACGTGACACATGTGGTCGAGCGTTGTCATGCAACAAAATGGGCCCTTTCCGATTGACCAAAGAGGGCTTCATTACTGCCAATTTCTGATGCATGGTATTAATTTGGTTACAGTATGATTCAGCATTGATGGTTTCGCCAGGATTTAAGAAGCTGTAGTGTATTAAACCAAATGAAGCCCACCATACCGTAACCATTACTGAGTGTGGAACCCAATTTTCGAGTTTTTTCACTTTTCCAATCGCCTTGAGGTGGTCAGCGACGGTCGTTTTACTGACTTTGAGTTGCTCTGCAAGTTCTCGAACAGTTGTTTTGGGGTTTTCTTCCACCACTGATCGCAGAACATCATCATTAAGAGAGGAAGGCCTTCCACGACCTTCTTCATCTTCAAGGCTGAAATCTCCCTCCCGAAATTTTTTAAACCACCTTTGCACAGTGCACTCATTAACACAACCCTCGCCCCAGACTTGGTTAATGTTTCTAGCCGTTTGGGCTCCGCTTCGGCCGAGTTTAAACTCGTAAAAGAAAATCGTACGAAATTCTCGCTTTGACATTATAAGGATGACTGAATTATTTCCAAGTAGCGGAATGCTACAGAGGTAAACAAACAATATCATTTGGAAGAGGATTAATAAGTGTTGACATTCATACAAATGAGTAATCCTGTAAACGTAAACAGAATATTTTATATAGATTTTTTTAAATGAAAACTTAAAATCCTGCATTATTTTCCGGACAACCCAATAGTATTAATTTGATAAAAAAATATTTGTTAGTTGTTTTCTTAGGCAGATGTTAGAGATGTTCGCTATTTATTTTTTATAATTTATATTATATTATTTATTTATATTTTATTAATTTGGAAGTTTTTTAACGGATTATTAGGAGATGCGGTCCAGATCTACAAATAATCATTAACTTAAATTTCACTAAACGCCATACTTTTTCAACAGAGTTAATTATATTAAAAAATTATAAACGTACTCAATTAGCCGGCATATTAATTTAGATTGGAATTTTTCCATTTCGGATTAATTAACATATACAGATTGAGTTATTTTGTTAAACAAATATGGTATCCTACTTTCATATCGATCATCGTTTTTCTTTCTTGGAGCTTATAAGTAAACAAATTTTGTATTTCTAGTAGATTTAATTTTTCCTTATTCTTCATTAAAGTAAGTTCCTCTTGAACCCTATAATAATTTAGAAATTTTTTTGTGATGTCATGAAAATATACTCTTAATTGTTCCTTTTTGTAGAATATTTATTTTTTTAAATTGAAAATTGGTCGTTACACCATGGCTTTCTGCTCCGTAACAATGTAACGATTCAAAAATTGTTTTATTTTATAAAATTTATTTATTACTTTTGTTTTTAAATTAAATAGTGTTGTTTCCCAAATGAGTATTCATCCGTTATTAATCCAAAATAGCCTTTACGCCAAATCACATTTAATTTTTGAACAGCCGCATGCATTTTTGAATTACTAATCAGGCAGTAAAAAAGGTATTAATTGCAAGCATGTTGAATTGTCAGCGAATGAAAATTGCCCATCACTGACAACCATTTGGTAGTCATATACCATTTGTATAGGTGTTATAAAGAATTAGTCCAAGTATCCAGTACCAAGTACCAAATTGTACTAATCCCTTTCTATCTTCAAGATAACTTGGCAAGATATTCCTGGTTGCAGCAGACCATTCAATGGTTTTTTAGGCTATCAAACAATTTTTTATCAGTTATTGTCACGAAGGACTTGAGTAGTCAACAATGATTCCTACCACAAAGTACCCAAACCTGGTCTAAAAATCCAACAGAAGTTTTTCGGAGCTTTTACCTGTTTGAAATATATTTTATTCTGTAACTACCTAAGTGCGCATTTAACTTAAGCAACACATTCTGTGACCAAAGTATTAAATTCACTAATTTTCCTGGTCCACTGGACCAATTAATATCTTTCAATTAATTAAGCTTTCTACTTGAGATAAATCAAACAGATTATAAGACATTTTATAAATGGCAAAAAGGAGGGAAAATTCAAAAGATGAGGTTGTGATGGGGAGTTAGTGTCCGAGTGGTTCGAAGTCACGATAGCTGAAGTGGTACAGTAGCGGCGTATCTAGCAGAAGGTCATGGGTTCGAAACCCACTCTGACTTTTTATCTCAACTAAAAAACTTAATTAATTGAAAAATAATTAAAATTGGTCTAAAATTACTACAATCATGTTCCAGCTTTTTTTATGGATAGGATTATAATTTTTGTATAATTAATTGAAGTGTTTACCATTTGAGGATATATTGTTTTTGTTTAACAATAGAAGTAAATAGTTTCTTTATTAATTATTTAATATTGTTGTTTATCATTATGTAAGTTGTTGGTTGAGATAAAAAAAGTCAGTGTCACGAGTGGGATTCCAACTCACGACCCTCCGCTAAATACGCCGCTGCTCTGCCACTTGAGCTAACGTGAGTGGTAGAAGGGGCGGATTAGGCGGAAGGTCGTGGGTTCGAATCCCGCCCGTGACTGACTTTTTTTTCTCACCGATACCTTACGTAAAGATTCATTAATTGAAAGATTATGGAAATGAAATTATTAATGATTATTTGCTGATCATGAAACACCACACATTATTATATATTAAGTAAAGTTTAGGTTTTATTAACTAAGGTATTTATTAAATTTGTCAATATACATTTATGAATTGGGTTGCCTCTTGGTCTCGTGCGGTCCAAACCAGAAGATTTTTGTTTTTAATATTGACAATGATATCTTCTTTTTCCCAATAATTCACATTAATGATGTGCAATATAAAGGGAAACATTTTCGACTCCTTTACACTTGCAGCCGGTAGAATAGGATGTAAGTAAAAACGCTGAAGGAAGGCATTTATTTCTTTTCAATTCTGTGAAAGTCCCAAATGGGTCAATGGCAATTTTATAATTTCCTGGCCTTTCAGCTCCGAAAGAGGAAGGAATCGTGCCTTTCATTGTTGGCCGGAGTAGTTCTGAGCTGGCGTTTTAAATTTTCTCGGTCAGAACGGCCCGGGGGGTAATGTGGTGGATTAATAGAGTGTAGCGGTGAAAGGCCTATAAGGAAAGTAGTAATTGCGTGTTAGGAGGGCCCCAACTATTCCCTCATATCCGGCTGTCGGAACCAAGGGTGGCTCAACCATCAAACGAGGGAAAAGTACATCACCCCTTCGTTCAACTCAAATTCAACTCCACCGGTTTTCCTACCACTATCCACAAAAGATGAACGGAATCTTGAAGATTTTTTACTTATATTCATACTATCCTTTCGCTTACTAATTTTTAAATTAAAAAAAAACACCAATTTAATAATATTTAAACTATTAAAAAAAGTAATAAAGCATCGTAATAATTATTACGAGGTGAGATGCGGTGGTGTGACGTAGGTTTTAGAAAAACCTTTTTTTTTCGTGCTACGTTTCGATCATTATTGAGATCATCTTCAGGGCCATGCGATTGATAAACATTGTTTAAATTATATAAATACATGTAGGATGCGGGAAAAATATAATTTATATAATACTAGAAAAGTTGAGATTAAAATAATAATAATTTATTTATACAATGCTAGAAAATTTAGGATTCAATCAAATTATTTGTACTCACTTAACGTGTACTGTTGAGTCACAAAGAATGACACATCTACACGGAAAACAAAAAATTTGAATGAGTACAAATATTTGGATCGAATCTAACATTTTCTTGCATTGTATACATTTATAGAAAGGATTGTATAAATTCATTTTTTGGGTCTAAAATGTTCTCGCATTGAATAAGTTCATTTTTTATACAAATTTTTTAGGAATGTATAAACTCATGTTTTACCACATCCTGCATGTATTTGTGAAATTTAAACAATGTTCATAAATCCCAGGCCCGGAAGATGATCTCAATGAACATCGAAACGATGGCATGATGAAGAAAATGTTTTTTTTTAAACCTACATCACACCAGACCGCGTCTCACGACCTCCGAATAATCATTGGCTAACGGTCATTAGACACCACACACTGCATGGTAAATTTATAAAAAGCAAAATACAAAACAATGTGCGAACACTTGGACAATATTTCTTTGCGAAAAAAAAGCCTCTTATAAATGAACAAATACTATTTTTGACCTTTAAATGCATTAGATTGTCTCAATGACATTGTTGTAGCGAAATGAATGACGACCGGTCCTAAAAGTAGATCAATCATTGTAGTCCTATTGACAGCAAGGTTTTCATTAGGGCTGAATGTGGAGAACACATAGTTGTAGTGAAGGACTATCAATCACTCGTGCTCACCCTCACAAAAGAATTAACCCTTAAAAATTACATTTTTTATGTGCGGGCCATTGTTGGCTTTTTCCCGTTCAAAGCACAATACGTTAAGTTTTACATTTGGTTTTTTTATTATACATTTAGTGAATGATATGATCATAATGATTCCAACGATGGCGGTGGAATTACAGATTTTAAGAAAACATTGTCCTGGTGATACGGTGCCGAAAAATGTGAAATACACTTCCAAAGGTGGCAATTAGCCTTAGGAGAGGTGGAAAAAAATCGGTTGCTTTTTTTATGTTTTACCTAGGATAAGGAAACAAAACGTATAATACGAGGGAATACATAAAAACAGGATATGAAACACTTCATTAATAACAACACAATACCAGTAAAGAAGGTCAAAATAATTTATGTGGATAAGCAAGGCGTATTTTCTTAATGTAAAGAGGCAATGCATAGAAGGTTCACTCCAGCAATGGAAACCGCACTCGACCTTTCACTCTTACATATACCTCCTGACGTACAAGTTAAGCCTAAAATTCCGGAAAGAATGAAAATAAATTAGATTGCTATAAAGGTACGCGAAGAAACGAGGAAATTCAAATTTGACAGATCTTTTCACGGATAAAAGTGAAATTTGCAAGAAAGGTAACCCAAAATTTCAGGGACCCAAATATGATACGGAAATGGATCGAAATCAAACACGGAGTAGGTGTTGAGGTAAAAAGCCGAACTACACCCTAGCAAGGCCTCTTTGAATAACCCCAACAATTTTCAAAACTGAGACCCATGCAAAACAAGACTGTACGCAGGAGTTACAACAGAAAAACGAGAAAGGGAACAAATTTACATTCTCTCAGACAACCTGGCAACTATAAAGGTACTAAACACGTATGATTTCACACCAAAACTAGTCTAGCAATGTCTAAATTACTTAATGGCTCTAGGAAAACACAGTATGATTACCTTAATTCCGGGACATGAAGGATTAGAAGGAAATCAACAGGCTGACCGTCGGCTGCTTTAGTGGCCACTGGAAAAATGGCTTGATAAAGAAAACTACAAGCACTGGACAAAAGCACTCGGTCTGAGGGAAGCTAACAGATTTATAAATGTCGCAAAAACGAAGGCGAGGCTTCTTTTTCTCAGCAGGCAGGATTTGACGAAAATCATTTGCCTATACACACTAGGCACACAACTACCGCCTAAAGAATAATGGCAAAGCAGACACAGAAACATGCTTACTCTGTCAACAGAACCGGAGACATCGGCACATATCCTTATGTGTAGCGTTAACCCGATTACGGCAAGTGCTGCGCCACAGCTGTAAGCTTAGACTTATAGGAAGAAGTGCACGTTGCAAGGCTTGATTATAACACAATAATTTGTTGGTGTTGCACAATAGACCTACATCTTGATAGGTCGCAGTAGAGAAAAATATTTTTAATACCATCATTCAACCTTCCCAAACCAGAAAAAAAGAAGTGTTCAGTTTTACCCAACTTTCATTAATAATTCATAATTCCTTTGTATTTTAAGCAAATTTCGTTAATTGGTTTTTGTTTCGTCGAAAGACGAATGCAGCAGACCCCCCCCCTTAAAAAGTTTTGTTTTGTATTTCATGTTCCAATTTAATTAAAGAGATTTAAACGGAAGCCGTTACCTGTAGTTCGTAAAACTCTAAACTCATGTAAAAAATTTATGAATAGATTGAATCTTTTTATAATTATAACTACTTTTATCATTTAAAAAAATCTAAAGCAGAAATAAGAAAATTTTGAGATAAAAACTATTTTACAAAATGTTTTGTATATAGAGGTTATTTGAAGTGAAACAAAATGAATATCCACTTTGTTCCTAAATGCAAAAAAAAAATCCTGTTTCGCTGCAAGTTGAAAGAACAGAAAAATGTCTAATTTTTGTTTGGTACAAAAATAATTCCCGTTTCACCCAAACAATGGTACAGACCAAAACATGGTTTTATAAATAAAAGAAAATCATTTTTGGTCATTTTAAACGCACGTTTAATAATCGTATATGGCGTACATAGAAGGTTTAACGGTTAGATTCGGCCGAAAATAAAACTGTGTCTTCATCAGTTACTGGTTTCTTATTTTCTTCTTAACTTTGCGTTTAAAATAATTATTACAGCAAAATCTATATCAATTAATTACAGAAAAACGTCATAAACGTATTAAGCGTGTACCCTCGCCCGTCAGAAAGATAAAAAAAGTTAAAATATCTAGGTGTATCCGGGGATAGTGTTATTTGACCTGAAATCCTTTTCATTTTTCGAAAATATGATTGTGGAATTTCCTATCATTGAAAGATCATCATCAATGATTTTATTTATTTTTTTACATAAAAAACAATCTATTTTATATTGTACTTGATAAATGAGAGAAAATCTATGTACGATCTTAATTTTAAAATTCGTTTCCACGTCGTCATAGACCGCAGAAACATTTAGAAGGACTTTAGCTGTAAATGTCAGGAAACTGCCCTAATATGATATACTGATGGATCAAAGATAAAATTACATTCTAGCCAATCCCCTAGTCCTTTCGAATTATTTTCCATTATAAGGTGCTTTGAATTCAGCCCTGTGCACGGGACTTGATTCAGAATAAAATAAAGGGGTTCGGACAGTCAGACACCTATAAAATCAATAAATGCGTTTGCTTGTATGAGGCAAGGTAAGAGATTCGTAAAGCTCTTTAAAAGGAAGAGGAAGGGACGCCCCTCTCACTCTCTCTCTCTCTCTCTCTCTCTCTCTCTTTTTGCAGGAAAGGTTAGAAAAAAATTAAATATCTATACTGGCCACTGATTCAACCTTCAAACGGCATGGACGTAATACTTACGGACAGTCAGGCAGCTTCAAAAGCAGTAACTTTGCATTCTTTCAGCTACAAACTATCCTCAGAATGGCAAAATTTCATAATCGATCTAGTAGAACACAGCAGAGTTACTTTGAACAGATGTCCGGTACATAAAGGTACAGAATGATACCGACAAGCTGACCAACTCGCCAAAAGAGAGGAACTCTTGCCACATGGCCGGAACTATCACTACACAGAAAATATGCTAAAACGGAAGGTGGAAAACTGGCTGTAAAAAGAAAAAAATTAAGCACTGGACAAATCCGTCAGTAGGTAAGTGAAATACCAGTAGATTTTTCAAAAATTAAGGCAAATATCATCTATTTCAGGGTAAGATTTAGCGAAAACGCGAATACACGAAAAAATGCAAGGATTAAAATATTTTCATAGTCAGGCTGTACGTTATAAACGCAACCCAAGTTTTTTTTTTTGTAATGAAATAATTTCCTAATGACCTAATGGGAGGACACAACGAAACCTGGTCATGGGTGCTCTGACAAAAAGATACAGAAGTAAAGAACATATCATTTAGTCATAGGGTAGCTGTAGCACATATGGGACCAAACCCTAAACTTGATGGAGCTAGAAAGGCAAAGTGGTAAAAGAAAGAACATCCTGCTTTATTTTTTTCACAGCCATACAGACCTTTGCACATATCTATGTCTCTCTTTTTTGCCCCATCATCTCACTTCCAAAGTTATTTCGGGCTCTCTGGGAAATTTTTTTTTCAGAAGGTCAATTTTGTCTCTGGCAATGCGTGTCAGAGTCCCGGACCAATCCTATTTAACATTTACACTGACCTGCCGATGTATTGCAATATCATTCTCATAACTTACGAGGACGATACCGCAAATTTATCTTCCTAACGTTGGAGCAATTTTTTCTGTGTTCTTAAAACAAGCCTCTTTTTACGTCCAGCTGTTTTCTGTTTTTGATTTTCTATCCGCCCGACGTTTTTTGTTATTTTTCAACATTTCAAATCCTTCCAACGTCAAAATACAATGTAATGATTCTAAGTCAACATGTACTCACTGAAACCGAACTTTTTTGAAAAAAAATAATTTTGCAATTACATAATTGAGATTTTATTAATTTGAATGCAAAAGCTAAAAGTAGAATTGATATGGTTCCTTACTTACTTATAATTAATAAAATATAGGGCAAAAGGAAAGAAAAATGTGAAAAAAAGTCACAGAGATCGTTGAGCGAGAGATCTAATGTCTTCATTCTAGGTAATTGTCTGATGTGGTCTGAATCAATGCGAGTATCCCTCCCTTACCGGTTTTTGCTGAGTATCCATTGCTAGATCAGGACAGGGGTGGCTACCCAAGGGATAAATCATCCATAACCCACCCTTCGAGTCGGCTGACTTGGCTTCACATAATTAAAATTGAAACTGGAAAAAAATTACATACATGAATTAATGATGGCTAGTAAGGTTTTTTATTGAAAGTGTGGATACATATATTTATTATTACGAAAGTTAATGTGAGGAAGGATGAGGAACGCAGTGAAGCCGCCGAACTATTCACTTTATTGAAACAAAATTTGCTAATTTGCTTTCAAATTCGACATAGTGATATAACTTTGAATTTGGTATAAAGTCGATAAATGATGTCATTTTCTCCTTAAAACATTCAACAGCGTTTGAGTGTAGGAACTTGTAGGAAAGGTTGGAAAGTGAATGAAAAATTAATATATTTTTTCTTAAGCGAACTGCTGCTTATTGAAATATAAAATTGTTCAAAGATTTATATTTAGAAATATTAGATTACAATGCTTCAAATATTTGTTTGAAAGTTAGGAATCAAGAGGCATTGCTCGATTGGTTTCTTGCCATCTTCGGCGTTACTAAAAAAAATTTTCCATGTCCGACCATCCAAGATGATCCTCAGATTTGGAAAACAAAGTTTATGTAATTAAGTCGTTACTGGTCATTTTGGGCTGATTATTCCCGTTAGTTTGGTCTGGCTTTTTTCATTCTACAATGTGGGGTCGCTGCAATAATCGAATCCCAACTCCGAAAATGGCGAGAAGCCAAAACTCATTTGACACCAACTGGTAATTACACTTGATCCGCAACAGTCAAATAATTTGAAACGTTTTTACAGTTGGAAGTCTCATTAAACCAGGTTCATTATGTACAAAAGGGTTTATAATTAAACGAAAAAAAAAGAATTTTAATAAATTGAAATGATTTGGATGGAATAACGGTCATTACGCTCTTTAGATGGTCATCAGATTTGAAGGAGAAAATATCACAGTAATAATTGGCTTCGGCATTCTCGCCATCTTTAGTGTTGCATGGACGATTTGTACAGCAGACCTTACAATGAAACTGGCCGGAAACGCGTCTCACAGGTTCAAACTATTGAGGAGAATAGGCAGACCAAAATGAACTTTAACGACCCAATTTCTGATATATTGTCTTACAAAACTGACCGTCTTCTGAAGAGAATAGTTTTACCGAACACAAAATGGATTTTTTATTATTCTATTTCCTGTTAAAAAATGTAGGTTTTTACTGAAAAAAAACTTTTCTACTGAGTTTGCAACACAACATGAGCCCAATCGTGGAGATAACAAGAAGCCCGAGCGTGTTTGATATACCAAAACAAACGAGGATAGGCATACCAAAATGATCAGTAATGATTCGACTAAAGAAATTTTGTTTTTCAAAGTTGCGACGATTTCGCCAATTTTGAAATTGGATTTTCCCTATGTCGGTGTTGTCCATTTGTTGGGCATCGTCTCGCCCTGAGAAAGGGTTTAAGGTACGGTGTGGCGACGAAGGCGGTGTGAAAGAAAGAGGGGATACAGTAAAAACAGACTCCTCAGCCGAGGTGATGCGGCGTTTTGATATATGCCAATCAGAGTTCGAAAAAATGGGTAGTTCAACTGTCCAGCAGGAAGGAGTTATGCGGCCATCTTAGGACGGCAAACCTGACCTCGGACCTCGGAAAATCCAACTATGCACAAGGTGCCTTTGCAAAATACATTTTCCCTTTTGTTTGTGTCAAAACCAGTAGGCCGGAATTTTTTTATATTCAAAGTGTACATTTTTTTATTTTTTAGATCATTTCAAGTTTCGTTATAAGTTTTTCATTTTATTATACATTATCTTTTGTTTTAGTTTGATTTAGATTACGTAACATTTTAACCAAACCTGCATAGTTAGGCCATATGTGAAGGCACGTTTAATGGGCAGTTCTTCCCTATAAGCTTCAAAAAGATTAAAGAATGGTTTAACTGAAACTGGCCATCACGAAGATGAGGGTCATATTAAGAAAATAGTGACCGTTTTTGGGACAAATATTGCAGTTTTTATAATGTGTGGTAAGTAGTGAATATAAAATTGAATACATATATACATATATATATATTGCATTGTATAATTCTACATCGTACATGTATTTGTATCCCAGATCATGAAGATGATCTCAATAAAGATCGAAACGTTGGCACGATAAAGAAAATATTTTTCTGAAACCCAAATCACACCAGACCGCATCACACGATTTCTGAAAAATTAGTTTTTATAATATTTTTTTACATTAAACTACACCCATATTGATCCATAATCAAACTGGTTCAATAAAATTCTACGTTTTACAAGAGCATTTTTTTATGTTTCGGATCATGTGTTATTGCTGGATTCCTAGATGTTTCGGCATGTCGCCATCTTCAGTGTTGGGTCGTGACGATTTGTACAGAGGCTGAGGCAAAACTGGATATTCATCTCCCCGACCAATATAACGAAGATAGGCAGACGAAAATGAAAGGTAACGATCTAATTACAGAACCTCCACTGCTCTGGTCATCTTAAGATAATTGTTCCTTTTTTCGAAACAAATATTGCAATTTTTATAGTAGTATTATATTTGTATATTCTTGCCAAAAAGTGTTATCTCCAGACTATGCAAGTTCTATTTGTTAGCTAAAAACACAACCAGGTGCCTATATCGGCGTTAGGCTTACTGAGCTATTTCTTCCAACTAGTAGACTCTTTCTTAATTCACCAAAAATGAACAAACAATGGATAATAACTATTTTTTTGCATGTGTCCAGGCATAATGTATGCTATTGAAATTCATTATGTTTGGTGTTCTATTGACTAAATTGCTTTTTTTTTTATAAAAGTATATTTAGAAAATATAACATTCCTTCACTATTTTCGTGGTTCGCCTGACCAATTAATAAATGACAGTTAATTAAGATTTTTAGTTGAGACGAAAAAAGTTAATGGGACGAGAGGGATTCGAACCCACGACCTTCTGGTAGATTACACCGCTGTTCTACCACCTGGGCTATCGCGATCTCGATCCACTCGGACATCAACTCCCCACTCAACTCCGCGTATCTAGCCGAAGGTCGTGGGTTCGAATCACTCTCGTGCCATTAACTTTTTTTCGTCTCAACTAAAAACCCTAAATAATTGTCATATTACACTTCTTTTTACGAAATAACATAATATTACTTGTAATGTCATGAATTAGTCGTCTGCTAGTTGACTCTTATATACTTACACCTAAATAAAGCTTAAATTAACATACAAATTATAAATTTAACATAAAATTATCTCTGCAATGCAGTAATTCTATAATATATCTATACAAACTAAACCAACCTTTCCCATTTAAACGGTCTACCTATAAAACGACATCTATGGAACCAAATTAATTTAACGTTTTCCAAAGCTGCACTAACTGCCAAAAGTGAAATTAATCGTCCACCGTTTTTAGTTTACAGATATGACATGCTTGGTCATACCTCTTCAAATTAATTATTCTTTTTATGCAAGTTCTTAGTTGAAATGAAAAATTTGCGTCACAGGCGGGATTCGAACTTAAGACACGATAGCTCAGGTGGTAAGGGCAGAGGGGTATTGAGGTCGTGGGTTCGAATCCCGCCTGTGACACAAATTTTTTCTTACATAAAAATAGTTATTGCTATATGTTTTGATGTGTCTAAATGTTAGCTGTAAAGCATGATTCTATGGATAACATATGCGCCTGCTCAAATCCATCAGTACTGCCCTTACATAATTTTCTTTTCAAAACTGGAGCTATTCAGCATCATCTACGGTATACAGAACTACGGAAAACTCTGACTGGACCTTTCATAAATTTCACATTTCTATGTGTTTTTTTTTCAACCCCGTCCTTCTATTATTATTTAACTAACAAATGAATACAAAAATCGATGGTCCAATTTTTTTTTAAACAAGCCGTTCATAATGAATGTTGTTAGTCTAGTCAGTACCTCTGTGTATGACGAGCTGTTAAATGTATAGCCATAATTATAAAGAAAACATGTCGTGGCACGTTTATGGGCTTTTCCCAAATGGCTTCCATCCATTTCAATACCAGCAGAGAGTTAATATTTTATAACGTTCCTTATACGCTTCTGGTTGCTTGCTAGGGTTCATACAAATTAGTAGGTTTTTAGGTTGTGGATTAAATTTCTCACAAGCGGAGAGTGAGGTCGATCACAGATAATCCGTGGTAGACGTGTCTCAAAGTCATCTATAGATTAGACCCTATTCGCCCCTAAATATTCCTTTTTTTTCCCCTACAACCTATCTTACTTTAAATTTATATAAAAGGCGAAGAACTAGGGATAAATAGTGTTAAATGTTTTTTTTTTTTTATCAATCTTGATAATCTGCAGTGAAATTTTAAAGACAGGAAAATCTCATGATGTGGATCGAAAGACAACAACCGATACAAAATATACCAAGTATTACGGATCCGTATTGAAAAGAAAGCAATATTTTGTCTGGAAGGGAAGCTAAAGAGTTCGCCGGAGGCGTTTGTTCACATAATACCACACTCAAAAATGACATGGCCTTTTGTTACCTTCAAAGCCAATAAAGGCAAACAAGACCCGAGGCTCGGCCAAACCTAATGTGACCTAACAGATACCACTTGCCCTCCTTCAGGACGGACTACTGTGGTCAACGACTGGTCAAAATAAAAATGAAAATATTTCACGTGTTGTTTTTTGTCATAATTCATAAATAACAAAGGGAACAATCAACCAATTCTTGAGGAGAATTTTCCCTAATTCTCTGTATTCGTAAAAAAAGTCCAACAACACACACACACACACAAATATATATATATATATAT
>CM077101.1:26783527-26798870 GCA_039619505.1 Cimex hemipterus
TTTTTTTTAATGAAAACTTAAAATCCTGCATTATTTTCCGGACAACCGAATACATTCGCATATTCATTCACTTTGCCACTTCGAAAAAACTGTGTATAATTAATTGACAAATTAATTAAATAAAAACGAATGAATTTTTGATCTCGTTAATTTGGTTTATATTAAAATAAATTTGTTGTATTTAATATAACGGCAATGGGACAATGAGAACCCACGGCCCAGACGATCGATACCTTAAGTTATATATTTTTCTGATTAATGGGCCTGCGGATGCTCTTCTCTCGAGTTTGCGTAGGGAATGTTTGAATATTATGAACGTATTTTCTTGGTTTCTTTCGACGATCCTCAGCGCGAGGGATTTGGCTTTGAGTTCCGCCCTGTACACTGTACGCTTGCTGAGAGGAGAGTGACAGCGTTTCTATCTCACTTCCCATTCAAGAGACGGCACCAACACACGGTGCCGTTGGTCCCATCTGTGTGGATGGGTCTGGTTTCACTAAATCCCTCCATTGTCGGTTAAAGTTTACTTTTGTACTCTGTATTCGGCTATTCGTGTTACAAACTTTGCCAGTAGGTTGTACGTTCTAAATGGAAGCAAGACGTCCTAATTAGCTATGGTCCGAATCTCAGCAGTTTCGGAGTTATTCCGCTTTTTCTGATTTTTTCTGCTTTCTCGGCCTTGCTGGAAATAAACTATGATAACTCCAAAACTAAAAGGTTTTGGACAAATCCTGATACCATTACTACATACTACATTAAATTTACAATAAGATGTGATCGATACTAAACTTGTAAATGTTGGTGAAATAACAGTTTTATTAGCCAGAACTTTGAAAAATAATTTATTTTTTCAAAGTTGAAAAACTTACCATGGTGATTTTAATCTACTACTTCCAAACGTATAAATCAGCAAAGTTCGGCAAACGTACTTCATTTAATATCCTTTTTAGTGGTGCAATTGCTTTTTTAACTACGTTTTTCGAATAAAAAGAAATTGATGAAGGAAAGGTAAAAACCGTAGTTGAAGGAAGGAATTGGTAAGTAGGAACGATTAATAAGAATAAAACATAAAAAACTTAAGGAAATTTTGAAGGGATTTATTAAACGGTTAAAAGGTGTTTTCATTTCCTTCACCAGTTTCTTTATCTTTGAAAAAGTAATTTAAAAAGCAATTACACTGCTAAAAAGGATAGTAAATGGAGTACGTTTTCTGAAATTTGCTGGTCTCTAGTTGGGAAATAGTCGTTTGAATCACCGTAGTAACTACTAAAACGCTTATTTCACGAACGTTTACAAGTTTAATATTGATCATATATTAATAGAAATTTAACCTAGTTTTCAATGGTATCAACGGATTTGTCCAAAACCTTTTAGTTTTGGAGTTATCATTGCTTATTTGAAGCAAGACCGTGAAATCTTAAAAAATCAGAAAGAGTAAAGGTTAAGTACAGTTAAATTAAGTAAACTCCGAAACCTCTGAGATTCGGGCCATAGTTAATTAGGATTTTTTGATTCCATTTTGTACGAGAATCAACTGGCAAAATTTGTAACACGAGTAGCCAAACACTGTGTATATTTGGAGGATTCTTCTTTTAATTCGAGATTTTTTAACGTCAAAAAATTATTCGTACCCCCCCATTACAACTTAACGACTTCATCCTAACCCTTTTTAATTTTGAATTAAACTTTTTAAATTTCGAATTAACCCTTTTTCATTTCAACTTAACCATTTTTAAATTAAAATTAACTGTTTGCACTTCCAAATTAACCATTTAAGTACATATTAAACTAACGTCAGAGGTAGTATGGAATTAAAATTTCTTTTTTACTTTGAGAAATTATGGTTTATAAAAGATCTATAATTTTATATTAAAAAAAAACTCAAACTAAAAGAAGAAGAATTTTCATAGAAATTCATTTCCATATTCTTCTAAGAACCCTGATTTTTGAATGTAATAGTTTTACTTTGTTATATTAGTTTTTTATATTTACTTTTGGTTCTGGGGATTTTTGACGAAACTAAGGCTAAATTTGAAATTAAATCAACCTAATTCGATGTCAAAAGAGTTAATTGTAATTAATGTTGTTTGTTGTTGCGCACTAGTTTTTTTTACGAAAAAAACCTCAAATTAAAAGCTGCGAAAAAGCGTTAGGCTGGAAATTAAAAATGATTAATTGGAAGTTAAAACAGTTAATCTGAAATTATAAAGTTCTAATTCGATGTGAGAAACGGATAATTTGAAATGTAGAAAGGGTTAATTTGACGGAAATATCTATAATGCTTCATTTTTATATTTAATTTTAAAACTTTTAATTTCAAGTGCAATTATTCTTTATGTAGTTTTCTAAAAAGCTTATTATTTAATATGTTTAAAAAAAATCGCAAATTTCTATTATAATTACTTTAATGCTTTAAATAATGGATTAATTTGAAATTAAAAAAGTTAATTCTGACGTTGTTAAAAAGGGCATATTTATAGTTTAAAAAATAATTAATTTGATATTAAAATGGGTTGATTTGATGGGAAGAAGCTATAAAATAAGATATCAATTTTCATCAACAATTCAAACTAATAAGTCGACCCCGCACTTGGAAATTAATGCTTTAAAGATATGATTAAAAATTAAAAGAAATTAAAATGGGATAGGTGAAATGAAAATGTTCTGAAGTTGTTCAGAAGGGTATAAAAAATAATTAATTTGAAAATAAAAAGGGTTAATTTATTGGAAAAACGTTTCGTGCAAGTTGTTTGATAAAAAAAATAATGTTTTTTAGGCTTTAATACGAAGTCCTGGACATTCGGCGGCTTTAGTCAACCTCGGAAGGATATCCGCCCTCGTTGAAGAGATGGACAATTCGGTGTTAAGGAGGATAGACGGGAAACGTGACACAGTGTCGAGGATTCCAGAAACCAATGCTGCCTTAATGAAAGCCAAACGGGAGGCGTACTACCAGGTTTGTGTCAATATTTGCCCGGATGAAACAAAAGGCTAGGGGTGATAAAAGTGGCGAGGAGGCGTTGACAAGCCTTAACGTTCTTTTTTCCCCTTGTAAAATAAATAATGCACGTTACTGAGTCAAATATAGAATTTCCCATTAAAACGTTATAAAACGCGCCTCTTAATTTTAACTTAAAAATAGCGAACAAAATTTAATCAACTGGGTCACTCCATACATTAACTCCAATATCAATACCTTTAAGAGAAAACTAAATTCCTCGAACCAAAACCATATTGATCATGCATACTGAACACGTTTACACAAAACTAGAAGTAAGTTAAAATTGAAATCATAACTGTCAGTTATTTGTTTGTTTTTTGCAGTGGATTTCGATAAATCCCATCTGCATAGGTTTTGATCTTACTTTTAGTTGTATAACCTGCTCAAAAATGATTAGGGATATTTGTAATTGATTGTTATTCCATTAATTTTAACTAAATTAACCAATATTTTTTTGTTTAATGGATAAAGCAAAATATAAATCACAAACCAAAAACAAATATATGTTATTTCTCACTTTTAATAATGGATTTACTTAACAAAAGTAAAGATGAAGATTACTCATTTTATAACAACATTTTTTCTCGCCTTAATCCAATCGTATTCTCTTTCACCATGAAAAGGACATCATCTTGTACCAGAAGTGCTCAGTATTATTGTGAGAATGAGTCATCGAGGTCACTGTGAAGTGGCCATCGCAGAGGCAAGCGGCGTTTCTCAGAGCGTGGTTCCGGAGCTTTGGCTCGATTCTGAAGGACTGGAAGTGCCATTAGGAAGCCTGGCAGTGTATCTCAGCTCAAGGGAGGACAGAAATGTCATTGCTGCACGTCGGAACGCTTTCTTACCTGCCAGATCGTATATGAAGTACAAGATGTTTTGGCAAGGCAAGGACAACCCACCACCAGCTACTCATGAGAATACGGTGCAGCGAGCGCCTAGAAGAGAATACCAAGTGGAATGTTTACTGATGAGTCGCGTTTCTGTCTGTACAACATAGAGAATAGGCGCCGAAGAGTCCGCCGAGAAGAGGGGATGAGTACAATGCCCTAGGTTAGTGCTTTCTTAAGTGCAGTTTTGAGGAGGCCGTGTGCTGGGCCGGGATTTACACTGTAGGACGAATTGGACTCTACGTTGTTGCAGGCGAGCTGACGGCAGCCCGTTATGTCCAAAAATTTATCGAGGAATACATCCCACGAACCAGGGATGTCATTGTCTGGGACTTTCGATTTCTGGATGGCAATGCCAGACCTCATAGAGACGACGTTCATCAGAGGTCATCACTGTTTAGAAAACCTGGGAAATTTTCATCTGGCCCTTCCCCCGTTGTCTCCAGATCTCAATCCCAATGAGAACATGTGGGATGTGCTGCAGAGAAGGCTTTTCGATCATCACCCCCAGCCAGTTGACCTGCAACAACTTAGCGCTGAATTGCAACATCTGTGGAGTGGAATTCCTTATATTAGTGGCAACTTTATTTACAGTTTGCCTAACAAAATACCCAGAGGTTCTAGCTAACGCTCCATATTATGCACAGTATTAATTACTTAAAAAATTATTGTGTCCGATAAACAAAATTATGGAATTAAAACCTTTTATTTTGTTATCTTTTATAATCCAATAATTACATTTTCCTTCAGTAAAACACTTAATATCTAATAAATTTTAACGCAGTTGACAATAAAAATAAAATCAAAATGCTAGGGAAAGAAGGCAAAATCCCTATTCATTTTTGAGCAGTTTATTTGATGACAAAAAATGGGATTTCATAGGAGTGATCAACTATGTTCAGTTCTCCGTTTTTATTTCGGCCAGATTGCGTTTGTCAAGCAGAGTTGTTCGATTTCAGTTCATTATTGACAATCTGTTTCTCTTTCCCCCTTTCAGCATATATATCACACAGTTGGAATAGAAGGAAACACAATGACGTTGTCACAGACGAGAACGATTGTAGAAACAAGGATGGCCGTCGGTGGTAAAAGCATAGCCGAGCATAACGAAATTCTCGGCCTGGACGCTGCTCTTAAATACATCAATACGACTTTGATACACAGGTGAGGCTTTTCTTCTTTTCTGGGGTTCAAAATTGGCGAGATATTGAGGAGTCTAAACTCATTGGAGAAAAGTCAAGACGAGTTTATTTATAGATATTGATTTTCCCGTCGTATTAAATAACCAATTTAATTTCAAATTAACTCCTTTTAGCTTCATATTAACCCTTTTTTTAAAGCATTAAAAAAACATAGGGTTTGATAATATGAAATATAAGCATGTAAAGTAAAATTCGTGAATATTTGTGATTTTTTATGTAAATTAATTGGGCTCTTAGAATATAGAGTACGAAAATTAATTATAATTGAAATTTTTAACCTCAGACATTTTTAATTTCAATTAATCACTTTTCCTTTCACGCTTATAAATGTCACGTAACACCCAATATAAACATGTCCGGCCACATGCCCCCCCCCCTTCCAGAGTCTCTAGATATTCCTCAGGACGGGATTAAACCCACTTCATGCTCACTAATAACTTACTTTCACTATTCAAACATCACTCATCAAAATGTTTATATATGTACGATTTTTTAATATAAAATAATTGGGCCCTTAGAAAAATGCACGAGAATTATTTACGATTAAAATTAAAGTTTTATAAAATTATGCATAGGGGGGTGTCCTGTTTAGATGACCTGGCTAAATTTCTCTTAACCATGGGCACTATAAAAATACGTGTTTAATATACTTTAGTCTGGTTTCAAATTATAACTTTTTTTGAGGAAAAATTATACAGGTAAAAGGTATACACTCAGGCCCAGTCAGCGTTAATATTTTAAATACGACCCTATACAGGGACATCCTGTTACATCATTTCGAAGGATTTTGAACGCTAAACAATGGTTCGATCGGATTTTAAATTGGTCGAAAAATGACAAAGTTATGGCAAAACCTTTTTGGTTTGTTATTTATTATGAACATTTAATGTTCGAAGTGCCTGCCTTGCGTAAAATTGCTAAGATTTCTCTTTTTTACCACTCTTCAGCGGTGCTTAGAAAGATGGATTGACAAGCATATTCTATCCTTTGCCGCAGTTCTTCAATTGAAGTTTCCAGGTTATGATGAATGGCGTAGGCACTGTTTTTTAAATGACCTCCCAGAAAATAGTCAAGTGGAGTTAATCGGTTGACCCAGAAAGCCTACAGATCGGGCCATGAGGTCCTGTCCACCTGTCCCAGAAGTGAAGATTCAAATTACGTCTCATTTGCAAAGAATTCTGTGCGGGCATCCATAAAACTGGAGAATCATTCTTTATCTTTGTTACAGAGGGAACATCGTGTAATAGTGTTGGTAAAAACTCCTATAAAAATTGAGGAACAGAGGAGCACCATTTAAATTATTTTCGTAAAAATAAGACGCAGATAATTTATTTCCGAGAAGTCCACACCAAACGTTGATCTGTGAACCACCTGAGGATGACAAGAGTACCAAATGCTCGGATTTTCTTCTGCCCACTTTCAAAAATTCCAACGGTTTAGTATGCCATTGAAGGTGAATTTGGATTCATCATTCCATGGGATGTATGGTAGAACGTTTTCTTCACCCTCCCAAATCGACATTTGTGCAAGGAGACCTCAGAGTCCCGAAGCTCCTGGACAAGATAAGAGCTATGCTGCTTAAACTTGTAAGCCCGAAGGAGATCTCTGATTTTATTTTTCTTAAATCTAAAACCCTTTCAACATTTCGGCCAGAGGAATTCGGATTTTCGCGTATCGTAAAATATTCAGCTCGTCGAAATTTCGCTGCCGGTTTCTTTGTGATGGAACAGCAGCTGATCCGTCCTCATATTGCAAGCAACACGAATAAACGTTTTGCGGTTTACTCTGGGGCGAACAGGAAATTTCTGGGAGTACAACACGACTGCAATACCACCACAATCAGTAAAGCAGTCGTACATATCAACGCATTTTTGTTCGGAAAAATGTGCTCTTTGGTTCATTTTAAATGGAATACTGAATGCAACGTTTTTTACTGAAATCTATTTACCTCCAAGAATTATGATTTGCTCTCATAACGCGAGCTTGACGAACAATGACAAAATGTAAACAATAAAGGCAATTAATGTTTAGTTTAGTGAGGAAGAAATTATTGAAATTAACAAACGAAATTAGTTTTTCAAACTTTTTATAATAACTTTATCATTGACCATATTAAAATCCAATTACACCATTGTTTCAGCATGAAAAATCCTTTAAATGTTAGGACATGATACTCTGTATAATTTTTCTCCAAAAAAGGTACAATTTTGAAACAAGACTAAAAATATTAAATACATTTTTTTTGCGACATTGGCTCAAGAGAAATTCAGCCGACTCATCTACAAAGGACACCCTGTATATCAATGAATAATAAAGATGTTTTCAAATTTCCAGTTAAAAAGCGTCTATTTGGAATTAAACATGATTAATTTGAATTTAAAAACGGTTGTATGTAGTGCAAAAGGTTAATGCGAAGTAAAAGAAGGTTAATTTGAGTTTAAAAAAAGTAACATTAAATAAAAAAAGGGTTAATTTGAAGTAAAAAATGCTTAATTTATCGGAAATCGAACTTTGCCTCCCCACAAAGCCTCCTTTTGGCACTATTCTTGTTTTTTATAGCTGAGAATTGTTTAACAAGTCTGTAAATTATATATTCTAAATGCAAAATAAAAATCAACCTCTCGAATAAATATCGACTTTCTCATATAAACAAGTCGATTTGTCAAAAAGTTATATTTATCACTAACTGCACATTATCTACATTTGGAAACATCACTCTTCCTTTGATAATATACCCCGTCTCTGGAACATGCCTTTGATCTCGGCGAACCGAAAAATTACCCGATCGAAGAAACGTTTTATCCCAATCCGCATAGCATCTCAATTAACCATATCCGAAGATTTTGACTTGGTTTCTATTGGCTTTTGGGATGTCAATCAAGTTTATTTGTCCACCGATGCGAGGAAAGGTTATCCACATGCTCATTCGACACACGAGACCTACCTTTTACCACTTTGTCCCTAAACCCTTCACTCCATCAAAGGAGTCAATCATCGTAAATCACCCCAACAGTAAAAAGTCCTTTGGTTTTGAACTTATCACCACAATCAACCTCCGAAATATTCCAAAAAAGTTCCTTAAAACCATTTTACACCTCAGACCTTAAGGTAATTCCCAACCTGATGGAAATTGTCCAACCCATATCTTATTAACCCCATCAGTGTGCTGCCATTAGTTGCCTAAATAATTGAAAAACACCTTTTGCGCCATCCTTGAACGCTCCAGTTTCATTCTATTCTAGGTACTACCACACGGATAGGCACTTTCAGAGCCATTCACTGTGCCGAAGTGGGTCTCTCGGTACCATTCTCAAATCCCATTCTTAATTCAATATACTGCACTTCTGTCAGACGATACCACCATCCTTTCAGCAATCCAGACACTCCTTTTTGGAATAATGGTCCAAGAAATGGAGGACAAGATTCAACGAAATCCAAATCACCCTTTACCTTATCACTCACCTTTCCCCCAAACTACATCTCTCCTAGAAACCAATGGCACGACTCAAAAGTATAGAACTGAACGCCAATTAGAAAACAAATGCGACACCTACATATAATTACTAAAATCGAAGGACGGGCGTTTCGTTCAACCAACAGAGTCCAGTCGCTCCATTCCAAACAGCTCAAACGAATTTATATTAGCTAATTCTTCCTTACTATCCTCACAGACCTTCAAATCCCATTTGTCTTCGAAACCGTAGGATGATACAGCCTCCAAAACACCTTGGAACCTCATTCTAGCCAACACCTTGCATCACGAACTCTTCCTGACAGCCTCCTAAGACACCTAAAACATCAAAGTTAATGGGGGCTTTATTTTCATGTCTTAATTTTAAATCGTTTGCATTTTTTGAGGATTGGTCGGCTAACGATTGAAGACATTCTAGAGCTCCACAAGAGGGTTTTAGGGTTTGCCGATCCGACGGAAGGAGGTGCATTTCGTAGGACGCAAGTGTTTGTAGGCGATCACGTCCCTCCTGCGCCTTCGAACATCCCTCCTCTTATGAGTGAATTTAAAGAGTGGTAAGTTTTTGTTTTGTTTATTTTTTAAGTTTTCTTATCCAACTCTGATTTTGCTCTGGGCTGTTTAGGCTGAACAGCTGGAAATCGATGACGCTACATCCTGTGAGATACGCCGCACTCGCGCATTACAAGCTCGTACACATTCACCCTTTTCACGATGGAAACGGCAGAACTTCTCGTCTTTTGATGAACATGATTCTAATGAATGCCGGATACCCGCCAGTTATTATTTTAAAGCAGGACAGATTGAGGTGATTTACATTTTATGTTAGTAGTACATTCTGGTATTATTGTACTCCTCCTCGGATAGGATTCTTACAAAAAGTTTGGGACATTTAACGTAACAATTACAGCTAATGCCGGGTGTTGGTCTGCTAGGCGGCGAACTCATGCAGAACCGGCATGGAGTCACTTGTGGGGTCCGTCATCACCCGCGGGTGGGTTTGAGTAGTTGAACAGCGAAGACGGACCCAATAAATGGCCCAATGGAGGTTCAACATGAGTAAGAGTATTAGTTGATAAATTGATACTTAACAAAAAGTTAGGAAGGACTTTTTCAAAGATCATAAACTCGTAGAAAATGCACATCTAAATCCACAATCATTTGTCAAATATAGTTTTTATCGTCAAATTAACAGTTTTTAATTTTGAATTAATCTCTTTTGATTTTAAATTAGCCCTTTTAATTTATATTATCCATTTTGTTACAGTCAAATTAACCTTTTTTTACACTCCAAATAATCTTTTTAATTTCAAATTAACTTTTTAATCCTAGATTAACCGTTTTTAATTTCAAACTAACCTGTTTTTCTTCTTCAAATTGACCCATTTTAATATCAAAATAACCCTTTATTTAAATCGTTAAAAAAAACTTAGGAGGTGGTATGAAGTATGTATTTATGTGAAATAAGTATGTAAAGTAAAATTCGTGGGAATTTGAGGTGCTTTTAGTATAAAACAATCAGGCTAAAATAATCATAAAATTGAATATAAAAACCTGCTTTTATTTCATATTATCTATTAAGCTGCTTAAATAAAGAGTTATTTTGATAGTAAAACGAGCTAATTTGAAATAAAAATGATTTTTGAAGCAAAAATAGGAAATTTGAGAAATGTGAGAGATTGTGGTTTTGAAGAGCCAATTTGTTTATATTTATTTAAACAAAATCGTAAATGAAAATAAGAACCCTTTATTTCCGTTTACATTTAATAATATATTTTTAATTTTCTTTGTAATTAATTTTCATAGTTTTATGAGAACCCGATTAGTTTTCAGACAAAAGTCGCAAAAGTACAGGAATTTTAATTTACATGCTAATATTTCATACTATTTCTTAAGGTCTTATGCTTTAAATGGTTAATTTGAAAGTAAAAAGGGCCAATTTGAAATTGAAAATAATTTATTTCAAGTAAAAAAAGTTTAATTTGCGAAATTGTGGTTTTTTAGAGCCAATTCATTTATATTTAAACAAAATGGCAAATTAAGTCCCTTTTATTTTTACATTTAATAATATACCATTTTTAATTTTAATTTAATTAATTTTCATATAGTTTGATAAGAACCCAATTGGTTTGTATTCAAGCGAAAATCGCAAATGGAAAGGAATCGTACCATTTCTCACCGTCTTACGTGTTAAAGTGTTAATTTGAAATTATAAATGCCTGCTTTGAAATAAAAAAGGCAGTGATATGAAATTGAAAATGGTTACTTTATAAATTAAAAAGAGCTAGTTTGAAATTAATAATGCGAATTTAAAATTAAAACGTGTCACTTTGAAGTAAAAAAAAATCGTTGCTTTGAAATTAAAAAGGGCTAATTTGACGGAAAACATAAATGCATACCCTAAGCCTCAGAATTTACCCAGTCCAGCTACAATTTATTTCTCTGGAAGCATGTCCTCTATATCGTTGAAGTCCATTAATTTCCACAGTTATCATTTGGTAGAGTCGGATAAATTCCAATATCTTCTCAACTGTGAGCCATATACCTTATTGCTTCAAAGATACCCCGGGCCCGTTTTGAAATATATGCGACACAATAACAACAAAACAAATTTAAAAAAAAAATTCGATTCTTTGCGTATTCGAAACCAATGAAAACGGGAAGCGAATGACGTCCAGGGGAAACGGATGTAAAAAGAGAGCCTACCGTGAAGAAGTCACTGATTGTTGAAATATACGCGACGCGATAATAGCAAATTTAAAAAAAAAATGAGAAAACACCCCGGGATCTATATCATGGCTGCCGCTGTACCTTTTGTCTTTTCTCAGATCCCTGCTTATTCTACTATAATAAAGTTCATTACAAATGGATTACATTAAACGTATGTGCGCGTTCCTTTTCTTTTAGAATCCTCCGAAGCTTTTGATGACACACGAGCCAAGTTAAGCGTATTAAAGTATTAAAGGTTTATATGTACAGATATAAAAGGGGATGGAGAAGTTCGATTGGATATTCCATAACACCGCCCCCAAATAAATAGATAAATAATTATAGAGATAATCTCTTTAACGCCAAGGAAAATATAAAACGAGATATTTCAAAAACATCCCCATCCAGCATAATTAAACATGCCGGAACGCTTCTTTTTATATTCCCGACGAACAGATAACGATTTTTTTTTCGAGTACAAAAATATAGTTCATTATATAATTTCAAGTCATCGATCGGATTTGTGTTTGTTCAAGGGAATTCATTTTGTATACTTTTTAACATCTGAATCCTACCTGGCCTTTCTACGTGATTCCCATTAAAGCGAGTGTCCCCCAGGGCAGCATAGTTGGACCCTTCTAATTCTCAATATACACAACCTACATTCATGTTCTCCCTAACAATATTACATGCACTTTTGCTGTTGATACGGGTATGATATCGAATCCTGATCCCTCAGTAGTAGGTAGTTATAAAATTCCGTCAACTTAACTCTTTTTTAATTTGAAATTAACCTTTTTAACTTTCAAATTTCAAATTGACTCTTTCTTGAAAGCGTTATAAAAAAATCTATGAGATAGTAGGAATTATAAGCAGGCAAATCTGTGCATTTAAAAAAATTTAATTTTTTAAGTACTTGTTATTACTGACCTTTTTTTATACGAAATAATTGGGATCTTAGAAGACTGTATGCAAATTCATTGCAATTGAAATCAACACTTATATAAATTTCAATATAAAAACAATCGAATCTTCATTTATTATAATAATTTGGTTCTAAAAACAGTATGAAAATTAATTACAATTAAAATTAAAAATTACATAAAATAAAATATAAAAATAAAAGTGGGATGTTTCTTAATCTCACGATTTCCAAATAATTATAAAAATGAAGGTCCTTTTTTGGGAGGGGGGTTTAATGTTTAAACATTAATATTTATATATTTTTTAAATCATTAATAATAAATAAAATGTAAACATAATGGATTCTTCTTTTAAATTTGATAAATGTAGGAAAATGTAGTTTTTGAAGGTCAATTATTTTACGTTTAAAAAATTTCTCAAATATGCAGGCGTTCCATTTTTACATTGCTTATATTTTATTCGTTCTCGTTAGTTTTTTAAAGTTTTAAAGAAATTATTAATTCAACTTTCAAACGGGTTAGTTTGAAGGTTAAAATAATTGAGAAAATAGTGAAATTGTAGTTTTTAAGAGCCAAACTATTTTAAATGAATTTTAAAAAATCGCAAATTAACAGAAGAACCCTTTAATTTCATACGATTTTTTATTTTTATTGGTAACTGTTTAATTTCAAACAATTTTTTTTTTTCATATGACCTTCTAACAGTCTAATTTTCTGTCCAAATGACGTAAGGTTAACTAACTAATTTCAACCCTTCTTCGTAACGAATTAGCCCTTTTATTTTTAATTAAATTATCTCTTTTAATTTTAAATTAACCCTTTCTTCTAGGATATATAGCACGTAAAGTAAAATTCCTTCATTTGGGGAAAAAATGGGATCCAAGAGGACCATACGAATAGTAATAACAATTAAAACTAAAACTTGTATAAATTTGATATAGTCGTGTAAGACCCAAATTATTTTTACATTTTAAGAAAATTAGTAAATACACAGGACTTTTTATTTTCATGCTTACATTGCATACCATCTCTTAATGCTTTTTAACGCTGTAAAGGGGGAGGGGTTAATTTGAAATTAAAATGGGATAATTTAAATGTTAATTGTATATTAAAAGGCATTACTTTGAACTACAAAAAGTTAATTTGAAATAAACCGGATTACCTCGATGAGAAAAGGGGTTAATTTATAGGGAAAAAGCTAAAAACCCTACGTCCCAAAACTTGTCCAGTCCTGCTAAAAAAAAAAATCACTCCGAACTTGTCATATCATCGCAATGATGTAGTACAATTATCCAATACGACTCTTTCCGGAAGTCTGAGCTGTGCATCTGCGCGATTATTGTGGTATTGCGCTGTTCTGTAGCGTTCGAGGTCGTATCAACAACCCTTTGGGTATGTTGTTTACGTCTCGCCTTAATGGTTTCAAGTCAATCATACTAGACATGTACGTTCGTTTGTGTATATTTTGTAAATAACATAATTAATCTCACAATTTCATCAGCCAGCTTATCCGAAGGCTTCCGAGTCAATCATTACCTACAAACGGTCCGCTTTTAACGTTTAAAGACGTTATAATTTTTACTTGTTTATCATTTTGTAGATATTACCAAGTGTTGGAAGCGGCGAATGAGGGAGATGTCCGGCCGTTTATGAGGTTTATCGCTGAATGCACCGAGAGGACGCTCGACCTATTTCTGTGGAGTACATCGGAATATTCCAGTGAAGTTTCTGCCATCGAGCCAGTACCTGAAATCGTCAGTTCTCATCATTCGTGTTATAAACAAATCACCCCCGATACTTAAGCAATAATTAAATTTGATTAAATTATTATACACTATTTTGTTAATGTTGGCTAATCAAAAATAAAACACATTTTATCACTGTTTGACAATTTTTTTGTCATTTTTTAAAACCTTAATAAAATTCCAACACGTCACTACTACAAGTAATGTTTTATTGCCAAAATTTGAAATAGATTTTTTCCTGGAAAGTGTTCGTTTCTTTTACGAAGTAGGGGATACTTCCCAGCGGTTTGGTATCAATATGGTTCAAGAAAAAAACGTTCTCCAGCGTCCCAAAGGGATCATTCTAGGTGTCCCATCCTTTCAATACTACATACTATTCTACTATATACTGTATAATATATACACTACTAACTTTCCTGTACCATCATTATTACCTGTACGGATGATAGTTTTTCCTCCTAACTCGAGCTCTATCCAACAGTTGAGCTTATCAAAGGCTGGTGCGAAAAATGTACTGACAAGACTGACTGGGGAAAAATGTAAACGTGGTACTGAAATTATTACAATTGATGTGTGGTGATTAGTGGCCGTTAATCGATAATTATTTAGAAATCATGAGATGCGGTCTGGTGTGATGTAGGATTTAGAAAAACATTTTCTTTATCGTGCCGACGTTTCGATCTTTATTGAGATCATCTTCAGAAGGGGACATTTTAATATTGTTCTGAAGCCTACATAATACCAGACCGCATCTCACGATTTATAAATATTTACAATTTATATATTTTTTTAATAAAATTCAATATAAAACAAGTACTACCTTTCAATTGAGATTTTATTGTAAATATAACATAGTTGGGCTCTTAAAAGCCATATTAACATTAATTTCAATTAACCCTTTTTAACATCAAACTAATCCTTTTTAAACTAACCCTTTTTTAGCAGCACATTAACCTCTTCTTTAATTTCAAAATAGCCTTTTTTTAGATCAAATTAACCATTTTTAATTTCAAAATAACTATTTAAGCATTAAAAAACCTAAGGAAATTAATTACAATTTTTATGGCTTTATGTTCTCGCATATTAGCCAATGACAATATTATGCGTATTCGTTTTTGGGAGGGAAAAAACTGAATTATTATGAAATTAAAATGGGTTAATTTAACGGCTAAAAAAAGTTAATTTGAAATTAAAAAGGGTTAAATTGACTGGAGAAAGGAGGGAATGTTTAGAAATTAAAAAGGCTAATTTAAAATCAAAATTTAGCGTAAAGTTTAAAAGGGTCAATTTGAAATTATTGGGTTGTCCGGAAAATAATGCAGGATTTTGGTATTAAACAAAAAAAAAAAGAAACTAGTTACTTTAAAGCAATGTTCTTTAATCAAAATAATTTCCCATACTCTCAAT
>CM077101.1:26861280-26874233 GCA_039619505.1 Cimex hemipterus
GAGAGAGAGAGAGAGAGAGAGAGAGAGAGAGAGATGTCGAGGTAGTTAGGTAGAAACGCAAAAAAGTACGTAGATAGAGGTGACAGAGAAGAAAGAGAGATATTTAGAACAAAGGAGTGCGATGGATAGAGAGAGGGTGACAGAGAGTGCGAAAGAAAGAAGAGAGGAGAGAGAGAGACAAAGGGAGATAGAAAGGGGGAGGAAGAGAGGGGCTGAGAGAAAGGTTGTGTGAGATACGCTAGAGAAAGGGACTGAAAAAGACAGTTATAGATAGGAACAGTGAGAGGGAGGGAGAGAGAAAGGGAAAGAATGGAACCGAGAGAGAAGGAAAACAAGGCGGTTGACAGAGTTCAAGGATGAGTGAGTAAAAGTAATAGAGAGAGAGAGAGAGAGAGAGAGAGAGAGAGAGACGACAGTCAGGCGGAAAATGAGTCAGAGAACAAAAGGAAAAGGCAATAGGTTGTACTCGGAAAAGAGAAAACTCGTATCTTCTTGTTTAAATTTAACCCTCTGGCGGAAAGAGAAAGAGAGTGATAAACAGGAAGGAGACGGAGATATAGAAAATGAAAAAGAAGTGTAGAAACGTATTAACATAATATTGTGCAATACTAAAAATTTTGTTCTCGGTATCCGTACATGTTTAGCTCCCTCTGCTTTTTCAATTTGAACCCAGGTCCAATTTTTGAGAACTTCAGAAAAGAGTTTACTGTTTGATTTTGAGAAAATTCAGGACCCCAAAAAGTAGTTGAATACCTTTCGCATACCAAACCGGCAGAGATTTCTCTAAAAACTTGTAGCAAAGCTCAACTGTGATATCTATAGTTAATTAGTGTCTATAATCATCGACGAGATCCTATAATTTGAATTGAATTTTGCGTGAGGCTTTCTTTTCCTTGCCTGTTCTCAAAAATCACGTTATCACGCATAAACTTGTATCTTTCTCCGAATATTATTCATTATTTTGATAATAAATTTTAATAATCAGTAAATAAATAATTTAGAATAGGCTTAGAAATTATTAAAATAATGCGTACTAATAATGTATATGTTAGAAAATAATTAATAGTCAAAATAATCAAATTAATATTCTCGTCAAATTGAAATTACTTACTTAAAGAAAATTTTGTTAGCTGTAATTAACCGTCACACATCGTCAAAATTGCATAGGAATTTTTTCCAATTGATTAAATCTGTTGGTAAAATTTTTTACTTGATAAGTTTTCTAGTATTTAGACTCTGTGTAGTGATATTATTTTCTTATCTAGTCTTTCTAATCTTCAACGGGACACCCGGTATACTAAACCCGCATGACTTGTGAGTCGTGCGGAAGTGTTGGTCTCGCCTTAGGGCCGATTACCACTAATATAAATTAAATAAACTAACATTAATTAGTCGTTTCTATAAAAAATAATTCAAAATATTGAAAAAATTTAAAACCATAGAAATTAATAATTAATATAAGACTTTACTGCAGGTTAAAAACCGCACCCAATGTGTGAAAATGGTTTTGGGTGGTTTCCTCGTACTTTTCCTGATTCGTTTTAATCCTGCGTTGACTGGCAATGTTTCAAGCGAGCTTATATTTTGTTTTCATATTAATTGTTGGTGAATGGGAACGAAATGGTTTTAGAATTGTTTCAATCCATCACACGATATTGAAGATGGGTAAATTCCGAAATACATCTGACAGCGAGAATAGTCAAACCACAATGATTGGTAACGATCAGTGCACATGATTATCACACCGCAGACTGAAAGGGATTTCACAAATCCTCTCCACATTAATATTAAACAAATATTCAGGTCGGTTTGTATTTTGCCAAGTGTACAAAAATTCTGATGTTAAAAGCAAATCATCAAAGTTGGGGTCGATTAGGGCTCAGATTCAAGATAGAATTGGGGTTACTTCAATAAACTTGTTATCTCCGATAAAGCTATTTTTGATAACGATGTATCAATAAATCGCCACAATAGCTTTTACCTATCGATTGTTAACCCAAACCGATGCTTTAAGGTTGATTATGAACATCGGCAGAATAAATATCCAAATATCATATTCATGTCGTGTATACGATCGTTAACTTCGAATTTTTTAAAAAATATTTTCTCTCTGAGATGATATATGTATAATTGGGGGGTAATAAATGGACACTTCGAACAATAAAAGCAGGTGGGGGATCAGATCAGTTAAAAAGAAACATTTCAGACTTCCAGGAATATCATGGCTTTGGCACTGTTCTTAGTAATTTAAAATATAAAATGAAAAAAATGTAAAAGTAAATTTTCTCTAGAGATCATATTATCAGTTCAAACGACAGTGAACGGTTTAACTTTGAAAAATCACCCGTAAGTTATTTTGTAAAAACCTTCTTTGAATTAAAGTATTAACATGGTCTTATAAAATCGTAAAACAAGGTCGATGAAATTTCTGTAGTTTGTAAAGTGTATTTAATTGAGCTCTGGCTGTTATTGTAACAGAGTTTTTGTTAAGTTTTCAAAGTAAATATGCAACTTCCAGCGAATTTTCACTAAATTCAGCAAAGTACTCACACTCGCCAGCTTATTGTATTTTAACCATCACCAGTTGATACTTCGCGTTTCACTACTATTTCTCCTCTTTTGTAAATTTAACTTTGCATTGTTTTTGCTAGCAAACTATTTCCTAGGAAATAAATAGGCACGAAAATATTTTTTATTTTATTTTTATTTTATTTTATTTTTTTTTTGGTGAGAAGGAGTAAACAACTGTCAGTCTTTCCTCGATTGTGGATAATTTAGCCTCCCAGTCACATACAGCGATGCCGGTTCTATTTGTCTTCCATGATAAAACTGCGCCGGTGGAATATTCAAAACGCAAATTTATTCGGAAAATCTGATAGCTGGTTTGTTTGGAAGAGTTGAAGCACTTTACCAACTTTGGTCTGTGTATTAAACTTCTGTCCAGTCAAATTAACACATCTGATTAACTATTTTCACTTGAAATTAATAATTTTTTACAGCACAAAAATGTACGGGATGGTAAGGAATATAAAAATATAACACCAATTTCCTATATATTTACGCATTTAAAAAATAATAATAATTTGGTTCTTCAAACATCAAATTAAAATTAATTTCAATTAAAGTTAACTTATACAAAATAAAATATAAAAACAAATGATTCTTCCAATGTTTCAGAATTATTTAACATATAGAATAAATGAGCAGTAAAATAATTATTCAGAAATCGTGAGATGTGATCTGATGTGACGAAGGTTTTAGAAAACATTTTCTTTATCGTGCCTACGTTTCGATCTTTATGGGGATCATCTTCAGGGGAGAATTACAAACATCGTTTAAATTTAACAAATACAGGTAGGCTGTGGAAAAAAGTGAATTTATACATTGCAAAAAAATATATTTTTATGTTCAATCAAAGTATTTTTAGGTCTTTAAAATAATTATTTTATATTTTAAAAAATGTCGAAGTATTTAAAAAATCATTTGTTTATAAATTTAATTTCGTATAATTTTAAATGTAAAAGGAATTATTTTTCGTATTGGTCTTCAAAAAAAAAAAACAATAAATTATTTAATTTTTTTTAAATTTGCTAATATACAGGAATTTTGCATTCTTATATTTCAAAGCTCCTTCAGTTCCCTAACTTTTTAAAAACAAGTTTAATTTGATGTTGAAAATACAAAAAGTTACTTAATGTAAATATTCAATAATTTACTTAATAAAATAAAACAAATTCGATCTACAAATTCCAATATTGTCGGCCCAGGAAAATTGTTTTTGAAAAAAAACAAAAACCATATCGATTTCCTTTCAACCCCCACTTTTTGTGGCTCAGGCTTTGATTTTACTTTGTAACTATAAAAAAAGCAATGCTGGGCGCTATACTAGAAACAGATCAACGGTTATAAATCCTGAATAAGGATAAATATAAAGAAAAAATATTTTTAGAAGGAAAATATCTGATTATCTCTAAACATACCAAAACAATAGTATTTTCATTTTTTGAAATGTTCCCACTTTTAGGCGAAAGAAGTCTTATTTACAAGTTTAAGAGATTCCTAAAAACGTTTTCTAATATGTACATGTATTCCTTGGCTCCATAAAGGGAGCAGGTAGTAATGCCATCCGCCATAATTTTCCTGAAGAATAGGAGCATTTGGACCCCTGTTCCAATTTTTGGAAGAAAAAGGGCTGTTTTGTTTTGTACAGTACTTCCTAGATATCATGTTTTGCGTACATTGACAGTGAATATGTTTATTAGTGTGAGTTCAGAGAATATTGAGATTCTACCATTCTAATTAAGTAAGTGGTATGATGTATTTTATCTGTGTAGTGTATTGATGTATTTAAAAATGAATGAGTTGAAACTGTTGACAGCCACTGGAGTTTAACTTCAGGACGGATAGACCGAGGAAGGACCAATCATTTATACGGCCTAATAGTCTGAGCTGAACTTTCATGATCACGGCTGATAAATTATGTGCAGAAAGATCGATCAACCTCTCGGCCTTTTGTGGCATACCAAACGGACAAAACCTCCGACAATAGGTAAAGAATAAGTCCTCGGTTCAAGTCGAAAAAGCACATCAAAGAACCATCATAGACACACTAACGGTAGGCGTACTAAACCTAGGAAGCGTTAGGTCTAGAATGATAACAGGTTGAATGGACATTGCAAACTTCGGAGGCAAGCACCAGAACCAAGATTGTGCAGATATTGCCAGTAAGAAGAAGAAACCTACTCTTAGGAGGGAAAAGCCAATACCGGCAGGATCTATTTCCAAATGTTTCAGGATTTTATTTATTTTTAAATTATGTTTATTATTTTCGGCCAAGGAAAACTATTACACGCAAGTAATCGGGAGATTGAGAGATCTAGATTTCAGAGAATGCTGTTTTGCGGCCCAAAGGAATTTCATTGATATAGCCGCATGATGAAAGTGTATTTTATTCTGAAATGCCAAGAAACATTCCGAGATTTTGACAAGAGGAATTTTGGTTTGAAGGAGGTGTTGGGATTTCTCGCCCGTTGAGGTGGAAGTCTGAAGTTTCAAAGCGTTTGCACCAAGAATTGAATAGTCTGCATTTCCCAATTTGCCTTTCACCGCCTGATTTTTAGCAAGGGGTTGGAAAGTTATTTGCAATATGAGTAAATCTGACCTAAAAAAAACCCAGCTCCTTTAGAAAAATTCAATTTAAGATTTCTTTTCTCCATGATCCATGTCTAATGGATCACCTCGAGTTTCCGAAAAATTTGCCAAGCGGAACAGATCACCATTAATCTTTTTCAGGAAAGCTCTCATGCACCTTCATATCATGTTTTTTTTTATTGAAAACATTATGGACTTCGTTATCATATTTTTTTGTGTTTTGATCGTTAGTGAACATTGTGGCCCGCTCATTTCATTCCATTCACTATTTAGAAATGACAGTTTTATAACCGGATCGATCTGCTTTTTAAATTTAATATTATCATTTTGTGATACAAGACAACTCCCTTCGGTTCGCTACTAAAAAATATAAAAATATCGCCAAGTTGGGTCCCCCATCCGTTCAGTTAATAGACCCTGGGGGTCAGGAGCGACAAAGATAAATCAAACCAACTTGCAGTCCATTTAGAATCCACCTTTACTCCTCATAAAGAGACAATAAATAATGCCCCTCGTGCATATTAACAAATCCCTATGTAGAATATCCCTTGGGCATCATCTAATTGCCTCCAACATATTTTGAAACCTCCCTCAAAAGGGCCCTAGTCTTTTTAACCACAATATATAATGCCATGCGGACGACTCAATTTTCTCTCTTCTGGAAATAAACCCTCGCTATTCTCATTCCTTAGGTCACAAACTTCCTACCGCATGCGCTGTGGTAATAATTGTATTAGGGTGTCTAGTTATGCCAGGAGTAAATGATATAAAGAATGGGTTCATGCTTCATCAACTTTCTTTCTTCATTGCTTAAAATCCTTGAAAGACTCCTTTTAAAGCACTTAATCCTAAAAATTGAGAAAATCATTCCTTCCGTCGTCAACATGCCACGATCTAACAAGGGCTCATTGTAGGCACTACCTTCTATGCTCTAGAGAATAAATTCTATTGCTTTGGCGCGTTCGTAGATCTAGCACATGCTTTTGATAGGGTATGGCACGCTCATAAGGGGCACTATGGCAATGAAGAGGCAGACAGCCTGGCCAGGGAAGGGTCAAATACTGCGTTTGTCGGGCCACAACCAGTATTACCCCACTCTTTAAGCATAGCGAAAGAGAGTATAAGTTGCTGAGGTATGAAACATTTCTTTAAAGAATGGAATACGTCCCGGATGCAGGCAATCGAAGGTGTTTCTGAAGGAAATCAAACCAAAGGAAGCGAAATGGTTACTCTCTAACTCTAGGAGGGGAATTAGGAGGCTGAGAAGTATCCTAACGGGCCATTGCCCTTTGAGAAGACACCTCTTCGTAATGGGTACTCTACCAGACCTCTTTTGCCGCTTCTGCGAAACAATGAAACAGCTCGACTCTACCTTGCAGAATGCGATAGGTATGCCAGGGAAAGATTCAATACTTTCGAAGGAGAGGACATAACCGAAACACTCCCCAGGATAAAATAGTCCACAATCTTGGGGTTTGTAAATATATCCAAAAGGTTTATGCAGGACTCGTGAGCCGACCAGGTCCCGGACCTTTTAGGGATGGGGTACGGGCCTACCCAGGCTTTTAACCCCTCGGGTCCTGGTCGCCCGCCCTGCGTAATACATATATGGTATGGCATTCAGGCAGATTTTATAAACTGAAACTATTTCTACCCACTCTTTATTTCCTTAAGCTGAAGTCCTCCCCAACCGGACGTTGCTTCAGAGTGAGGTGCAGCGACAAGTTCTCGAAAGTCAGGAGTATGATGCCATCCTTTATATCATTTACACTAATATAATTATCACCCCTTTATAACTCCAACTATCCAAGGTTCGTCCAACATTCTAGAACAGCTCAGACTGATGAAAAGGTAGAGGACAATTCTGAATGAAGAAAAATGTACTCAGTACGTTCACATTGGAAAAGTGTACATGAACAACACATACCGATGTCCGTGTAAGTCAAATACTTAGGACTATCACTAGACAGCAGACCGTCGGAGAATTCTCGCACAATATTTAACATCATCATCAACTTACCAGAACACTCGGAGGATTAGTATGATGACTTTTGGACCAAAATCAATCTTGATCGTTAACACTAAATTAACCTTACACAAAACTCCATGGCGATCACTTAAAACATACGGAGTGGGAAGTAGTGTTCTTCCAACCCATCCAGCATCCAGAGCATCCATACATCCTAAAACACTCCTCAAAAGCTGCATACGTCACTGACCTCACTATCCACAACGACCTCAACATTCTTTGGTTAACGAACTAATCCATTCTTCAGTTCAAAGTTATACCGACCTCTACTGCTCAATACCTATTCCTCTCCCGAGAACTCAACATGTCACTTTAATAGAGGAAGTCCCGTGACCTCCTTGCCCCCATAATTCTTAATACTGTGTCATGTGTCCTCCGAGTGCAGTACTGAAGCATTAGTACTGGTGCTCAGACCGTGCGAAAAAACACGTATGATTTGTATTGGATACAGATAAAATAATTTAAAAATTTCGTATTTGGCAATTATAAGTTTTGAAACTAAGCGAAGCGTTAAAATTAATTTAATCCGTATAGTTTTTCATAAAATCAATTATCCTGCTTAAGTTTCTTCAATTATTTAGAAATTTGTAGTGAATTAAAAAAAAGAAAATGGTAAACATAAACCTTCCATCTTTTATTACTTATGCCATGCGCAAAGATCTTCTTTACTTTTATATGCAAGAAACCAAGTATATTATGATTTATTTCCTCCTCATCGTATTTGCTATTATCATCATTATTGCGCAATTGTCAAAAAAAAGAGGATTGGGGAGACAAATAATAAAATCATAGAATGGCGCCGAGGGGGAAAAAATTATGCGGAAACGCTTGTGTCAATTGGGACGGGGCTCATCGCTGTGTCCTCGAGAGAAAGAGATTAATTCATAATTCGGAATAAAACCCTCCCAATCCCTCCCACGTTGGTAGGTATATTTAGTCCAAAACGATTCAGATGGGATTTGAATAACAATCCAGCCGTGAAAAACCGAAAAATAGAAAAATTCTCAGTTTTTTAACGGCTTTTGTGATATCCTGAATTTCTCAATTTTGAATTAATTAACAGCATTTCAACAACAAGCGTTATAAACCAAAAGGCAGATTGGATTATTTTACATTAAAAAAATGGTTTGATAATGAAGTATTAAAAATAATGAATGTAAGAAAATCGTGGTTCCCAGCTGGGGCTGACCGAAGGAAAAGGCTCATCTCTCATTAATTCCTCGATTTTTCGAGGAATTGCATAATTTTTTATTAATTCAAAGCTCCCTAATTAGGCGTGGTAGGCTATTATCTAATAGTTATATCAAAAAAATCACTAGACAATTTGTATGACATTTTTTAAATGAACGTAAAAACCCATATTTTTTACGAATTTAAAAATGTTTCTCCTAAATCCAGGAATTTTTTTTATCTCGTTTATCTCATATTTATACAAAATATTGTATATATAAAAAGATTTTTCTTAAAAATATTATTTAAATTAATTAAGCTATTCAAACCTGACCCTTTTTTTCTTATACATGCAATCATATAATCATTGGCAAAATGATTCAACTCAAAATGTTTTTCAAAGGGAATTGTTCATTTTCCATCTATAGTTTTTGAGAAAATACACTTTCTACTTTTTAAGAAAAAGCCAACCTTTCGGGACAAAAATGCATCTTTTAAATATAAAATTGTGCGTTTTCTGTTTAGTTTGAAAAGAGTGTTGTCTTATGATGATCATTGCAAATAGGCCAATAAAAGTTTGAACAAAAAATTATGGAATTGTCAACGTGCTAAAATAGAAACGAGTTCAACCTGTAAAACCGAGCACACCTTTACTGAAAACACGCCTTAAACTAAAAATCATCATCAGACCAAAGGACATACAATAATACCAAACAGCCATTCCTTCAAATGGAAACTGAAAACATGATCCCGGAAATACCTTTACAACATCCTCTAAAGTGCCAACAGATTACAAAGGGAAGAAGAATTCAAGGGAAAGTCAAACATTGGTATGATGAACGGATAGCTCAAAAGCGAATGAAGAAACGGCGCGTTTTTTGTACAAGACCAAAATAAGAAAATTCTAACTAATTAAGGAAGTACACCTCTGTCATTCAGGCTGAAATTCGTTTAGAAAAGTTTAAAAATCACTAACAAAAATCCTCGTAAGGTAGGATACCCAAGCTGTAATTAAAGCATTAGCATGTAAAAAAACAAAATTATTCAGTGAATGCATCAAAAATCACCATAAAGCGGGGAAACCCAACAACGTGACGATATCCAACCAGGGCAGAAGGGAATTTTGGATAACGAAAAGGTAGACGTACTGGTCAGAGGAAAGCCCTTATTATTGGGATAACAAAAATTGAGAATCCTCCATCAGTGACTTGATAAATGAAAAAAAAGGACGCTAGATATAGTAAAACTACGCTACAACAACCCTCATCGGGCGGTGCTCATCACTGTATGGTAAAGGTCCCGGGTTCGAATGCAGGGCCGCTGGATTCGAACTCGGGACCTTTACCATACAGTGATGAGCACCGCCCGATGAGGGTTGTTGTAGCGTAGTTTTACTATATCTAGCGTCCTTTTTTTTCCAGCGGCTCTGCATTCGAACCCGACATACTTACAGTGGGCTTTTTTTAAATAAACACCTGCACGCTGAGGGTTTATATGACCTCTGCTGTTGTGAACCCTCGTAAAAAAAATGATTTATTAAAAGTCCCTCGTTCATCGCTATCATGTTTATGTGATTTATAACTAAAGTTTACTGGATTTGGTGGCTCCCTATTATTACTATTATTATTATTAATTTTTAAGGGCGTTTTAACGGCTAAGGTCATTTCACGCTATATCTCTTCTGAGTGCCTATTGTTATTCAAATTTTCATTCTGGTGTATTTTAACGCATTAAAGTTCTCTTTAAAGAAAAGATTTACCCAACATGAGCATATTAATGTTGGTCCCATTTGTAGAATAAGGTAGGAAGGGGAAAAAACAGCCACGCAAACCACCTTCGAATGCGAAACAACCCCCCCAGTCGAGACATATCCTGGGATACAAAGTAAACGAAAGAAATGGAATTGCAGCAAGGAAAATAAATGACCAAGTACTTCTTAGAAGAAGGATCGAGTCGATTGTATCGAATTAAGGAATTAGGAAAGTACAATAAGCCAGAAAGCTGTAGTGGTTGAGCGACAAAAAAACCACGATTTTCTAGTGGTCGTCATCATCAAACAATACACGGTTTAAAATATTTACATGCCTCATTAATAAAACAAAGGACATTCAAATTATTCTACCAAACTAATAACAATGAATATAAAAATCTGTATTGATTAAAAAAAAATTTCCACTTATCAAAGTAAATGTTTATTTCTTAAAAGCAGGTGAATGTAAAAAGTGCTGCATCGTCCACAAGCAATACTTTATGTCGGTATTTTACGGAAAAGATTTAGGTAGATAAGAAACGGTGTAGGATCTAATACCGATCCTTGCGGTATCTCTGAGACTGAGATGTGGCCGGTGGAATTATTATGTCAACAAAGACAAGCAGGAAACTACTAACACTTTGTGCAGAAAGGGGAAAAATGACCAGGACGAATACTTGGATGTCTACAAACGAAACATATTTAACGGTTAAAAGAACTCAAAAACATACAAATTTACAAATAATAAAAACATGAACAATAAAAAAATTAAAATTAATCAAACAAAGATAACCGCGTCACGATCTTACTTAAAAGATTTGATATGCCAGAAATCGCACAGAGACAACACTGAAGATGCGGAAATGTCGAAACTCATCTGACATACCAACGCAGGGAGGACGGACAGGTTGGGATAAAAACGACGTTTTTTAAATTTCTTTTCCTACACGAAATGTTTTTCCCTGGCCCCATAAATTATGTAATTACTCAACAACAAGGTGATGTAACCAATTCCCTTCCAGTAGAATAGTACGAATAAACGAGTGAACCTTTAATAATTGGAACCCTTCTTCAGTATTAAAAAAAAATAATATAACTCATTAACGAATGAAAATTTTCAGGGAAAATTAGTGTATATTGTAAAATTGCGAAATGACTTTTTAACCATAGTGATAGTTAAAAAATCAATAAGTAATTGTTGTAATTAATCTACTGTTGAAGTTTAAACGTGAAATTGTTGTGAGTATTCGTTAATACTATTTTCTTTTATTTTTGTCGACCTAAGATTGCTACGATTGCTTTATGAAAATGTTATAATTATAATTTGTCAAACGTCACTAGTTACTAACGCCCACATAGCAAAGACCGTGTAAATAATAACATTTCTTTGATGATTTTGTGAAAAACATTATGTAGTACAGCGTTTTCAATACTCGGCTTAATGAATTGAATGTTGAAATAATTCAAGATAATAAAACATAAAGAGTATAAATAACTGTACCCCGAGCAATATCGAATACTCTCGAGTAGTGTGAATACGATTGATTAGCGTAAATGGATGGACTTATCCCTGATTAATTTGAGGAATATCGAGAATTTCCGTTGGTGTAAATGCTAACCAGACTATCCTGAAGACGACGTAAGGTAAAGAGAGGCTAGCAATTTGATGAAGAGAAAAGAAAGACCGGTAAATCATAAAACATCATAACATGGTAGGGGAAACAGTAAAAGAAATCAGTAGGTTTACAATGCGAGAAATATTTTAAAAAAATCAAGCTAAGGAAGAGATGGCTGGCAATTAAATTTTAAAAAAGTATACCATGAGGATATGATATATAAAAATATAATAAAAGTTTTATTAGGTTATGGTCAGTATCATCTTCTTGGATATAATATAAATTTTTAAAGCTTTACAACCGTTCCTTGTTTTGTGATGAAAAATGGATTAGAATTGGAAGCAGGGTAGATCGGTTTCAACGAGCACATCCTTTTGTTTCATTGCCATGCTCCCTGGGATTGGATTGATTGGCGGTACTCGATCGCCGGCAGGCAGCTCAATTTCACCCATTTTCGCCGAGAGCTCAATCCAATTCGGATTCTTTTGCAGTCGGAATTCACGTCGTTCTCCGCTTCCCCCCGATATTTCGACGTCAAGCGGTTTCGACTTACGTCCCCAATCGTCCGGGTAAAAGGTGAAATTCACCGACCTTTGACCGATGGAGAGAATTAAATTTTAAACCTTGAAATACGAGTGATTTGACAATATGATTTTTTACAAAGTACAGTCATGTTGACCGATGCTCTACTTATGAGATTTTATAGTCTTCCTATCTTCGACAATTTAATCTCTCAAACGAATTTTGTAATTCTACAGCGACTCTGGGGCAAAATAGTGTGCGATAAATTAATTTATAAATTCAATATTAAATCCTATCTCTCATTATGATATAATGAGAGAGAGAGAGAGTGATAAAGAGGGAGATAAAAGAGAATAAGAAAGATAAAGCGAAAGAAGACAGAAAGTGATAGGGTGAGAGAGAAGGGAGAGAGTGAAAGATGGGTAGAAAGCTAAATATTGTGATAGAGAAAGAGAGCAAGAAAGAGAGAGCGTGTGAGAAAGTGAAAGGAAGGAAACGAGAGGGAGAGGAAGGGAAACAGAATGATAGAGTTAGATAGAACAAGTGAGCGGGAACATAGGTAGCGAGTGAATGAGAGTGGGGGCGAGAGGGAGAGGAGGAGAGAGCAAGAAAGAGAAAGAGGGAAAGGGAGAGAGAGAAAGAAAACGAAAGAGAGATAGGGAGAGAACAAGAAAGAGAGAGAGAGAGAGAGAGAGAGAGAGAGAGAGAGAGAGAG
>CM077101.1:26878751-26890458 GCA_039619505.1 Cimex hemipterus
GACAAAAACAACGCGTGAAGCAAAACCTTGCTGACTCTGTCATGAAGAACAGCGGCATGTGAGACCAAAGAAAAATAATGATAAATGACAAGCACAATTTGTTAATTAGCAGTAGGCTTTTGACGTGGTCATAAATCCGTGGCTTCGAATCAAGCAATGAGCCGGTCAACACATTATGCCTAAAATAACTTGAAGTATTACAGTAGATAACCTCTAATAAAAAGAAATATCCGAGGCCTACCAAACAGTTACATTTGTGGAGGGTCAATGCCAAACTAAAACAATTGGCTTATTAAGCAAAATCAGCCGTTCTGAACAAACAACCCAGGTTACTCAATAACAAAAGCCAAATAGGATTTTCAACTTCATTAAGTAAGACATCAAAAGAAGGGTCAATAATCCAGGAAATGTTTTCTCTTCTATCACCTGGGGCAATTTCATATGTCTACGGCAGAACCGGCTGAAATAAATTCCAACAATTTCCTGTATCAGATATTACATATAAGCTTTATATAAATTATAGTGTATAAAGGAAGAGCTTTTAAGAGAGTTTTTAATTAATTAACAAAACAATTTACTTGGAAACTGGAAAGTTACTCCAGGTGAATGTTCTTTATACAGAAAAGGATTATAAGGCTGTATGTACAATACGATATTTTCATTTCTCACATGGACGTGCGAAATATACATCAAATCCAATCAATAACATGTGACCTCAACGTAACTCTTTCTCTCACGTCACCCCAAAGCTCTTCACCCCTAACGTCGTGAAACAAACAATACTTAGCATTCCGGTAAAGAAAAGTGTTCGTTACGACATCATAACTAGAAACATCCGTAATACTCCTCGAAAAAAATTTCTATATCATTGTGGTTTAGCGATGCACAAAGAATATTCACCTTGTCTTTGGTTTCTTTTTAGATATTTATTCTACTTTGTGGATCTTATGGTCGCCGTGAAAACGTGTATAATTTCTATGATCGGCGATGGTTACCCACGTGGTCTATTGAATCTCGGTTAGGCGAGGACTAAAAATGGAATTAACCGTATTGTAGAAATATTCGGCATTTCTATCAATAAGCGAGTAAACAAGGTCTATCTGCTCGTTTTGGTTGTCCTCTACATCATTTTCATTGGTATACTGTTGGTAGGGGAGGTGAAAATTGATCTTGCATATCCCTGTGATTCACCAGAGCTAGCACGTATCACCACGTAGAGTGCCAGTTGAGGTACTAACCCTTAAATCGAGTTCGGCCAATATGTCTACCAAGGAAACAGCAGTAGATGAATGTTCAGGATCTACTTTTCTTTGGCAGTCTGGGTAGTCAGAGACGTGAAAATACCCTCTGGGCAACCCAGGTATCTACTGTATTTCATCCACATCGAATACCGTTGGCGGTAATAACTTATTAATACGTAATGTCCTAACAAACTGAGTTCCTAAGAAGCACTCCTACAAGTAGATTGATTGATTACGATATTCTGCCAATCCCACTGCTAGAGTAGGATTATCAGGGTCATTATGTTTTCTGTGTGGCCACAATATCCTTTTCGATTTGTTGAAATCGCCCTTAGACATCCCATTGATCTACTGGTCACCCCAGGTCTAGTGCCATTGGACGAACTAACCCTTTTATTGAGTCCGACCAAGGTATGGGACCAGCATCGCTATTTGTATGTGAGTAATCGCGTTATTTTGCGTGCTTAGGGCCCATGTGCTCTTTTTTTGTCACCACGACATCATCTTCTTTGTTGGCCCGGTTAGCCGAAAGATTCCAAGCATTAGAGACCTTGGCTATTCAAATCCTAGAATCTTATCTAAATCGATTGTTATCTTTCCGAGTACAACTGTAAACACTGTGCTGCATTCGGTCACACTGTACTGCTACCTTTTAACTTTTTTTTATAATTTATCACAACCTGAAATCTTAGTTTCATCCGATGGTACATATAATGTCACTCAAGATTCTCATTATTTAATACATTTTCAGATATATATACTACTATATTTTGGGCTTTCAAACCAGTATGATCTCTTAGGGTTTCTATGTAAGAAATCATACTGCCGTGAGACATCCCTATGTAAATTGCATTCGATAATTATCTCTTAAATCGAACCCTTACGAACCCTCCTGAACGTCCCAAGCGGCTGTGATCAGGTTATTAATTTACGTCGATATCCCAGGGATACGGACAAAATTTACTACCTGAGACATTAAATGGCCGAATATAGCACCACAGGGAGACGGCTGTTCGCACCTTCTAAACAACAGGTTGTAAAGTTTGCTCGTAAATATGTAAGAATATATTTAAATTGAATTACATTTGCAAGTATAAATAGGTAAAATGCGGTAAAAATCGGCGGGGATAAAGTGCGCATTGAAAACATCCGAATCCACGTTATCGTCGTTAAGATCAAAGCAATTAAATTAATAATACAATCGCGAAAGAACTATTTACACCAAGAATATATGTAAAATTATGAATTTTTTTCATCACCTGCACGCAGAAAACCAAGCCGCTATTATTAATCAATTATCCGATGGATCAACGTATTTTACAATTTGGTATGCTCGAAATAGATTCAGGGCAGATAAGTGGCTTCATCGGACTTCCCCAATTTTAAATTTTCCACGTTGCCTCTTTGCCATATGTGCTCGCTTACTAAATGAAGAGTAATTCTTATGTTTTCTGGAATATATGAAAGGGTCTTGATATAATCGTAAACAGCTCTTGACTACCGAAGAAGTAGATGCCTTTAGTTGCTTCTAGTAGGTGGCTATTCTTTTGTTGATAATATCCAGTTTTTATTTTTATCTTCTTAGTGTTGCTATGATTGATTGAGAGTTTTCAGGGTGTGTATACTGCGCCCTTCAAGAGCTATTGTATCCCCCGTTCTCTGCTTAAAGCACATCGGTGAGTCCTAGTTCGTCAAGGAACTTGATTAGTAGGCCCGGTTTTATTGGTTGAAGCTCTTCTATGGTCACATTGTACATCCCAAAGCACTTCCTCCTGCGGGCTAGTGTTGCTCCGCAGTTTGTTAATAGATGTGTTGGTGTTTCTTCCGCCTCTTTACAGAATCTGCATGTGCCATCTTGGTTTACTCCGATTTTCTTTAAATGTCCATTTAGTCTGCAGTGTCCTGTTAGGAATCCTGTTAGGATTCGCAGTCTGTTCCTGCTTCCTTTGATACATTCCGTGATTTCTTTCTTTCCAAAATTGGTTAGAAAATTCTTGGATTGTTTATGTCCAATAAGTGCATTCCAGAGTTCCCTTATTTTCTTTTTGTCCTTCTGTCTGAGATAATCGTTAATAGTGTGGATTCCTATTCCACAGAAGGGTTCGGGTCCTGTTAGCGGAGTGGCAGCCCCTTCTCTTGCGAGGGTGTCCGCTTTCTCATTGCCTTCTACTCCCATGTGTCCTGGGACCTAGCAGAGGCTTACTTTATTCTGCGCACCTAATATGTTTAGTTTTGTTTTGCAGTTCAGCACCATTCTTGAAGTAATGATGTTTGAGCTTAGTGCTTTGATGGCTGCCTGGCTATCCGACATGATAGCTATGTTCTTGTTTTTGTATCCTTTATTTAGATTAAATTGGACACATCTTTCTACTGCATGAATCTCAGCTTGGAAGATACTGGTGTGTTTTCCCATTGGTTCCGAGTATTTGGTGCCTGGTCCAAATACTCCTGCTCCTGTACCCTCCTGTGTTCTCGACCCATCTGTGTACCAAAGGATGGTGTTTGTAAAGGAGTTGATTTCTTTTCTTTCCCATTCTTTTTTGGTACTCAGATGTATTCGGAATTTTTGATAGTGTTGCTATAATAGGCAATAAGCTCGCCTGAAAGACACTGACATATACCTCAAGGTTTATATTAATAAACTACAATTAAATAAGGTTTTTAGTTGAGATAAAAAAAGTTAATGGCTATACCACTTGAGCTATCGTGACCTCGGTCCGCTCGGACACCAACTTCCCATCTCAACCCCACCTTTTGAATTTTCCCTCCTTTTTGTCATTTTTCAAATATCGGATTGGATTCTCGACGACAAACGAAATGGCTTCGGAGAGCTATAGTGAAGTATACTTCATTTACTTAAATTCACTAATTTCGTGGTCCGGTTGACCAATTAATATATCACGATTAATTAAGGTTTTTAGTTGAGATATAAAAGTCAATGGCACGAGCGGGATTCGAACCCACGATCTTCGGCTAGATACGCCGCCGCTCTACCACTTGATCTATCCTGACTTCGATCTACTAGGACATCAACTTCCCATCTCAACCCCACCTTTTGAATCTTCCCTCCTTTTTGCCATTTTTCACCTTTTTTCGACTTTTTTATTTCAACTAAAAATCTTAATTAATTTTAGTATGTTAATGGTCAAGCGGACTACGAAATTAGCGAGTTTATATTGATGATGTGGTCAAGTGTGATGTTGGTTTAGAAAAATATTTTCTTTATAGTGCTAATATTTCGGCCTTTATTGACATCTTCGTGCCTGAGATTTATAAGCATTGTTTAAATTATACAAATACACGTAAGATATGACTATGAATTTATACATTGATGTATACAATACTGAAATTTTAGGTTTAATCAAACTATTTGTACTAACTATTTGTACTAACAGAATGCGTGTGTTTTCAGTGTAGATGTATCGTTGTTGTGTGTCGTGTTGAAAGTGTTAATAAGATATTAGTTATTCTAGTCATGGGTTCAAATCCCGCCCGTGGCACTAATTTTTCATCTCAACCAAAAACCTTAGGCATAAAGGATAATTTAAATGGTCACTTACGACCACTAGACGAATATAAACTGAGATATTAGTGTTTTTTGTTTTTATCTTTCAATAAAGATCGAAACTTTAAATTCGCTAATTTCGTCGTCCGCTTAACAAATTAATAAAGGTTTTTTTTAGTTGAGATAAAAAAGTCAAAGGCACGAGAGGGATTCGAACGAAAAAATGGCAAAAAGGAGGGAAAATTCAAAAGGTGAGGTTGAGATGGGGAGTTGATGTCCGAGTGGATCGAGGTCAGGATAGATCAAGTGGTAGAGGAGCGGCGTATCTGGCCGAAGATCGTGGGTTCGATTCCCTGTGGTGCCGTTGATTTTTTTTTCTCAACTAACCTTAATTAATTGTAATGTATTAATTGGTCAAGCGGACCACGAAATTAGTGAGTTTAATGATTTAAAATAAAATATACTTCACTAAAGCTCTCCGAAGCCATTCGTTTTTCGTCGAGAATCCAATTCGATTACACGACAATTGAAAAATGATAAAAAGGTGGGAAAATTCAAAATAGGTCAAAGGGTGGAGACGGAAAGTTGGTGTCCGAGGACCGAGGTACGATAGCTCAAGTGGTAGAGCAGGGGCGTACCTAGCCGAAGATCATGGGTTCGATTCCCACTCGTGCCATTGACTTTTTTAACTCAACTAAAAAACCTTAATTGAAAGATCGATAAGTAATACGTTTCTTAAAACCTACACCACACCACTAAATATTACACACGTTTGCATTGATTTTGGTCCTTGATACATTTTGATAGATATTTGGTCATAGAGCCATCTCTGTACCAGATATAGCTTACACTAACTTGGTTTCCTTGTGCCCAGTCTTCATTTTGAGTTATTTTAATTAGGAATTATTTATCTATATATAATGTTGAGATCATAGTGTCTGCAAACATCTCCAGAAACTTGTCTGCCTGAAGCACTGCACAGAGATGTTTTGGGAGTTGGTTATTGCCTGTGAATTTTGGCTTCAGCCGCTTCCTGGATTTTCATCCAAAAGTATGAAAAGGTGGTTGATTCATGAGGACCTCCGAGATAGCAGGAAAGGTCGTTCTCATTGTTAAAGCTATGGCTTTCTACTGGAAGGTAATATCGGCTAGGATGTCATATGTACTGGGAGTTAGGGGTATTGACAGAGAAATCCTGTAGATTTTGCCAAGAAGAGGGGCTAAACAAAACCCACAAGTAGTGCCCTACATGAAAGAACAAATCCAGGCTCTTCTAACGGTTGCTAGTGAGTTATAGCAAGGTAAAGAGGTCAGAATAGGGTTGTTAAGTCGCATACTAAATGCCCTGTGGCCATAAAAAGTTTGCTACGGACAGTTGATCTTCCACTTTTCAAAAGATTAACAGTATTGAAATAGTTAGGCGTCATTGTACATTAAAGACATAACAGGACGAGGCCTCTGGGAATAGACCGTTTTATGACCAAAGTATGTGCAAAGAAACCTCTTGTTACTAACACGTATGGGGTGAGAAGGGGTTAGGTGTGCATTTATGAACTGGACAGGGGCAAAAAGCCGTCCTACGCACCCTTGACGAAAACCGGCTCAAAGAACATTATTATTTCATAGGCTAAAATGAGTACGGGTTGCGTGGTAGGTTGTATATTAATATTAGTCTTCAATGCATAACTAACGAGAATTCTGAAAGCTTTCTTTCCTTTTCTCGCCTTTCATATCCAGTAAAGCTGGGATTCTTTATTCACTCCCTTTTCCTTACCCATCAGCGGTATTTGTAGTAACAAGTTATATTGAACTGGAACTGGAAAAGTATTGTTGCTTCGGACGAAGTCTAAAAATTCATCATGGAATGCATTATTACAGATCCGCAACATTTTACATACCATACAGAGTATATCTCAATTTGAAATTTATCTTCTCGGTTTCCATATTTGAACAGTTTTGTTAGGTTTATATTTTATTTTACGCCAAAAGCCAAAAGCCACCCTCTATTTATTTATTATATCTTGATTTCTATGGTTACATGGAAAAGTGTGTCAAGTCGAAAAATTGTAAAAATCTAGTGGCCAAATGGAATAAAATAATAAAACATCTTCAGTCATCTAATGTCTAGAAAATAAAAAATTTCAATTTTGTGAAAAAAATTTTAAACTTTAACCACGATTTTATCTAAATATTTAAACAAACTCTTCACAGAAACAACAATTCATGTTTAACTAATTTTAAACCTCTATCTTGGAGGGAGGGTGAATACAAAAGGCCCGATCGAGTGGGGAAGTTCATCAAGGTTTACAAATGAGTCCAGAGAGGGAAAAGAGTAAGATAATGAATACGTGTATTTATTAGACCGGAAAAACGAAAGGGTTAATGTGTAATACAAAAAATATTTGTTCAAACAAGAAGACAGCTTTTACAGTTATACGCAGGGGTTTCAACATGATTGGCATGAAAATTTTATTTTCGTGAACGGGTTGATAGAATGCTACATCGATTTTTGTTGAAACAGTCGATCGTACAACGAGTGAGACGCACCTCACGAGAGGAATCCAACGAGGAAAGCAGAACATGACGTTTGGAGACCAACTTATTAATTCATCACCACGCTGACACTAAGATCAATTATTCCACCTTTTACGAACTTATTAAATTGGTCTCCACTAAACAGAAATCACACAGATAAAGGAATGAAGCTTGTGAAATGCCAAAACGCGCCTGACAGAGCAGGCAAACCAGAAAATTAACATTAACGTCCACATCATAGATTCATCACCCAGCTGAACCCTCGATCGTTTATTCCGCCTTTTACGAACTTATTAAAGACACTTGACTTCACTTAAATCACGCAGACTCAAGACTAAAGCCGAAACACGACACACCAACACTGCGAAGTTAGTCAGGCCAAAATGATACATATCGTCCAAATTACAAATTCATCACACCGCTTGTCTCATGATGAATTATTCTACCTTTCGGTACTATATAAAATACTCTAGTCTTCACATGAATCTGACAGACCTAAAACTGAAGGTACACACGCCACTGGCAGACGACGAAAATGAGACTAAGCTGACCAAATTGATCGTTAACATCCAAATTACCTAGTCATCATCAGATGACCCTTAGATCAACTGTTAGATGTTCAACAACACATACAAGCCACTTTATTCTGCATAAAAACACAGACCTAACACTGAAAATGGCTAAATGTTGAAATCCGTCAGACGGTTAGGCAGATCAAAATGATAGTTAAGCTTTTTTGATTCATGTTCACTCAGGTGAACTTTCTTGAACTTATAAAACAGACTTTGCATAGACGCACGACTGAAGATACCTAGAAGCCAAAACGCTACTGATAGACTCATAAACCAAAGATAGTCAGACCAAAATGATTATCATTACAAATAATCAGCACACAACGTTCAATTTATAGATCCATCAGCCCATTGACAACTAGATCAATCATTCTACTCTCGGAAACTTAAAGACACCTTTTTACAGAAAACACCTAGTCCCCAGACCGAAGAAGGCCATTAGGTTGCCGTATGTAGGTTAGCCCTAGATAGGACATGGGGAGCGTTAACGTTCGTACCTAGCCTTTACACCTTCCCAAACGTTTTGATTATCAGGTTGAGAGATGACACCTCCCTCATGACTGGATGAGTGTTACAGCCGCAAGTTTGGGTGTAGAAGTCGCACCCGATCCCGAGGGGAATTGTCCACCTGGATGGGGCTGCATTATGCACCAGACTGTGTGCTGCTCGGAAGAGTGGTGGTGACCAAGTGGCAGAAATGCATCAGCCTGGGTCGTCCCGCCGAGCTCCTAGATAGAGAAAGTAACTCTACCTCTCGAGTTTTCGGGCTCCTCGAGCGTGAGCACTACCGGATGCGATACGGCCGCGGTTTTGTTTAAATTTGAATGACCACCTCGTAGAAGGGTACCCCATAACAACAGGTTCACAGTAAGTTCTCACCAGGAGCATCGCCTCTAAGCCACTGCGAATCCATTCCCATATAGCAGGGTTTGGATTTGGAACATTTTCTGCTACCCCGTAGTTCAGAAGGTTATGCACCCTCCTCCAACTACGCAGATCGGATCTCGTACCTGAACCCTCGTGCGCCTTTGATGCAGCACTCGCCGACTCGGAGGCCGACACGAATCCAGCTTGTGCGTTGTAGAGTTTGCCACGCTCTCAACTCTACATTATTATATTGCGCAGGATACTCCTCATGCATTTAAGGGTTGGGAGAAATCTCAAAGAAGTATGCCGAAGGACCTCGATTGAGAAAGGAAAGTGTCCGAGGACACGGGAGGCTCACCTTTTCAGATTGCACCCCCGGCTTGGCCACACTGTACCATCCATTGTCGCCGTAGTACCACATTGGCTTTGGCTCCTCCGAATGGGTAAACGAAACCGCGGCTGACAGACCAACACGTTAATGTTGAAATTACACATTCATCAACTCGCTGATCGCAAGACCCCCAAGATCAACCAATCATTCACAAACCTATAACAATGGAATCGACTTAATGTAAATAACATTTTAATATAAATAACATTAACATTTTTGGTCCGATTTATAGCAAGACGCACTTTGAGCCTATACATTGAAAATTACAAGATGAATGATTAGTTTTTTCGGCTCGACGTTTTCTAAGCCCGTGGGAAAAGGAACCAAAAATAGCATCATTTTCATGTCTTCCCTTGGGGGGAAGCATCATTGCACCCCCTTGGGCATTTCTCCTTATTTAACTCCCCTTCTTTGAGTTCACAATTTTATATCTCAACCACCTACTTTTATGGAGGCTTTACTGCCTCTTAGGGGGATAGAGGTTCATTCGTCTTTAATTCGCGGCATTCGGTTATTATTGCAATATAGGTTTTATTGTGTGTTTTATTGCCGGACACAACAGATACGAGGGCTTGAAGGGTGCATGTATCTTAACCGATATTATCTGATCTCGATTAAGGAAAAACTGAGCCCCATGAAGACCAAACCCACGTTATTAACTCCATTGTTAAAATAGAAAAATCTCACGCAAAAGTAGGGCTTTTTTCTACATTATTCTTAATTTATCTCTAAAATCTGACTATTTGAATATGTAATGTTATTATATGAAATAAGTCTTAAGTCATTTACTTTGAAACGTCGAGGTAGCGTTCGCTGCAGGAATTCACAGCGTAGCCCAGGCTGTACACTTCAGTTTTCAGGACTCGTTGACGGACGATAATGAATTACGAAATATGATCAGTCTCAGGGGGGCAATCTCACAGTTGAAAACAAGAAATAAAATATATAAAATAAATATTTTTTCTCTTCTCCTGAAAAGTGAATTTTACCATTACTTGTGTGGAATATCTGTAGGAAGGCATTTCTTACACCAGACAACGATATTTGTAAGATATTTCTGTAAATCTATTCCTTCGGATAAGAACTTGTATCGTCCGCAATTCGTACTCCCTACTTTTCTACTAAGGGAAATTTTAACCGTATATTAAGACCAACAATGGGCCAAGTACATATCCACGTGAAACTCCTAATTTTATTATGTATGTACTGAATGCTGATCTGTTTTGACTGAAATGCTATGGAAAACCAATGAATGTATCTTTAACTTTGACTATGACTTCAGGTTGCAATGCGTTGCCGAATGTTCTTAATACGACTGAAAATACATCAAAGCATACTGAACCTTCTTTAAAAATGTGAGATGATTAGTGACAGTTAGTCAGTGATTATTTGGATATCGCGAGATGCGGCCTGGGGTCTCCTAGGTTTTAGAAAAACTATGTCTTTATCTTACCAACGTTTCGATCTTTATTCGAATCATCTTCAGGGCTCAAAATATTTGTTTTGTATTAATCGGTGTAGATGTGTTGTGTTGAGAGTGAACTTTTCCTCTGATGTTGAGTATTTGGTTAGGTATTTTGTCATGTTGTATGTAGGGGAATTTACAAATAAAATTTTATATTTTGGTGTAATGTTTGAAATTTGTCTTAGAGGGTGGGTTCAGGTTTATGTGTTTTTACAGACCCGTATAGTTTCGGAGGCGTTGGGGAATTATTTTGAAGTGATTTGTAGGTGTATATGTCAATTTCGTTTTGTTTGTTTTCTGAAAGATTTTATTTGCCTGTATGTTGAGATGGGTAGGGTCGGATTTGATTGTGCTCTATGTGTTTGTTTCGTTGACAATTTCATTAATTTTTTCCTTGTACTAATTTATTTCTTCTGATTGGTACTGTTTATTTTGTTTTACCAGCAGAAAGAATGAGTATGTCGGGATTATTTTGTTTTGGTGTAGGTTTGTTGAGATGTTGTGTTGATTTGTAGTGGGAGGTTGCAAGTGATTTTGTTATTGTGTTAATGCATTTTGATGGAATATTTCGGACCAAGTGATAGGAAGTTTAGGATTTCTGGAGGAATGTTAGTTTTTGTTAGGCTTAGAAAATAATTGTTTGTGTTAACAGGTGTTTGTTCGTTGACTAAGTTGTTCAGTTTTATAGTGTGTTTGTTTTTAATTTGGTCAAAGTAGAAAATGTATGCGCCTTTTTGATGTTTGTAAAAAAAATTTAAAATGTGTGTACGTATTATATTGGCGGCAATGAGTTTTAATTGGTGTAATTTTTGTATTAATCTCAATGTTTTTAATGCTCGTGGTGATTTCTATGTGTAAATGTTTCTTTTGAAATGTAATCTGGCGTTACGTATGTCGTTAATGGGACACTCTCAACACGCACAGAAGAATGAATTTACACGGAAAACAAACACTTTGAGCCCTGAGGATGATCTCAACAAAGGTCGAAGCGTTGGCACGAGAAAGAAAATGCTTTTCTAAAACCTACGTCACATTGGACCGCATCTTACGATCTCCGAATGATCTTTAAAAATTCGGCGATTGTGTACATAGAGTGGCTGTAATCTCGGCTTATTTTCGTACATTACATGA
>CM077101.1:26890558-26900631 GCA_039619505.1 Cimex hemipterus
TTTTGTTTAATACCAAAATCCTGCATTATTTTCCGGACAACCCAATAGGATTGGAAAAATCCATTTCAGCTTCATTTTCAAACCCTGGAAATACACACAATTTATTGGGTATGTGTAAAAATTATGCAGCCAAATAAAAGAAGTTAAACTATTTGTTATTTTTTTAAAACAAAGAAATTTTATTTTATTTTTTTTCCATCACAATCTATACATCTTTGCCTGCGTTTAATAAGCGCTTTTATTCCACTGGCATAAAAAAAATCTTTATTTTGACTCCCAATATTACGTTTTGGGCTTCGTCGTATTCTCTAAAAATTTTATGCCTCAAGAAGTGATCAAAATGCATAAATAAGAGTGGAAGTCCGTGGGCTAGAGTTCAAGTAAATATGGAAAGTGCAGTAAATGTTCATATCCTAAGTCTTTAAATTTCCGCAGGGTTGACATTGCGACTTGTGGCCTGGCGTTACAGTGAACAAGAATCGGCCACGTACGGTTTACCAATGCTAGACAAAGGCTTTGGGTCCCATGCATTTTCTCAATTTCTCGGCAATTTTTCCCACCCCATTATTTTTAACCTTATTTTCAAACATTTTAACTATCTATATATTTTATGTAAATAATAATTTTCCGTTTGTATGTTCTGATACTTTCAATTAAAGAAAAACTTTTTCGACGTAAGAAATTTACAAAGTGCTATAAAAGTTTCATAAAAGGGAGAACATTTATAGTGAATATTATGATTGCAATTGTTTACCTTTTCCCATCTAACGGATAACAACAGAGTATTTAGATTCATTGAAAATGTTCCTTTATAGGGCCCACTAAAACTAAACTGTCAAACCTGTGGCTCAATTTGAAATATTAAAATTTTAAAAAAATGTAGCGAATTTCCGGGACTAGTTATACTGACAAAGTCAGCAAAAATATACATACGAGAATCATCCGAGACGATGAAACTTCACCACACTATCTCACAATCGAAACTGTTTAAAAGTACATTTATTACTATGACGTCTGAATCAAAAGTTACGCCCGGAGGGAGGAACGCACGAAAATTGGCTATGGCGTGTCCTCGTAGCGATTATTTATTTATGCTTTAATCTTAGAGGTAATACCTTTTTCTTTTCTTTTTTCTGATAAAACATATCTCATTTCCTAGGTCAATAAATAAGATATAGGAGACGTGATAGGAGGCGGAGTAAATCGATATAAAACATCATCTCCTATGTTAGGGGTTTTGGGAAATCGGTTCAACGGGACATTCTTTGTAACTTTCAACAGCCTCTAGATAAATGCGGAAAGATCGTCTATGACGCGCATGACGACGACTAGATAATTATAGAAATAAATTTCCCAATAATAATAATTATTATTTAGAAATCGTGAGATGCGGTCTGGTATGGTGTGGGTTTAGAAAAACATTTGTTTTATCGTGCCAACGTTTCGATCTTTATTTAGATCATCTTCAGGGCCAGGGATTTATGAATATTCTTTGAATTATACAAATACATAATATGTGAAAAGGAATTTTACAATGTATATAATATAGAAAAGTTGGGCTTAATCAAACTATTTGTACTCACCCAAAGTGTGTTTTTCCAGTGTGGATGTGTCGTGAAAGTGTTAGTGAGATATGTTTTTTGTTTTTATACGTTGGGTTTTGAAGAAGATAGGGAAGAGTGTAGGGATACGAATCCAATTTTCTATGAGGAGTCGGCTTCTTTGAGATGAAAGGGGCTGACAATGGGAAAAAAGGGGTAATGGTTTGTCGTTTGGGCCTGGATAGCCGTTCAGGATTATTACAGAAGGGAATTATTAGGGATGAGAACGATAAATTGTTAAAGAATTAGACTATGTGAAATTGTTAGATATGAAGAATGCGATGATCGTTTTATATGTTGTATTATATGTTTAGTATGTTATTGATATTGAATTTGATGTGTATGGTGATTAGTGACCGTTAGTCGATGATTATTCAGAAATCGTGAAATGAGGTTTCAGAAAAACATTTTCTTTATCGTGCCAACGTTTCGACCTTTATTGAAATCATCTTCACAGCCTGGGATTTACAAACATTGTTTAAATTTTAAAAAAATACATGTAGGATGTGGAAAAAAGTGAATTTATACAATGCAAAAAAATATTTTTTATTTTCAATCAATTTTTCTCGCACAAAGTGTTTGTTTTCTGCGTAAACACTTCGAGTGAGTAGAAATACATTAATTGAATATAAAAAATGTTTTTGCTTATAATATTTTTCTGAAACCTACATCACACCAGACCGCATCTCACGATTTTCGAATAATCATTGAATTCGATTGATGATATTAGTGCGGCTCCAACTGAGTTGCATGTGTATGTTCAGTTTTGAGTGTGTGTGTGTGTGTGTGTTTTTAAAAAAAGGACCATTTGTAAGTATGTCGAGTTGGAAGAAGGGCCGTTGGATTCGAACTCGGGACCTTCACCTTACAGAGATGAGCATCGTGTCAACGCCTAAACTGTTGCGGCCACCGTTGCCCCTTGTTATTTGTTTTATAATATATGTTTTATACATCCTTTAAATAAAAATTATTTTAATCTTTCAAGTTCTTTATATTATTTTAAATTGCCTATATAACATTTTTACAGTATAAATGATAAAATTTAAGTATAAAATAAAAGTTGTTACAATTAGATATATTTATCACATAAATTTTGACTTATTGCTATTAATTTTCTACACAGGCTATTATATACCTAAGCAGAGAAATAAAACGTGACGTTAGTCAAGACGTCATTATCAAGACATCCGTACCAACGGACGCCACGTGGAGCCAGCTCAGGCCAACAAATCAAAATGGGGGGGGGAAGTAGTTAGGGCAGATAGCCCTCTGTGTTGAAAGTAACAGAAGAAAAGTGAGTTTTTCCGCCAAGCTATCGACACCACGTGCATAAACCAGTTAACCATGCTATTAACGCTATCTTGTGGGAAAAGTCAGATTTGTCACCAGACGGTTGCTCTCATGTTTAGGCCATTGGTCAGTTGTTTCACGCGGCTTTTGGCGTAATGTCGGCGTCATGCTTAAGACGTATCATCGAGTTATTGGAGTCGTGTTGGCGTCGTGGGAATTTTCTTTCAAGAGAATAACAAAATGGATCCCGCAATGCATTTGTCGATCATTTTTGTTTAAATCCATTTTAAACGAGGTTAGTTGGATATGGTGATCATATACTTCAAATAAATGCGTGAAGAAGCAAACTTATTTATCTTGGAGCACTGAACATTTGTATCCATGAACTTTTTATAACTGCCAAAAATAATGAATAAATAATTAGACGTCAGCTAACACGCCCAGCACGTTTAACTTTGAAATAAAGCATTTTATACAACGAACGAATTGCTCGGAAATGGACCCTTGGGAAACAGCGGTGCGCCGGGAATATCACGGATTGTATAAAATCGCGCTTTAACGCCCACAACTTCTATCATACTTTACTCAATGCTTACAGGCATCGAATTGGAGAACTTATTTATGAACAATTTACTTTCGAATCCAACCGATTTTCCCCCAAAACAACTTCGTAACTAAACACCATAAACAAAGTCGGCATATGTTCATCCCCAAATTACAAACATGCACACCGAATTTAGATCGTTTTCTTCTTGTACATGGTATGTGAATTTCAGTGTGATATTTTAGGTTAATCGGTATCCTGAAATCCACACATTAATTCGGTGTATTGGTGTAATGCCAATGATTTTTCTCTACCCATGTTTTGTCCTGTTACATAAGATATCATTTTATACAAGTTACCTCATTGAAAGAAGTTGTAATGTATCGAATATGAAGATAAAATACAGAGTATAATTTTGTTTGATTTTATAACAAAGTTAAGAAGTTGGAAAGTTTGGTCTTACGGCCTACAGGCCAATCTTATGCACTCTGCTTGCTTTACGATATAAATTATCTTAGTAAATACACTAAGTTTCCTTTTGTCACACTTAAAAGAGTAGAAAAATAAATAATCAGCAAAAGCGGAGGGATTGGCTAGGAGAAAGGCTTGTATTTGCCACGGTGGTGAGTTTGGGTTCGACTCCCAGCACAGCCAATGGCTTTAAAACGGTTTAACCATTCTTTCACGATAGCCAAGATGTAGTTGGACTTTAGGTAATCCTGTACGACAAGGTTTACTTTATTTTTGTGAGCTCGATAGCCGAGTTTAGGGCGTCGTTTTTGCCACGGGTTCAAATTCCGGCATAACCATAATGGAACAGTAAAATTTGTAAGAAGAATACGCAAACAAATAAATTTTTAACCTTAGACAAAACTACCGACTGAGATAAATAAATTTAACTTACCTCGAATTTGTAATAGAATTAGAAATATAACCGTTTTGTCTCTTTATAGGAACCAATAACGCTAACAGCCAACAATCCTATAATAAACATGCCAAAGTTATTGGCCCCTGAACAATGTAGTCTGTAAGAGGCAAGGAAACTGAAAATGTTTTGAAGTTTATATTACTCCGGAATGATCTTTTATTAGGTGAACTCCCGGAGGCCTTCCACATTTTACAACATAGAAAATCTATAGTTCGAGAGACAATAATTTTCTAACGGGCCGTACAAGCTGCCTTGGTGAAGACATCTTTACATAATCACTTAACTGTATACAGACAAATGTTCTGGCAACTTAGAAGATAAGTCGTTTGAAGATGTGTCGCCAAATTACATCGTACGAAAAAGAGGGAAAACATCTATTCGACTAACTGTAAGAAGGACTCGCCAATCACCTATTTTTCGGACCGCATGTAGTAAATCCTGTCAACTCTTCCACCGTAGAAAATGTTAAAGTACCACCAAACATTCTAACATTTTTGTATCGTCTATGTCCTTCAAGGTGGCGTGAACCACGCATCAAATCCCTAATATGGTATTCTATTTTGGTGTTTATCCTGACAGCATCGACTCAATCTGGTTTGAAAATGCAGACAATGAAAACAAAATAAACGAATAGTTAAGTTAATTCACTATTATCGTGGTCCGCCCGACCAATTAATATATGACAATTAATTACGATTTTTAGTTGAGATGAAAAAAAGTTAATGGCACGAGAGGGATTCGAACCCACTACCATCGGCTAGATACGCCGCTGCTCTACCTCACCTTACGAGTTTTCCGTTCTTGAGATGAGGAGTTGATGTCCGAGCGGATCGAGGTCAAAATAGCTCTGGTGACAGAGTAGCGGCGTATCAAGCTGAAGGTCGTGGGTTCGAATCCCGCTCGTGACATTCACTTTTTTATCTCAACTCAAAACCTTAATTATTTGAAAGATATTAATTGTTCAAGCAGACCACAAAATCTAGTGAATTGAGTTTACCACTATGTTTCTTAGGCGAAGAAAGGTGTCATATATGCTAAACGGAGGAAATATAAAGGCACAAACCAATTTTAATTTATCCATTGAAATTCATTTTTCGATTGTTTAAAAATCAGGGATAAAACCGAGTTGAAATAAAATACTCAGTACTATGGCCACGGTTAGCAGTATATCTAATATACTTACAATTTTGAAAATTATAGTTTCATGGACGTATAGTTGGTCTCATTTATAGAAAACTGGCAAAAAGTGATGAAAGGATAAGTTTAATTGGTATAGCCAAAATCTCTCGGATTTCAGCCCAGCGGTGAAAACTGACAAGACGTTGCAATTTCATAAAATTAGTGATTTGCCAAATAAAAGAAATAGCAAGGCTCGATTTGGAAGCGTCCGGAAGGAGAAGCAATTTTCTGGCCGTTTAACTCTTGTAATTACCGACGTTTGTCTTTCCGTAGTGCTGCGTAGTCTTCGCATAGAAAATTGAACGGTTATGCACTTCGGAAAACAATTTTAAATTTTTTAAACGATTGTATAATTGAAAATTTTAGAAGTAAACAGTATGGCATTAAAAAAAGAAAAACGTTCTGCCAAATTAATGACTGCAAATTCTGACGAGAAAATTAACTGAATTCGCCAACTGAAATCTGCTTGTTTTTATTAAATCCGTGGAAGTAAATATCTATTCATTGCTTTTTTTTAGCCGAATCGCAGGAATAAATAACCGATACGTTTTCATTTTGGACAAAACAAAATCCTTGACACACGAAAGTCTAACGCTGACCAGGATTTATGCTCTGAACTCTGTGAAATTGAAAAAAGAATAGGGAAAGTTTGTGTTTACCCAAGAGGTCAAAGTCCAATAGGAAATATGCGAGAGGGTGCGGGACGAAAAAGGGGTGGCACAACTTGCACATATTTACGGTGGGAATTCGTTCATTTTTTTTCCTAACCAACGGTTTTAAAAAATACAAAGGGCTTATAATATCGTGATACGTCCCTAAAAAGAGTTTATGTACAATAGCAGTTAATATTTAGTAAAAACATTTATCGTTACTGTTTGTTATTACAATGCTTAATTTTTGATTTTGTCATTTCCTAAACCGTGAACTATAACCAGAAATATAAATCAATGTTGTCAAATACTCTTGTTTACAAGAAAATTTAAATATAAAATTTGTTCTGCTTTGTAAGCTTTCATCCAAGGCTCCTCGAATGCTGTGATGTTCAAAATCCTGGAAAGGCTCCTTTAAAACGTTTCATTTTCAAGATGAATTCATTCAAATTCATTCACAATTCTTAAAAATCGCTTTCCGTCCAGAATTGCAGTAGCAACGTTTCACAGTTGTCGATATAGTTTTCTCGGAACGACGGTTTGACAACCCACAAGGGAGCATTCTTGGTCCTATCCTGTTCACTGTTTTCATTGTTAAATTAAATCTCCGTCCCAATATGATCATAAATCACCTTTCATTAGTCCCTATCAAATCACAAATTGGTTGCAGATTGTTGACAACATTTTCTCGGAGAACAAAAAAACTATCCTGTATACGATTTATTTTGCTTAATGAATTATTCGTCATAACAACCAAATAAACGACTATTTGAAGGTCGTGAGATGCGAATGTTTGTTTTCAAGTTTTAAGTCTTTGTTTTCCGTGTAGAAGTGACATTCTTGTGCCCTGTGTCCTGAGAGTCTTGGAATCCTGAAGATGATCTTAATAAAGATCGAAACGTTGGAACGATAAAAAAAAATGTGTCTCTATATCCTACACCAGGCCTCATCGCACGATCCCCAAATAATAATTTGTAAATAATTTTCGCACTAAAATTGAGCCGCCCTACTTAAATTTAAAGCATTAAAAAGAAGTTAGTGCCAATTTTAATCGTGCCAGTATAAAATACAATTCCTGCATATTTGCATTTTGGATGGGATTCTATGAACAGATTTCAACAACATATGTACACCAAGCAAAGAGCATTCTGAAGAACATCGCCAGCAATGAGAAGAGGGCACTCTCTACACGACAGACAAGAAGAGCTGAAGATGATCTCAATAAAGATCGAAACGTGTGGTGATTAGTGAACGTTAATGGATAATTATTTAGAAATCGTGAGATGCGGTCTGGTGTGATGTAGGTTTCAGAAAAACGTTTTCTTTACCGTGCCAAAGTTTCGATTTTTATCAAGGCTCAAAGTGTTTGTTTTTGGTTTGGGTTAGTCATTTTTGTCCGTCGTGGTGAGAGTGCCAATGAGATATTGCCATTTTGTCTTATGTTTGTATTACTTAAAACAGCAATAACATAACTGGCACTCTCAACACGATATGCAAGAATGGCACAATTAAACAGAAAACAAACACTTTGAGCCCTGAAGATGATCTCAGTAAAGATCGAAACGTTGGCACGATAAAGGAAATGTTTTTCTAAAACCTACCTCACACCCGACCGCACCTCACGATCTCCAAGTGTTCAAAATATAGTTCATCAAATCACTACAAAAGAATGCCGGTTAAACCGGGCGACGGATGGGAATTGCTGTGAATGAAAAGTTTTTGTTAAAGAGCCGATCTCTTGGCGTAATTAGTTCTGCAAGTTAACGAGTCTTAAAAACCAGAAGAAATCCAACTTCTTAGGCCAGCTAAAGTAATCACTAGAACCAGTTGGTAAACTTAAAACTCATTAAGCACCGCGTGACCTCATCTTCTACTATTTATTTCTTTAATTTAGCCAAGTCTTTGTTCCGAAAATGTTTAGGCGTATTTTCTTTTTCTTATCGATGAAAGATAATTTGAGAATAAAACTGTCTAATTTTTTCCTTTTTATCCAACAGAAACTAATTAAGGTGATAACAAAAATAAAATTATTATTGCATTTTTGAAGTTGGGCGAATAGGTTTAAATAAAAATCTGTCCAATTAGAGAAAATTGAAGAAATGTAAAGAGCGTCGAGAAGTTTTGGTTCGTATCCAAACACTGAGCACACCTGACTCTATGAACTTCTAAATATTAAATACAGAAAAGTAGGTGGTTTCTTCTTGTGCATTTTTTTTAAATTAAATGGTTAACTGTTTCCAGTTATTGGGAATTATCTGAAATGAGTCAAAGGGGCGGACCTCCCCAAGGATTAGAACGCCAACCCTCCACAGTTGTTCGTAGTTTGGACCGGCATTGAAGGAGAGTTGTTATTTTCTGAGGGTCTCCTCCTCGGTTCTCTTTTGTGTTATGTGTCCGTGTGTCTTCTTGCCTCTGTGTTAGAAGGAGAGATAATAACCTTCGGAGAACTTTCCACCCTCGCAACTTCATTTTCTTCCGAGCGATAGTAGATTTCGGCTCCCGGCCATCGTGGCCGCTCCCTCTGCAACATTTATCAGCTTACAAGTGGCAAACAAGGCGTTTCAGAACATTATTTAAGACCCTATGTCGGTTCCTAATAAAGTTTTTTTTTATTGCAATTTTACTTACTTTTCTGTTTGTACAACACGTCCGGACATTTAATAACTAATAAGCAGCAACTCGTAGCTAACAGTTTGAAAAGAAAACAAATAATTAATTAAAAACGAACCCTCTTGATTAAGCACCGTAGCCTGCAAGCAATTAGACGAATGAACATAAAAATGTTTCACTTTGAACTTCAATTGATTGAACAAACAGGAAATCAAAGTTGATTTAATTATTTATTTGTTTTAGGTACAAATAGGGCTTTTAGAGCCCTTGCACGTACATATTTTGGATATACATTTAGTTTTATAAACATAGAAAATTAACAACAAGAGCGTAATAATAAAACCATAAATCGAGGGGGTCGGTGGCCGTAACTGTTGAGGCGTTGTTGACACGGCGCTCATCACTGTAAGTTAAAGGTCACGGGTTCAATTACTGCGGCCATTCATTCGAACCCGACGTACTTACATATGGGCTCTTTTCTTTAAATAGACATCCAGAGGGTTGATATGGTCTTTGCTGATGCTAATCCTCGTAACAAAATTAATAAATAAAATATACAAAAAAATAGTGGCAATTGCGAAAGAGTAAAAAGGTGAAAGGAAATGGAAAAAGAAAATTAAAATGAGAAAGAGAGATTCGTGTTATTTTTAAAACCTCATGTGCAACGAACATCAAACACCAAGTCAGTAAGGAAGCATAACGCTCCTTCCCGAGGATGCATTCATTATTCTTGCCCCAGTAATTTTGAAGGACAAGGCTAAAGTTTTAAAGGAGTGTGAAAGCTTTAGATATGATTGGTGGATAAGGAACGTGGGAAAATTGGACATCCATTTAGTCTAATTTTAAATATGTAAATTACAAATTTATATGTGTTTAGAATGTTAAGGTTGCTCAAGCCCTTAATATGATTTCTTGGTTTAAAATCATAAGAATAACTAATGAGAAACAATTTGAGCAAATTGACAGTCTAAGGAAAGTGAAAAAAATGCGCCATAGTAGTATTGGGTTGTCCGGAAAATAATGCAGGATTTTAAGTTTTCATTAAAAAAAATCTATATAAAATATTCTGTTTACGTTTACAGGATTACTCATTTGTATGAATGTCAACACTTATTAATCCTCTTCCAAATGATATTGTTTGTTTACCTCTGTAGCATTCCGCTACTTGGAAATAATTCAGTCATCCTTATAATGTCAAAGCGAGAATTTCGTACGATTTTCTTTTACGAGTTTAAACTCGGCCGAAGCGGAGCCCAAACGGCTAGAAACAT
>CM077101.1:26904119-26969580 GCA_039619505.1 Cimex hemipterus
TATATATATATATTAAATTGAAAAGATAATTTTACTTTGCTAAGCTTTTTTCAAAACCTATTTATAAAAAATTTTGACAATCAATTTTACTCAATGGATTTCAATTTTATTATGCAATAGTTTAAAAAAAATTCTTAAAATTTTCTCTATTTCGGTACATTTTTCTCAACACCTAGTTGACAGTCACAAGAATTTTTGTATCTGAGAATATTAGGAAACCATAGGAAAGGGGTTTGTAAAAATAAAATCTTCAAGTGTTTGCAAAAATCTAAACTAAGACAAAATTTTACCCGTTTTTTAATTAATACATATTTTTAATTGTCTACGTTGCTGTCTAGATTTTGTAATTTTTTGAAATATCTAAGGCTTTGTTTGGCTACTTTTATCTCACAAAGCGAACAAAGAAATGTTTCAATATGAAGAAAGCTTGTGGAGAAAAGTGTACTGGGACAAGAAAAAAAATATCAGTTAGATGAATTTTTAGTTTGGAAGATAATATACGATACGGCACAGGCAAGGTTTTTGAAAAGTGGGCATCGAGGGGAAATTTGATGTGCACGAAGGCAAGATACACGGCAACAATTTCTTCGCAAAAAATTCTTAGTTCTTATAATTGGAATTTTATAATTTATGGAATTTAAGTAGTTTCATTCTGTGAACGTACTATAGGTTGAGTTGACCGGAAAAACCGAGAGCATCTCTCTTAAGATCCTTTTGGTCTGTTAATCTTCATAGGTTTATGCTCTGAGTCGTTATTCTGTGAGTCGTTTTTCAGCATCCTCGCCATCTTCAGTGCTGTGACTCTGCTGAAATTACAATAATGGCTCTCCATATCCAAAAAAGGGCACTCTCAACACGACACGCAAGAATGGCACAATTACACAGAAGACAAACACTTTGAGCCCTGAAGATGATCTCAATATAGGTCGAAACGTTGACACGATAAAGAAAATGTTTTTCTGAAACCTACATCACACCAGACCGCATCTTCCGATATCTGAATAACTATCGATTAACTGTCACTAATCTCTACACAGAAACTAGATAAGGTTAAAAAATATGTTTACGTGTGAACAATTATATATGTTCAAAGCCTTGATGTAAAATTAGAAATCTCCACATTCCTAAAAAGTTGGCAGATACTCGACCCTTTAAATTACCGAAAATAACCTGATGATGATCTCAATAAAGGTCGAAGCGTTGACACGATAAAGAAAATGGTTTTCTAAAACCTACGTTACACCAGACCGCGTCTCAAGAACGACAAATAATTAATTTTGTTGCAAGTTTATCAATGCAAACTCAAAACTTGATTCGCAAAAGTTAAAAGACTATTTGAACCACTGTTAAAACTTGAATCTCATTTATTTTACATGCAGTTGTAGGATAATTATTAATTATGACAGAGTATACAAAAAATTGTTAAGAAACAGTTATTGAAAATGGGTAGCAAGGGAGCGGTTTAAGTTTAACCACTTTTAGGTTACCAACTTTCAAAAATTGTCGGAATCATCCTCATGCCTGGCATTTCATAGAAATAGCTGTCTCCTGAGCACATGTTGGTCGAGGCAAAAATTGCGAAAAGTTGCAATTTACAATCTGAAAAAATGGTAAAAAATTACCCTGATACTCTAGTTTGTAAGGTAATTTTCGTAACAGAAGACAGACAAACGACGAGCTGCAAGTTTATCAATGCAAGCTCAACACCTGATTCGCAAAAGTTAAAAGACTATTCGAACCACTGGTAAAACTTGAATCTCATTTATTTTACATGTAATTGTACGGATAATTACTAAGAAGTCTAAGTTTAATGAGTATATCATGCAGCCAATTATTGCCAACTGGGGGTGGCGTTGCAAGTTTATTACTGTATTATATATCTGGTAAAGACCGTGAATCTTTACCACAGTGCAGTCGTTCTATAAATTACGACGGCGAGTCGATTGTCCATCACAATATCACAATAGAAGGGGTTATTGGGGTAAAATATTACCACCAGCCGTATCACACATCATCCGCCCCTGCTTGTTAATCCTAACATATGCACTTATTTATTTCTGTGTGTTTTCTATTTTTTTTTTCTCATCATTTTACTTTTTCTTTTAATTTGTAACAGTTTAAATATTAAATTGAATAATGTTTTGTTTTTTTAACCTAGGTCTAAAGGAAAGGAGTAAGATCAAATGGAACTACCAAAGAAAATATATCCTAGGTTAAATCATGTTGCGCATTTGAAGTATTGGAGAAAAGTTTCGACATGTCGGCACTTGTCGTTTGTCACGTTTGAGCAAGGGTTGAGTTGAGATTTTCTTCCCCGTTTCCTTGAAGGAAACCCTAATTATGTGGCCATAGAAACGCATCATTATATTGTGTTTAGAGGGCAAACTCGTATAAAAATATTGTTTATTTATTTATTTTTCCACGAAGAAAAAGCAACCCTGGCAGCTTACATGCAATATTATTAAATTCTGCAACCTCGGTGGTAAAAAACGGGATTAAGTCTAAATTTGACAAAATGAGGTACGTCCACTGTAAGTCTTAAAAGACGTGACAGAATTTCACGTCGATTGATAAAGCCGGGAATGAAATTACGTCCTTTTAAAAGCAGCGTGCGTTTTTAGACGTCTCGAACATATCAAAACGATATTCCATTTTGCCCATTCATTTATCTTTTTTTTAACATCAAATTTTTTTTAACGTTAACCTTTTGGTTGAGTGTTATTCTGTACCATCTACCAAATCTGGCAATCCTATGTTTTGCATAACACCGAGAGCTTTCATATTTGTTTAGTGTCTTTCGGTGAATGGGTTAATTTTTTTTTCTTCTGAGGTAAATGTAATTAGCGTCCCAATAAACTTTCAGAAGGCTGCATCTTAATTATATAGGCAAGTACAAATGGACACTTTTAAAAGCAACTTACAGTTCATGATTAGATACCGAGTTAGTAGTTGTAGTTGCAAAATGCCGAATTTCACTCAATGGTATTAGTAACTTTCAACATAAACCCTTATTTCTTTTCTTTTATGTTACCAAAAATAGATGAAGTTTTCCACCAAATTAATCTTTGTTTTCATATTAAACGTTTTTAAATCAAATTAACCATATTTACCTTCGAACTAAATTTTTTTTAATCAATATAAAAAGTTATGAGATGGTATGAAAACATATGAACATGTGAAGTAAAATTCCTGTATATTTGCTGTTTTGTTTTAAAATCAAAACAAGTATTTTGTGCTTTAATAAATTAATGAAACATCATTCAGAGAATCATTAGTTTTTATGCTTAGTTTTTAGTTTTTCCAGTCAAATTATCCTTTCTTAATTTTCAAACTAGCCCTTTTCATTTTCAACTCAATCTTTTTACCTTGAAATTAATATATATTTTTTTTTAATTTTTAAATTAACCTTTTTAACCTTAAACTGATCAGCTTAAATTTCAAACCCACCTTTTTTTAACTATTACATTAATCTTTCTTAAATTTCAATTTAACACTTTCTTTAAAGTATTAAAAGAGATGGTATTGAAATAAGTATATAATGTACAAATATAAAATAAATTGGATCTTAAAAACGCATACAACAATTAATTAGATTTAAACTGTAAATATAAGTATGCAGAAAAAATTTAAATAATTATTTTATAGAGCAATTGTTTTATCTGTTGAAAAAATGTCAATTCTATCTGTAGAAAAATCTTTAACTTACTCAACTTGAACCTTTATCATAGTTTCGAATTAAACATTTTACCTTCAAATTTACCTTTTTTAATTTTCAAATTAACCCTCTTTATTTTCGAATTATTTTATTATTTAACGCATTGAAAAAAAAATCGGATTTCGTTAGATATATAAGCATGCAAAGTAAAATTCATTTCTGTTGGAAGTTTTTAAAAAGTATTTGGCTTTTTACGACAAATCAACAATTCTTTCCCAATTTTTAACGCATAAAACAATGATCTTATACGCCATTTATTTTATATAATCGGATCGTAAAATCAGCTTAAAATAATGGGCGTCAATTTCCGTTTACAAAAAAATATTCATTTCTGGAATTTGTGGCGTCCGCTTTCACATCTCATTTCTCAGATGTTTGTAAGCTTGCGGCTCCCGGTATGATAAATGTCGCCCGCGTCTTTCAAATTCCGATATGGAGGCGTTGATGATCAATAGACGCAAAAACTACTACGCTAACGCTCTTACGTCTCAAAAATTACTGGATAGGTTATAGTTGCAAAACTACTGGCATATTATGGTCAAAAATACTACAGAATTGGTTTCCCTAAGGTTGGAAGATAGAAATCTCATCTTTGAACCTTTACTATACGCAGCAGTGGTGCAAGCAGGAGAACGAACTACCGGCATGGGGCATGAACGACGACCGTTCCACTCAGCCAAACCATTAGAATTGAGAAAAGTGCTCGAAGTGAACATTTATTTAATGCATAAAGATACAGACTACAAAAACCGATTTTGTTTTACAAGTATGTATACATTATTATTACAGAAATTATATTACGTAAAATATTAAACATTGTTTTACAGAACTCGATCAGTTTAAATTAAATGTAATAGGTAATGCTGTTGTTTTCCTAATTGAATTTCTTAACGTTTTGAATATTTTAAAATGTGAAGTTCCCTAATATGTTTTTCAATGTTTTGTAATTAATTGAGATGTTTCAATGTATTAAAAATTATCTTTTTAATCTTGCATTCTGTTGTTGTTCTTTTTTTTTTTTTTGACATTGCTGATGGAATAGAATTTCGTTGATCTTTAAAATGGGACAGAAACGACAAAATATTCGTCGTCGGGTACATATTTCCAATTGCAGATAAAAGACAAATAGAAGGGAAACACCACAACGAAAAGTACAAAATATATTTCATGTCATATGCTACTAAATCTTCGCATCACGATTCCCATAAAGAAAGTCGACAAATAATTAGGGAATTAAGACAATCTTTGCCCTATTGTGATGAAAACTTCGTGACGATAGTCGATTACACATTCAAATTTATCAAATAAATCAATTGATAAAAATTGATAGTATTGCATTTCAGTATAATAAAGATTTCGAATATTTGCATCCAGTTGTTTTATTGAGGGTACGAATAAAGTGTGCACACGTTTAAACTTGAAATTATGTCCATTTAATTGATATATATACCCCATGCAATTTCAATATGTACATTCAAAATAATACAATTAATTACGGTTTTTAGTTGAGATGAAAAAAAGTTAATGGCACGAGAGGGATTCGAACCCACGACCTTCGGCTAGATACGCCGCTGCTCTACGACCTGAGCTATCGTGACCTCGATCCTCTCGGACATCAACTCCCCATCTCAACCTCACCTTACGAGTTTTGCCTCCTTTTGCCATATTTCAAATATCGTGTAATCTGTTTGGATTCTCGACGACAATTGAAATGGCGACGGAGAGCTTTAGTGAAGTATACTTCATTTTAAATCATTAATTCACTTGTTTCGTGGTCCGTTCGACCAATTAATATAACACAATTAATTGGTCGAACGGACCACGAAACCAGTGAATTCAAAATAATGTTTAAAATAAAACTTCACGTTATCTTCCTGGGCAAAGTTCGGGTTATACTCTCATAGTAAGTGATTTCGTTGTGGGATGAAATGACCTACAGCCTATTTGCAGCTACCCGAGCCCAACCACTTTAGCTGATTCTCGATACCTGACAGTAATTTTCTATAAATTGCAAACTGATATTCTGGTGGACCGCGGGAAGTGGTAGGCTCAACTCTGCATATGCATGCTTTTGCTTGTCAATCCATCTCCCTTGATTCTATCGCTCACAGCACAGGTGAATGGTTAAAAGTGCATATCTTTGCATCTTTACGGAAGGCAGTTTGAACATGAAATTTGATTAATAAATAAGCAACCAAACTTTTATTTTCAAACGTTTTGCCATATGTTTTTCATTTTATGACCAATTTAAAATCTGATTGCACCATTGTTTTCAGATTAAAAGATCTTTTAAAATGATGTTTCAGGATGTATAGGTCCCTATTTGAAATTTTGATGTTGAACCGTTCCTGATGTACCCTGTATAATTTTTCTCCAAAACAAAGGTTCAAATATATTTGAAATGTGGCCAAAAATATTAAACACGTATTTGTTTGTTTTGTCGAAAGCGTCATTGGTTCAAGATAAATTCTGCAATAATAGAACTCACTCTATCTGTAAAGGATGTATTATTTTATATATTATAAATAAATAAAAATAAGATAAATTTGAAATTTTGAAGTCGAACTGGTCTTGATGTACAATTTTTCCCACAAAAAACGTAAAAATTTGAAACTAGACCAAAAAATATTGTTTCCTTGAAAGCATCCTTGGTTCAAGAGAAATTCAGCCGGGTGGATGGCCTAAAGAGGAAGGAGGAAAAAAGACATCCTGTAATTATCTTTAATAGTAGAACTCACTCTCTGTAAAGGATCTATTATTTTATGTATTATTTATAAAAATAAATAAAATTGAAGTTTATAAGTGTACTTACATGGTAAATAGCGAAAACGCCAATGGAGACCACGGTGGCACCTACGATACCTCACTTTTAATTGGTTATGTACAGGCCATACACAATTTTTTTCGGGTTTAGAGCTCATCAGGTATCACCTAGGGCATCTAACCCTTAATTTGTTCCAATCAAATTACCAGGAGGTTTTGAATTCAATATTCTTACTAATCATGAAATTTTGTAAATTTCCATAACTTTACCATTTTATGAACCAGTTGAAATCCGATCACAGCGTTGTTTTCAGCATAAAAAATTCTTTACAATAGGCTCTACTTAAAATTTTGTAGTTGAACTGCCCCTGAGGTTCACTGTATAATTCTTGTCCAAAAAAGGTAAAAATTTGAAACTAGACTAAGAAATAATAAACAAGTATGTTTTGTTTTTATGGTAACGTCATTGAACAACATAAGAACAATTCAGCCGAGCCGTCAGAACAGAACAATCTGTACATAAATTAAGTGAAAACAATATTTGATACCAGTGATTTTATTTAATCATCCTATCAGAGAAATTGTAAGTGCCATTTTTTTTATTATACTGTACTAAATGTGTGTTGTTTAGTAACCGTTAGTCAATGATTATTCCGAGATCGTGAGATGCGGTCCTCATATAAAAATGTTTTTCTATTCCGACTTCCTTCCCCCACCCCATCAAAATCCAACTTACATAAAAAAAAACAAAAAAAAACTATTTCACTGGCACTCTCAACACGGCACACAACAATGATACAATTACGCAGAAAACACTTTGATTGAATATAAAATTTTTTTTGCATTGTATAAATTCATTTTGTTCCATATTTGTTAAATTTAACCAACGCTGTAAATCCCTGAAGATGATCTTTATAAAGATCGAAACGTTGGCACGGCAAAGAAAATGTTATTCCAAAGACTACGTCACACCAGACCGCATCTCCGAATAATCATGGTATCAAATTGTAATTACCGTTGAATTCAGCGTTAAAATCATCGCAATGCACATGGATATACATTGTTGTTGATGATTCTATTTGGCTCATTTACAAACAACAAATCCATCATATTGGATCTTACAAGTTATAATTGTCCAAGAGAAAACCATGGAATCTCGAAAATCAGTCCACATAACAGCAATGATTGACCTAGTGACTTCCTTGTCATTACTACAAAAGCATGTTTAATTGGAAATTGGATTCATTTGAATTGGAAAGGCGATTCTGTTAGTATGATTAGAGTGTATTGTATTTTCACATCCTCACCTTTGAATTTTTGTAAGAATATTAGGATTATTCTACGAACAATATGTTCTCGTTTTAAGGCATTATATGCACCAGAAAAATGGAATTGTACAACTGAGCCAGAAAGTCAGAATGTAAGATTAAACATAATTATAACATTACTACATCAATAGCATCACAAATAATTCAAGAGAAATTCAGGCGTTTTATCTAAGAAAAAGTCATACATATATATGGTCCAATCTTGCAAAAAATGGGTTGTAAACCTAGTTAAACATAAAAACAAATTATTCTTCTGGTATTTAGATAGTATCTTAATTTATAAAATGATTACTTTATAGCCTAATTATTATTTATTTCTGAAAATATAGAATAAATTGAAGAATCATTTGTTTTTACATTTAATTTTATATAATTTTGTTTTAAGTTGTAATTAATTTTCAGGTGATTTTTATATTTTTTAATGCTTTAATGATTAGGCTGATTGAAATTAAAAAGGCGTAATTCGATGTTAAAAACCATTAGTTTGACGCTAGAAAAGGTTAAATTAAAGAAAGGTAAAATAAGAAGTAAATAGGTTTAATTTCACGGAATAATCTATATACGGATTGAATATTTCCTTAAAAATTGTTTCATAACGTCGTTGGAAATCTTTAGATGTCCCACGGTCGGGCTTGCAATAGTCCCTAGCTGGAAATCAGATGTGTAACAGCTGTGTTTGACGAGCATTCATATCGAAAAACTTATTGATGGGGAGTTGCCATCCATCTGGAATTATATTAATCGCAGACGCCAGTCTATATGAGCGAACATTTGAATTGAAATTTGTTCAGTGTGTTTCTTCCGCTTAAGAAATGTCAACTGTTGCTGCTTTTTAAAAAGTGGCATTTTGTAACGTTTCAGCGTTTCACCTCTTTAATTTATCGAGATGTAATCAATAGAAAATATGATTCGGACGCTCTTAGTACAAATGACCATGTGATAGCGACGTAGTACCTTTGGTTTCAGAAGGTTCGATATCACACCTCAATGGCCGAGGTCACTCTTCTTCGGATGTAATGGGACGCCGATTTATTCTGATAGGATGTGACCAAGTACAAGTAGGCGTCGGCAATGGATGGACTCCCTATAAGAATATAGATACGAGGGTGCATATTCTATCAATCACGTTTCTGGCTTTAACGTTAAAGCCTTTAAATACCTATGTTTTAGCTTATAAAATAATTTGCCGAACAGGACAGAAAAGTTCCAGGTCTTACCGACGGTTGACATAGAGCGAGGGGTTACAGAGAAAATGGCCGTTTAAACCTATTTTCAACCGTTTGCCCTTTATTTATGAAAGTTTGTCACAGGAAAAGTTGATTTAATATCCCATGAATATGCATGGGACACCCCCACCCTTTATTTTACTTTCGGCTTCATATGTAGACATTGTAAACTTCGTTCCATTCTATTAGCAAATAAATTATTCGGCCAATTATCCAGTCGATTTGCATGAGAGTAAGTTTAAGTGAGGATGCATTATCGTTTTTCAAGATGGTTTCACGGCCCGGTTAAAAATTATTCATAGAGTAAAATGGAAAAAAAATCGGGGAAGTGGAAACAATGGACGAAAGGAAGCAAATTTGTATGGGACATGTTATCTCTATTGTGCTTGACTTATTTATTATACCCCGGCATAACAGACCCCAGGGCCCCGAGGTGAATACTGTACGTGCCGCCGAGGCCTAAATGTCGGACAAATTTCCGGTATCAAAATATTGTAGGGCCAGATGTGAATATTATTATCCAGCTTATGTTTACCCAATGTTTGACGAATCGAAAAACACAGTCGATGAAATGTTGCTTTTGTATTGCACATTAATTCTACATGAATTTTCAATTGCAAATCCTGATTGTGGTTTCGGGCAGAAATGTAGATTATTTATATTAAATTCTACAACACTTTTCCTGCTTTGGATCACCTATGTACTGAGACAATAAAACTTTATTACTGACTTCTTTGTTTGCTTACCTACTAGCTCTCTAAAGCCTCGCACCAATAAAACAGTAGGTATAGAATAAAAGCAATCAGTTCCTTAATTTATTCAAGTTCAAGTTCTTCACACCCTCACTTACTCTTAAATACATTCTTTCTTATTTATATACCATTCACTCACATAGGGTTGTGGAGTAATGGATATTTGTTTTTCGAGGTTTCGCAACAGGAGAGGTCATATAAACCCTCAGAGTGCCGGTGTTTTTAAAAAAAAACATTTGTAAATATGTCGGGTTCGAATGCAAAGCAGCTTGATTCGAACCCGGGACCTTTACCTTACAGTGATGAGCGCCGCGTCAAAGACTAAACCATGCGGCCACCGACGCCCGCTTGGGGATATTCTTCAAGCAGCTTTTTCTCCTATTACATAACTAGCATTGTTGAAAGTTGATGGGTAATCAATATCCTTCCATCAACCGAGTTACATTACACATTCACGCTAATAAACACATTCACTTTAGGCTACTCAAGATACCAGCGCTATATACATAAAATAAAACAGCCCGGTATCATACAAGGACCCAGATATTGGCGGCAGTGCTCATCAATTAATTACCCAAACATTTTCCCAGTTCCTCAATAATCTCTTTCATGATCTCAATAGTCTTGCCTTAGCGTTATCCAATAGAACCCATCCCTATATCTCCACAAGGAATCTCAAGAGGAAGTGGCCCCGCGACCTCATATCTGAGAAACAGGTAGCGAGTTACAAATGGGTTGATTATTATTCAGATATCGTGAGATGCGGTCTGGTGTGATGTAGGTATCAGAAAAACATTTTCTTTATCGTGCCAACGTTTCGATCTTTTATTGAGATCATCTTCAGTGCCTGGGATTTACAAACATAGTTTACATTTAGAAAAAAACATATAGGATTATACTTCTAAATGCAAACTATGGTTGTAAATCCCAGGCCCTGAAGATGATCTCAATAAAAGATCGAAACGTTGGCACGATAAAGAAAATGTTTTTCTGATACCTACTTCACACCAGACCGCATCTCACGAAATCTGAATAATTATCTATTAACGGTCCTTAATCTCTACACATTTCTACACGAGATGAACGAAAAATTGGTTCATTATTGAAGTGTAGTGGGAGAATAATGTTGATTATTTGCTCCCTTCAGTTTAATATGCAAATACATGTAAATATGTCTACGTATCAGCAAATTGTATGTCGTAATCAGAAATTGCTGATTGCAATAAAATAATAGGATAAAGGAAAAAAAACTTTCGTTCTTATTCGTATTGATTGTATGTTTTGTCTATTATAATGGCTGCTTCTGTCTGGCTATTTGGCTAAATTTATTATATTTTTTACTAATTTAAATTTTTGAATTTTGTTCGGAGTAGATATGTGATTGTTTAAAGCGTTTTTAATATGTTTTTATTTCGTATTCTTGTGTTATTTTTTTATTTGTAGATAGTTGTTGTGGTTATAAAGGTAACCGGCCTTTGCCAGATTTAATATAATCTGGTGAGTAGTTTTTCTTTGAATTTTGTTTGTCCATATTGTGCGATCGTTTTTATCTATTATGGTGCCTGGTACAAGTCCATTTATTTTAAATTTTTTTCTATGTATTTTTATTAGTGTATTCTTTTACCTGTAGTTGGATGTTTGTCTATTAGTCATTTTAGGTTGTTGTTTTTTTAATTTTGTACTAGTTTGTTTTCCAGGTTTGTTTGTGCTTTTGCGTGATCATGAACACATTTTGTTTGTTTGTGTTCATGTTCATTTCTATATAAAGAAGGTTATACGTACTCCAATGATCATCTCGGTGCAATAAAATCAACGTGAATATACATAATTCAGACAAATTGGATATAAATTCCGAATGAGCCGGTTGTCGGCACTTTTATCGAAATGCAATCTTTATTTGACAGTGTTATCGATATTTGCTGGGTGGTTGGGGGTGAAGTTTGGAATCCGCATACGAATTGCATTATCTTAGTAAGTGAGGGTGACCTGCGAACAAGGGAGCGTCAACTATCTGTTTATGCAGCTTATATCGCAAGAGATTGGCACTGTCATTGTTATTCACCGTCTTTATACTTCGAAAAAATTGAATGTTCCTTTAAGATGGACGAATTGAAATGGAAGTATAATTTTGTCGTTAAAATTTCGAGATGCTCTAAATTGATAAGGGGTGAGGGAATTTGGTCATAAAAGTGTTTTTGCGGTAATTGAATCCTTCCAATTTTACCTTAACGTTCAAACTAATAATAAATTCACGAATAAATGTATAAACCAAGAAATAATCTGTAGCTATTAGTTAGTTAGTGGATGGCAATCGTGGTTTGTTATTTAATCGTGGTTTAGTTATATTCAAAATCAGGAACAAAAATAAACATGTTTTAACCCGATGTTCATTAAAAATTAATATCACAATCTAATAAAACACTAACAAATTTCATTGGTGTTTTGTCGATCGCCCGGTGAAATTATCTAAATTATGTGTAAGTCGAATTTCACCCGTAACATAACACAACTTTTGTTAAATGAAACATTCATATAATAAAATAGACAAGCTTCGAGAATCACTGAGCCCCCACGCATTTAGTTCTTAAATCGAAACCTATTCACACTTTCACTCTCTTTTAAATGGATCCTTACTTATTTACAAACCATTCACTCAGGAGGGTGCAGTACTGGGCATTCTTCCATCACCGTTTTCGCTATAACTAATTGAGGGTTGATGGACTCAATATTCTGTCATCGACCCTACCGCAATCTACATTCACGCCAGTAAATACGTTCACTCACAACACACTCTTTGGTCATAAACGTATCTATATGCAATAAAGCAACCCTGTTTTCCCCAAAAATCGGAACATATGACATAGATACTCTCTGACTTTTTTAAGCCCGATTCTCATGACCGGTGGCATTCCTACGTGTTATATATATGGAGCCACGGAATTTCACTCTTCAATTATGTAAGGCATATCGATCAAACTTTCTCTACGTGCCCAACCCATACGCGGACGTCGGCCTAGTTGGCCATGTGTCTACCCTGCATTCGAGGGATACCTCTTGACATGGGAGTCTCTCTTCCTGTCCAGCTCACCGATGCGGACGTTATCTTTCAATGATGTTTTATTGGATTTTTAGCGTAAGAGGGGTGGATCGCCGCGGTGAGGACAGCAGGTTGGCACCCCAGCCCTTCATTACATGTCCGGCCATGCAGAAAACAACGACGCTCTCCATCTTGTGGTATACATCCAAGAAGTTTGCAAAGATATAGATAGCCGAAGACCTGTTAATAGTCATCAGCTGGGAATAGGAAGTTTCGGTACTGCTTGGGAAGCTGGTGCTGTGGGGCGAATGGCCGATTCCTTTGTTGATTCTCTTTATAGTGGAAATTCGTCCCAACAAATTCTACCACATTTACAAAATGATAGGGGTATTCACGATCTTCGTGTTAACTCTGTTAAGTCTGTCAAGTCCTGTTAGATCGAGAAACATGATGACCCAGATTTGTTAGAATCGGCCATTTAACATTACCCGTTCTAACATACCTGAGCCAGTGTTAGGGGTTAGGTTAGTGCGTAGGTAACCAACATGGCACCCAAGAATTTAACAGCTGTTTTTCTTTACACGTTTTATTAAAAAAGCGTTATTTAAATCAGACAAATACATTTCTTTTGTTAATACTTACCTGTCCTTATGCAATCGTACATGATAGATATCCTATTGGGTTGTCCGGAAAATAATGCAGGATTTTAAGTTTTCATTAAAAAAAATCTATATAAAATATTCTGTTTACGTTTACAGGATTACTCATTTGTATGAATGTCAACACTTATTAATCCTCTTCCAAATGATATTGTTCGTTTACCTCTGTAGCATTCCTCTACTTGGAAATAATTCAGTCATCCTTATAATGTCAAAGCGAGAATTTCGTACGATTTTCTTTTACGTGTTTAAACTCGGCCGAAGCGGAGCCCAAACGGCTAGAAACATTAACCAAGTCTGGGGCGAGGGTTGTGTTAATGAGTGCACTGTGCAAAGGTGGTTTAAAAAATTTCGGGAGGGAGATTTCAGCCTTGAAGATGAAGAAGGTCGTGGAAGGCCTTCCTCTCTTAATGATGATGTTCTGCGATCAGTGGTGGAAGAAAACCCCAAAACAACTGTTCGAGAACTTGCAGAGCAACTCAAAGTCAGTAAAACGACCGTCGCTGACCACCTCAAGGCGATTGGAAAAGTGAAAAAACTCGAAAATTGGGTTCCACACTCAGTAATGGTTACGGTATGGTGGGCTTCATTTGGTTTAATACACTACAGCTTCTTAAATCCTGGCGAAACCATCAATGCTGAATCATACTGTAACCAAATTAATACCATGCATCAGAAATTGGCAGTAATGAAGCCCTCTTTGGTCAATCGGAAAGGGCCCATTTTGTTGCATGACAACGCTCGACCACATGTGTCACGTGTAACGTCACAAAAATTATTGGAGCTTGGCTATGAAACTTTGCCTCACCCACCCTACTCTCCGGACCTCTCGCCTACTGACTACCATTTTTTTAGACACCTGGACCACTACTTACAACACATAATATTCAAAAATCAAACGGAACTGGAAAATGCATTTATTGACTTTATCAATTCTAAAAATTCTGAATTCTACTCAGACGGAATTAATAAGTTACCAACACGTTGGGAGAAATGTATTGAGAGTATGGGAAATTATTTTGATTAAAGAACATTGCTTTAAAGTAACTAGTTTCTTTTTTTTTTTTTTTGTTTAATACCAAAATCCTGCATTATTTTCCGGACAACCCAATATAAAGTTGTAGGCTGTTCAATTTTAGGAACCAAGGTATGTCTGCGCGAACTGAAGCGTGTCGTTTGTTAGTACTTTTCAACTATATAGATTGCATTTTGAATGAAAGAGTTGATTAATTTTCCTTTTTATTAACTTCTGAAATCTTACAATTTAGCACAAAATAAAACCAAGCCTTTGAGGACGGTTATAGCTTTATTTTTGGTTTATAATATTTAGTGATACCATTAATTCCCCGAAAGGTCCCCCCATGCTTGCTTTATAAAATTGTTCAAAGGGGAGATGGTATAATATTTGAGTGAAGGAAGTTCTTAGTATCATCACTTTACATTTCTTAAGAAGTGTAGGGTCGAGGTTGATTTAACAAAATTTCTAATTTATTAAAAATTACTAATTGGGTTAATTTTGGACTTCATTTTTATTATTTATATTTAATTGTTTAATTATTGAAATATTCTTAACAAAACGTTAAACGTGATGTGTAACTAAACTTTATAATTGGATAGTTATCTTGTAATAATGCACTAATACATTTATTTTGGATTCTAGTAACATCTTTGAAATAATAATTACATTTGTTACGATAGAGTTGCCTGTGAGTAATCCGTTGTATCTCGGGTTTAAGAAGGGATACTCATGTATAGGAATCATTTCATTATTTTTCTAAGTCGGATAAGATAAAAGGGAAAATGTCTCACTCTCACAACTCGGGGATTGCAAAGGTATTTGAACAAAATCGGTTATATTTACTTCCTATGGATAGAACACTGAGCCTAGTACCTAGCTGCCAGAATGTTGCTACCTCATTAGAAATTAATGATATCTTGGAGCTGCTGAAGATGGTCGCTAGTTCTTTGTGAGATAGGATACTTGAATGAATAGCTTTCAGATTCGAGACTCGTTGTTAAGAACGTTATTGAAACGTGCGTTGAACTTCATTGAAAAGCAAAACAACACTTGAGATAAAAATGCAACTTGCTAATTAAGTTCTGAAAAGTTTGACTAGTTAAGTACGTAAAGTAACTGCGGACCTTTAAATTATTGAAACGAATTAATGATATATCTTTATTAAAGTTTCACATTATTTTTTATTATCCAGCAGTTGATTTTCTTTACGATGGTCTATATGATATTCATCGGCTTGTACTTTTCCCAAATTTTGTCATGTTTTGACTTGTTCTGAGTCCATGTTGCCTGTAAGCCGAGAAATAGCATGGCTAGAGATCGTTAATAAGTCCAACGTTTATTAAAAATTAGGTGGTCGAATTTTGTTTCTGTCTGATTTGTTTGCAGTTTGAACATATTTATACCATTTTTTCTTTTGTCAGTAAATATTTCCGACAATTTTTTGATATTAGCCTGTTCGATTTTTTGATGTTTTTATATTAACATTGTGCATTTATGTATATATATATCGTTTAATTTTTTATAACGGTGATTCCAGGCGATTTACTCAAGTCGATTAAATCTGTACGAAGTGACCGGGAAAAGGATTGGAGGACGCAGAAGATTAATTTAGTCTTGAAACAAACGAATTATTGAGTTAAGGTAATTTTTCGGCCTTTTGATACGGTTTTGGTGTGTTTTGAAATTTTGTTTCTCAACAGACCGTTGAATTAGTGTTCCTAGTTTTTTTACTCTTAACGTATTTTACTTAAAAATATTTGAGTTTGTGTTTTTCATAAGTTGTTTTCAGATATGGCTCTTAAGGGATTTCGATTTCTTCTTGACGAGTAACATATAATCTTTTTGTGCGTGTTAGTTTTTATTATTATATTGAAATAATTAACCCTTAAGTAAGATATTGGTTGAGATAAAAAAAATCAGTGTCACGAGGGGGATTCGAACCCACGACCTTCGGCTCAACACGCCACTGCTCTAACCAGTTGAGCTATCGAGAATTCCACCCCCTCTCGGCCACTAACCTCCCATCTCAAACCCACCTTTTGAACTTTCCCTCCTTTTTGCCATTTTTCAAATGTCGTGTAAACTATTTAATTATCGGCGGGAAAAGAAATTCATTAGAATTCGTGGTTCGATTGACAAAATAACATCTTTCAACTAATTTTCTTAGTAAACAACACCTCACTTAAATATTAATTAATAGAAGATAATTTATTTTGTCAGTCGGACCACGAAACCTAATCGATTTATGATTATATTTGAGTTTTTATACACTCGTGTAATAACTTTAGTTTATTTGAATCTTCGTGAGTTCTTTCTTCTGTGATAAAGATGTCAGACTCTTCACTTTTAAAGGGATTTTCGATTCACCAAAGGTAATTTCCTTAGTGGTTAATTTTATGTTGTAAATTAATGTGTTTTTGATTATTATAAGTGCTAATTTCATCATTTCTTCACTGCTAAGTTTATTGTTTTCTAAATGAACTAAAAATTTTAATTGAGGTCGAACAAGCGCTTTCAACAAAAACTTGTGAGTCTGTGTGGCCAGGTGAAATAATTCTTCGTATAATTTTAAGAATTAGTCTAATGCTCTGCCGTTAACCATCTGTAACGTTATCGGAGTTGGAAGTAACGAAAATGATTCATTCGAGTGAAACTGCATTTCAGTATGTCTCAAACTATTTAGCGAGTATGGTGTTAGTTTTTCGAAAAACTCCGTTTGCAATTTCTCGAACGGTTTTTCAGGGATCGGTGTAATTTGAATTGGTCACTTTTCATATTTTTTGAAACAAATTCGTCATTTTTTTAATGTACTCGGTTATGTGTCTCTTAACATGGATGGCGAGAAATATTTCCTTCGAATGTGATTATAACGTTCACTTATTCTACGATGATTTATTTTCCTGAAAACGTAATCAGAAATTACTTTTATTGTTCATCAATATTGGTGATATCTAACTTTAATCTTTTATATCTTTTATTTTTTTATAAAGTTATAATTTGCGGTAATTAAATTTTTAAATGTCTAGAAAATATGATTAATACTTGTCATAAATTGGGACTTCTCTAGAGCAAATAATTCAATAGGTTGTAATAGGTCTTAGATATTTCACACAAAAATTATTAATTTGTTTCGTATCTATTCAATTTTGAAAGTTTTCTTTTCGCCAATTGTCTGATTACCTTAGATATTAAGATTTTTTTTCAATTCAAGGAATAATTATTCATTTTATGTATGGCCTCGGTTGGATTAAAAAAGTTAGTGCCACGAGCGGAATTCTAATCCACGACTTTCAGCTCAATACGCAGCTGGTCTAACCACTTCAGCTATCCTGACAATATGAAATCATGAAATCGTGACTCTTAAGTGGTTAGATCAGCGGCGTATTGAGCTGAAGGTGGTGGGTTCGAATCCCTCTCGTGGCACTAACTATTTCACTTCAACCAAGACCTTACATCCAAAGAATAATTAATTGAAAGAAATAAGACCTCTAAACATAATAGATTATGTATTTTATTATCAATAATTGTTACATGGTGATTAGGCTTATATGTTAATGAATGATTCTAAGAATCGCGATATTGTTATTATAGTTACATCGTCTGAGAAATGCGTCAATTATCATTTGTAGGTCGATATTGTCATCTATGTGTGGTGTTTAGCGACCGTTAATTAATGGTTATTAGGAGATCGTGAGATGCGGTCTGGTGTGCCGTTTAGAAAAACATTTTCTTTGTCGTGCCAACGTTTCGATCTTTGTTGAGCTCATTTTCACGGCTCCAAGTGGTTGTTTTCTGCGTAATGAGAGTGCCCAATACGACACCAAAGAATGGCACATCTACACAGAGGAAAAACACTTTGAGTCATGAAGATGATCTCAATAAAGAGCGAAACGTTGCACGATAAAGAAATTGTTTTTCTAAAACCAATGTCACACCAGACCGCATCTCACGATCTCCAAATAATTAATACATAGTTATTCAGATGTCGTGAAATGCGGTCTGGTGTGATGTAGGTATCAGAAAAACATTTTCTTTATCGTGCCAACGTTTCGATCTTTATTGAGATCATCTTCAGGGTACTTGTTTTCCGTGGATCTCTATCATTCTTGTCTGTCGTATTGTGTGCCCACTGATCTTCTTTCATATTTTTGTTTTTCGAAGATAGCAATTTCACATAATTTGTGCCATATGAAAAATGTATGTAAAATCACATGTAAAATGCCATATTTTGGTAAGAAATCGGATAAACAATTTTTATTTTAAATGTGCAAGCGAACACATTTTCAGAATTAAAAACCATGACTTTCAGCATTCAGTGTTTTAACAGAAAAACCTTCTTTAACTTCCGTAACCTTAAGGAGGGGTAAAGAAGGGTTTATATAATTTTTTATGTTCAGGCATCTATAAGCGATTTTATATTTTTGCAGTCGATAAATTAATGTGATTTGATTATAGTACTAGTTCAAATTGACTGGAGAGGGTTCTTTGATGATTTGGGGGCTTGGCTTTAAAAAATGATCCATAAGATTAATGACCGCTTTTTAAATGAATTAATTTCTCTCGTATGTTCAGTTTTCAGGAAACTGTATTTTGGGAATTCCATTTTGGATTAGATACTGAATTTTAAAATTTTGCTGCCGGAATGGTTTACTGTAACTTGTTTGTCTGAATGTTGAGCTTTCCTAATGCAGTATTTTATAAGGTGGTGATGGTGAAGAAAGTTTTGTTTTTTAAATCAATTTTATTAATGGCATGTGTTATATTTGAGTTGTTGTAAGACAATGCGGCAATTATTTATTGATTTGTTTCTCGCGTCATCTAAATCATTTGCTTGCAGTAATTGTAAGTGTGAACTAATGAAGATTGTACCCCATGTACATGTGCTCTAATTAATGTTGAGTTTATTTGATTTGTTAGATTGACAAAAATTTCCCCTTTATTTCATACAATCGATAACGAGTTATTACTATAGTTCATTTTTCATCGAGTCTGATTAAAAATTCTATAGGGTTATTTGCAGATCGTGTCATGCGGTCTGGTGTGACGTAGGTTTTGGAAAAATATTTTCTTTATCGTGCGAGTGTTACGGTCTTTATTGAGATCATCTCCAGAGGCTGGGATTTATAAACAATGCGTGAATTTTACAAATACGTGTAGGATGTGGAAAATATATTATGAATTCTTCTACAATGCTAGATGGTTAGGGATGGTTAGGGATGGATATTTTAGATTTAAAAAAATGAATTTATACAATGCTAAAAAGGTTTAGATTAAAAAATAATGAATTTATACAATGCTAAAAATGTTACATAAAAATGAATTTATACAATGCTAGAAAATTTTAGATGACAAAAGAATGAATTTTTACAATGCTAAGAATTTTAGAAAAAAATGAAATGATATAATGCTAGAAAATTTAAGATAAAAAAAATGAATTGATAAAATGCTAAAAACGTTTAGATTAAAAAATGATAAATTTATACAATGCTAATAATTTAAGATAAAAAAATGAATTGAGACAACGATAGAAATTTTTAGATTAGACAAATGAACTGATATAATGCTAAAAATTTTAGATTAAAAAACAACGAATTTATACAATGCTAAAGATTTTAGATAAAAAATGAATTTAGACAACGCTAGAAAATTTTAGATTAGACAAATGAATTGATAAAATGCTAAACATTTTAGATAAAAATGAATTTATACAATGCTAGAAAATTTTAGATGAAAAAAGAAAGAATTTTTACAATGCTAAGAATTTTAGAAAAAAATGAATTGATATAATGCTAGAAAATTTAAGATGAAAAAAGAAAGAATTTTTACAATGCAAAGAATTTTAGAAAAAAAATGAATTGATATAATGCTAGAAAATTTAAGATGAAAAAAGAAAGAATTTTTACAATGCTAAGAATTTTAGAAAAAAAATGAATTGATATAATGCTAGAAAATTTAAGATAAAAAAAATGAATTGATAAAATGCTAAAAACGTGTAGATTAAAAAATGATAAATTTATACAATGCTAAAAATTTTAGATTAAAAAACAACGAATTTATACAATGCGAAAAATGTTACATAAAAATGAATTTATACAATGCTAGAAAATTGTAGATGAAAAAAATGAATTTTTACAATGCTAAGAATTTTAGAAAAAAATGAAATGATATAATGCTAGAAAATTTAAGATAAAAAAAATGAATTGATAAAATGCTAAAAACGTTTAGATTAAAAGATGATAAATTTATACAATGCTAAAAATTTAAGATAAAAAAATGAATTTAGACAAGGATAGAAATTTTTAGATTAGACAAATGAATTTATACAATGCTAAAAAGGTTTAGATTAAAAAATAATGAGTTTGTACAATGCTAAAAATTTTAGATTAGACAAATGAATTTATACAATGCTAAAACGGTTTAGATTAGACAAATGAATTTATACAATGCTAAAACGGTTTAGATTAAAAAATGAATTTAGACAATGCTAAAAATTTAAGATAAAAAAATGAATTGATAAAATGCTAAAAACTTTTAGATTAAAAAATGATAAGTTTATACAATGCCAAAAATTTAAGATAAAAAAATGAATTTAGACAACGATAGAAATTTTTAGATTAGACAAATGAATTGATATAATGCTAAAAAAAAATTTAGATTAAAACAATGAATTGTTACAATGCTAAAATCACAATTTTAAATTCAATGTTATTCCTACTCACATTTTCTTTATCGTGCAAACGTTTCGTTCTTCCTTGAGATCATCTTCAGAGCTTGGGATTTAAAAACATTGTCTACATTTAACAAATACAAGTAAGATGTAGAACAAAATTAATTTCTACATTTCTACATTTTTTATATTCAATCAAAGTAATTGTAATCACTCAAACCGTTTGTTTTCCGTGTAGATGTGCCATTCTTATTGGGACGTGTTGAGAGTGCCAGTGAAATAGTGTTTTTATGTTTATATACGTTGGATTTTAAATGTGTGGGGAAGGAAGTCGGGATAGATAGACATTTTTATATGAGGATTCCGAATCCACCACGTTAGAGAAACTGACAATAGGAAAGAAGGGTAATGGTTCGGCCTGATTATCCTTTCACGGTTATATAGACGGAGAAAATTAGGAAAAGGAAAGACAAATTGTTGCAGAATGTAGACATGTTCGATGAGTGGAATATGACAAATTCTATGGGTGCTTTCTGGAATATGCCTTCATCGTTAATCCTGCTGTTAATTCTGGTATCAGTAAAAAATTTCTATTGTGATTTATTTAAATCAATAATTGGTTAATACTTATTATCAAAAGCTACAACTTCAGCAAGTCCTTCTAAACGCCACAGAGCTGCCTTTAAGAGAAGCCAGTGATTACTTTCTCTTTCATTGCAGCAGCTACCGTACTACACGTTGTAGTACAATGGTGTAATTTGTAGGGCGTTCCGTCATACCTGGGCAAAATTTTAGGGTATCATGCAGTAGAGGTTTAGAAACAGGCATTTTTTCGGTTAATTAATGGACGGGAGGTTTTAAAATGAATTAGAACGAAATGTGCCGAAAGTATTACGGTAAATCTATGTCCCGGTACTGGTTTTTAGTTTTGGTTAGGTTTTTAGTTGAGATAAAAAGTCAATGTCACGAACAGGATTCGAACCCACGACCTTCGGCCGCTTCTCTACCACTATTTCGACTTCCATCTGAAAAATGAGAAAAAGGAGGAAAATTGAAAAGGTGGGGTTGAAATGGGAATTTGGTGGCTGAGTGGATCGAAGTCACGATGGCTCAGGTGGTAGAGAAGCGGCGTATTTAGCAGAAGGCCGTGGGTTCGAATCCCACTCGTGACACTGACTTTTTTATCTCGACCACAACCTTACTTAAAGGTTTAAATAATTGAAATTGACATCTGGAAGAAGTAATTGAGGATTTTTATCTTTATTGGTGATGCTGCTGAATGTTTTTTTTTAAGTGTGTAATTATCGTTTATGTTGTGTGTATGACGGTATAATTTTTGCTGGGTTAAAAAGGGGACCAGAAAAAATTGGTTGACGAAACACATTATCAAGTAGAAAGGGATGTGAGTTGTAAGGATGCAACGGTGGAATGAATTGCGCAGGGCGGACCGCCCTATGCAGGTTGCACATGCACCAAGACTAGGCGCATGTCGCCGATTGGGATTCTCCGTCAATTTTTTCCTATTTTCTTTTTTCTAACGAAGCGGTTTTGAAAAGCCAAGGGTGAGCGCAGGCGCCGCTCGTCCCTCTTGTGTTCGTTAGTTCGATCAGCGGCCTAGCTCTATGCTTTCAGTCGACTGTTGGGTCTCGTGCTGTACACAAATCCGACAGAGTCAATCGCCTCGTACCCCCTGTTGCTATCTCGTGAAAACAGTTTTTCGCGGCCTATTTTTTAAGTTTGTCCATATACGATACGACCCGCTTGTCGTTGACGACTTTCCTACAAGTTTCTCATTTCTCTGTCGGTTTTTCATTGTTAAAAACAAATTTGATTAATAGAGATTCTTCGAAGTTCTCAAAATCAGACCGGTCGAAGAAGACAACCCGTTCCTCCTTAAGATACTCCGAATCTCCTCTTCCATCTGGCCGGTAAGTCGGCTATTGTTTCAACAAATTAGAATACCAAAATAAATAAAAATATATGAAATACCCTATGAGACATCCTTTCCAAATATAAAACATACAATAGTTTTTATTGAGGCGAAGGAAGGGAATGATTGATGTTCACTCTCTAGTTTACACGTGTCACGTGTTCAACCCGCTTGGCGTTGCTAACCTGCAGAGCGAATGTTCAGCCAATGTTCCTGACTCTTTCCTCGTCGACGACAATTTCTTTCCTTATGTCAAACCTCAGAATTGAAACCATTTTCCAATCAATCAGGCCGTTTCGTTGCAAAGCAACTAAGGAACAACGAAACAGCCGCACCAATAACTTCTCAACTTTAATATATATCAAAAGAATTTTCTGGAACAATACTGAAAGTATTATTGGCACTTTGGGATTTTCAGTATCGGTCGCAGTTTTCTTTCTTATTTTTCCCGCTTATTCTCGTTGGAACTCGGTTGTTGCCCTGGGGCCGACAAGCTATAAATTGTTTTCCCTCCGTGCTTGTTTACCCTGTGCAAAATTTATCGTCAGAACGGCACGTGCATAGCTTGGCATCGTCTGAAAGAATCTTCGAAAAGAAAACGCTTTCTGTTGATTCTGGCTGTTAGATATAAAATCGAGCTAAGTTTAGACTATCCAAAGGTCGTCTTAGGTAGGACGCATGAGAAGATATGACTCTGTTTAAGAGGAATTAAACAACAACCAAGTTGGCCTTCGTTATCTCAACATAAGGCGAGGAATACACACAAAGTAACTTAGCGTCTTCCACTACCCTGGATTTCGTTATCCAACTTCTCCAAAACGTGTCAACCTTTTAATGTCTTGTTTTACCGGATATTCCTTCCTTTCGGATTTGACGGCCCTATCAAACAAGCATCCCTATACAAACAACCTGGATTATTAGCCGTTTCTCTCGAGTATAAAATCAGATTGTATAAATGCGTTTAACTGAAAGCATCGAGGTAGCGTGATGTCATATATTATATGCTTAATGATCTGGCCTGAAAACAGCTTAGTAGCGTGATTTAGCCGCCACTCAATTAGCTGTTGTTTTTTTTTCATTTAACGTTTTGACGACAACGATCCAATTTTTATTTCTAAACAAACAATAGAATTTTTATTTGAAAGACAGTTTTTGTGTAGCCTTCAAAACCTGAACATTTGTAGTTTTGTCATTTCAACCGAGTTCTGACAGTTTTCAACAGCATTTCTTGCAAATTTGAATTATCGTTGCTTAAATCGTAGGCGTTTATTCAACGATAAACCGTGCCAGGATCCTTTAGTAGTAAACAAACGAATCAACCCCTTCTCTTATATTATGTGCTGTTTCATACATTTAACATTAAAGGGGGGGGGAATGCAATAAGTGAAAACCACCGAGAATCAAACCTTCCATCCCAAAGGAATAAAATATTTTTTATTTAATCCGCGACATCGGCACATAGTCGTCAATTATTGTAAGCAAGGAAAGTGATCAGGTATACAGGATGTTAATTACGAATATGTCAAACCCGGATTTATTTTCTACAAATACTTCTCAATTTAGAAAAATGAAACTCTATTTTTGGGATAATCCTGGCTTAAACATTGCATTAACTACATGTTTATTTATTTTCAATTTCGTAAAAAAATTAACGAATTTATGTACAGGGTGACAATTTACGCAAGATAGCCTTTGATTCTCGTAAAAACCACTAAGTCTCGCAGAAAAATATTGAAACAGTTGTGAAAAAAAATAAGAAAAACTCTATATCAAAGATTGTAATAATTACGCGTTTTTCAATATCGTAAAAAAATCACTAAATAGATACAGGGTGTCAATTCACTAGTCATCCCCGGATTTAAAAAATTTCTCACTTAGTAAAACATATTTAACAGTTTCAGTCTCAATTTACTAATAACGTTTTAACTTTACGGGTTTTTTTTTTTCAATTTCATAAAAAAAGTTAATAGATTTGTATACAGGGTGCACAGGGTTTGTCGCGGACCGCGGTGGCCTCGTGGTTAGGGGTTCCGTATTTGCCAATCTGGCGGTCATGGGTTCGAAACCCTCACAGCCTATGGTTTATTAATTGAGAATGGTATGAAAGAAGAATTGAAAAAAAAAAATTGGTTGACACCCTATCCGAGAGGTGCAACGGATAGGATAGTTTGACTTTTACTCTTCCATATGCCAGGAATTACAATTATTTACAATTTCACTAGATAACATATGCGTGACACCACTTGATTCTCCCAAAATTTCTAAATCTAACCGAAGAATATGTATACGTTATTTACAAAATTTACAAAAAGGTCTACATTCAAAAATAAGTTTTTGGGTTTTTCAATGTAGTAAAAACAATTATTTTGAAATCGTGAGATGCGGTCTGGTGTGATGTAAGTTTCAGAAAAATATTTTCTTTATCGTGCCATCGGTTCGATCTTTATTGAGATCAACTTCAGGGCTCAGAGTGTTTGTCTTCTGTGTAATTGTGCCATTCTTGCGCGTTGAGAGTGATCTACATCACACCAGGCCGCATCTCATGATTTCTAAATAATTATTAATTAACGGTCACTAATCACCAGAGTTTAGTAAAAACGTTAAATAAAATAAATAAACAGTGGAGTCGATTTTTAAGAATAAGGCTACTTTCTGTTAGTGTAATATTTACGGTGTTTTTCAATTTTCTTTAAACGTTCGTAAATGTCAACTTTTAACTATCACCAAGGCCTTATCAAAAATTAATCAACCTAGTAGGAAAATGTAAACAGATAGTTGTGGATAAACTCAATATACAAACATTACAATAATTCCAGCTCTTTTATAATTTAGTTATACACAATGAGTGTATCGTGCATGCAGTCTGGTGTGATGTAGGTTTCAGGAAAATATTTTCTTTATCGTGCCAACGTTTCGACCTTTATTGAGATCTTCTTCAGGGCTGGGTTTACAAACATTACACAAGTTTACATTTAATAAATACATTTTGGAATTTTTTATGAGGAAAAGTGTATTTATACAATGCAACATATATTTTTTATACATCCAAATCCCAGGCCCTGAAGATGATCTCAATAAAGATAGAAACGTTGGGACGATATGTAAAATGTTTTTTTTTTTTTTTTTGAAACCTAAATCATACCAGAATGTATTTCATGATCTCTAAATAATAATCGATCAACGGTCACTAATCACCACAGACAAATATTTTTTTTCGTGCCAACGCTTCGATCTTCATTGAAATCATCTTCAGGGTCTGGGATTTACAAACGTTGTATAAATTTAACAAAAAGATGTAGGATGTGAAAAAAGTGAATTTATACAATAATATATATACAATTCAATCAAAATTTTTCCACTCACTTGTTACTACTTGTTAAATTTAAACAGTGTGTGTAAATCCCAAGCCCAGAAGATGAACTCCCTGAAGATAAAGATTGAAATATTGGCAAGATAAAGAAAATGATTTTCTGAAACCTACACCACACCAGACAGCATCTCACGATTTCTGAATAACTATGGACTGACGGGCACTAATCACCACGCATTTATAATTTAGGATTTGTACAACAGTGATAATCATAATATACGGGATGACAAATTACTAGAGGCACCCCTAGTTTTATCCAAGAATTGTCAGCCAAACAAAAGAAAAAGGCGGTTTTTATGCTCTACTTTTAAACATTACAATAATTTCTTGCTTCTTTCCAATTCGTTAAAAAAATTTCATAAATTTACAGTGACAACTTACAAAGAACACGAAGGTTTTCACAAATTTGTTAAACCTATCCCACAAATGTAAACACAATTTAATCAGTTTTGTAAACCTAAGCTTTTCTTTAAAATATTTCCAAAATTATAGTTTTCTGTGTTTTTAAAATATAATAAAATATACACAGTCGATAGACTAGTGTTAATCATGGTTTTACTATAAACTACTCAGCTAAAAACAAAATTGTAATTTCGCATGTTATCTTGGTGTCGTCACTGTTTATTTTGATTTTTTGACACACAATTTGAAGAGTTTTGTTTTGTATAGTGTAGGATCACAGAAAGATTTCTAATTATAAAATATATTAAAACAATGTATTTATTGCAATGTTTGAAATTCATTTAAAAGATTTGAAATTTTAGTGTTTTTTTTTTTTTTTTTTTTTTTATAGTAAACCAGGATTATGTCAGTCGTAATTCAAAGAGTCATGGTGTGAGCGAAAGGAAGAAAAGGCGAGAAGTTGTGGTAGAGAATGGAAGTTAAATAGGGTGAGTGATCGAAGGAAAGAGAGCGTGAGAGAGAGAGAGAGAGAGAGAGAGAGAGAGGGGGGGGTGATAGTGAAAGGGAAAATGAGTGATAAAAAGAGAGAGTGAGTGAGTGAGAGGGGTCAAATAAAAAGGCCGAGACAATTTAGACTATACATACTATATTTTCCTATGTTTATAAGAAAATTTCCACTTTTCTCTAAGTAAAACCTTATTTTCCTATTTAGCCATGAATAAATTCAAAATAATGATTTACACAGTTTACCTAATTAAATTTTCGTTAAGGGAATTTTCACTTTTTTTTCAGTATCAATTGCAGAAACGTAGTCTTCATGAATAGACTTTTGATAATATATTCTAAACAATTTAAATATTGAATATAACAAAAGCGTTTTATTATGGAAACCAATAAAGGAAAAATATAATATTATATAATTTTTAAATCATTGAGTTATAAACTATAATTTATTTAAATATATCGACGTTGACGAGTGACACATTTATGTTAAGGAACGTCATAAGAGCAGAATAAATTGCAATTTTCATTTCATTTTTTCTTTTCTACAAAAGAACGACCGCAACGGAAAATTGTAATCGGGACAAATTAATGCTTCCGTCAGATTTCGGCTCCATTGTCAAGGGTAAATCATCGATTATTAGGTCTTTACATTTCAACCTGTGGAGCATTAACTCATTCATCCGTCGTCCATTCCTTATACGTCGTTTCGCGGCAGGTGCTTTTTGAATCTGACAAATTAGTCGGATTTATTACGGGCTAACGGCCGATCTTTCTGACTGAAAAATCGATAGTTAAAATAAATAATTATATTATTGGCAAATATGAGTTATGAACGTGCAATCTGGTGTCAATTTTTCAAATGGTTTCTTTTTCCAATCGATTCTGTACAAATATTGTAATTAGCAAACTTTTTGTTAAACAATAATCACGAATCGGATTCATATTTGCCTTTTTACTTGGGTTAATAGAAATATTCGAATGACTGTACAGATTTATATAAAATATATTGAAATATACAGAAACGAAAATACATTTCCCGGAAAAAGAAGGCCAAAGAAATTTGATTTTGGCAATTCTGATTCGTTTCATGTGCCCTTTAAAGTAATTAAATTAAACTTTCGGAAAAGATTGGGCTAAAATACCAACCGTATTTATCCAAATTCGACTATTTAACAACTGTTATATTGTTTACTTTTCAGGCCGAATCCTTGTTTCTGTGGCATTTTTACTGAGAAAAATAAAGGTATAATCAACAAAATCGTCTTTTACATGTTGTTTTATATCTCTAATTTTAAATTTTTTATTGAGCTCAGTTTTGTGTTATTACGCGCAGTTTTATTATCTTTTAAACCCATTTAAATTTATCTCCGGATTTTTTCTAAAAAAAGCGGAGGGTTTGTTGCTCTACCGTTCTTACCAGTGGCCCGAGGATCTGAAATTAAAAAAAAAAAAGATTTACATAATTTAAAAAAATGGTTTTCTGCCTTTTCTTGTGAAAAATTGTATATATACAATATACATACATACATATCTATGGATTTGTTGTTTTACGCAAGATAATGAAATAATTTGCGAGGTTGAATTCAATTATATAAGATATATTATTCTGAATTGTTACAAAAAGTAAAATACATTTACAGGATAGTAGGCCAAAGAAATTCCTTTTTGGAATATTGAATCACTTTCATTTTATGCACCCTTTAAATCACATAAATACAGAATTTGTTGAAAACGAAAAACAGTTATTTTCTTGATTAATTCATAATTTTTTTCTTGCCTTGGAGGTTACGCAAAAAAAAAAAACGAATTTTGTGCCATTTTGCGTCAATAAAATCGAGTAAATTTTATTTTATATTTTTATTTCAAATTTTTTTCGTATCAAGTTTGTGCATAAATTAGGTGTTGAAACCATGCCAGATTATCTTCGGGTCAATGAAGTTGTTTCAACATTACCACCCTATTTCGTCATTTAGGAAAAAAAATCAGGCATTTAAAAAGGAGAAAATTTTAATATAATTTATAACACCTCTGCGTTTCACCTAAATTCAACATTACAACGTTAGACAGCCTCATTGTTCATCTTTAAGGCTAGCTTAAATGGCTAAAAGAAGGATGAAATCAAGTAAAACTTCTCTTTTTTGAATGCATTTCAATATTTATATTTTTTTTTACGCGGTCCAAGTCCGTCGATGGGGGCCGCGGTAGCCGAATGGTTGGAATGAACGACTCTCGGCTCATAGACGCCGCGAGCGTGGGTTCGATTCCCACCGTCACCTCTAGACATTTTTCACGATACCCCCCCCCCTCCAAATACGAATACACATATAACAATTGTCACCTTGGCTAAATATGCATCATCATAAGGCCATTTAAAGCTTTTAAAAAAATGTTTGCCTATGCATTAAGATTATAGGTACTAAAGCCCAGTAAGAGTTGCTGCAGCTCAATGAAGTTGTTTCAAAGTTATAATCATTTTTGTGATGTTAAAAAAAAATCTCAGGCATTGGGAAGGAGAAAATTTTTGAGAGAATTTTTTTATTTCACCAAAAATCTATACTCAGTGGAGAGAAGAAAACGAATATCGACTTTGTGCTAGGAGCAAATCCGACCGAATTGTTCAAAAATAATAAATAATTATTTTACTACCGTACGGCATTACGCAATAGGGTTTTTGTGCGATATAAATATATTCACGAAGGGTAGGAAAAGTGTATGATATTTTTGAGCCTAGTATAAGGAAAGAAATTTTTGTAAATAGGTGATTCTACGTCCGTAGACTCCCCTTGATAGTTAAATTAAACTGAATTTACAAACTGGATCTAATGAAAATGTCATTATGGGAGTTAATAGGTCTGGTAGAAAGTGCCATCCCGGAATAGACGGACCGAGGTGGCCAACCTAATAAACTGTTCAATTGTAGTTGGGGAGTGTTGTAAATTAAATAAAAAACTTCCCACCCGTAGCTGATTCCTGGCTTCCCTCAAAGCTAAACGCAATTCACTTTGCTACAGGTTGAAACACCTACTTCTGTCACAAACGCCGCTTTAAATCTCTCAGGCTCGGACCAGTGAAATGCACGAAATAAAAGAATTTTTATCTCTTAAAAAAGCGTTTTGAAAAAAAAATGTACAAAATGCTCATTCCCACTTGAAACGAAAGTGGTGTTCATTTTTGATGTTTAAATAGGTAAATAACCTGCGATGAATTATTTTTCAGGACACTGTCGTGCGTGATTCTCTGTTTTGTTCATTTATTTAGTTTTTACCGAACTCTTTCATTAGTGAGTCATGTTATTTCAAATTAATTTTGTACATTTTTAACCATTTGAATTAAAGTAGATGTATCAATAGTCCACGCGATAAACGGTACCAAATATTCTGTTAATGAAAATGTAATAAAACGAAATAAAAACATCAATTAAATTTTCGACGAAATTTATTTAATTAATACTTGGACAAAAAATATTAATCACTTGTCTGAGAGTTTTTTTCTCCAACGGGTGGTGTTTAGTGGCCGTTAATCAATTATTATCCGGAGATCGTGAGATGCGGTCCGGTGTGACGTAGGTTTTAGAAAAACATGTTCTTTATCGTGCCAACGTTTCGATCTTTATTGAGATCACCTTCAGAGCCAGGGATTTATACACGAAGTTTAAATTTTACAGATACATGTAAGATGTGAAAAAATGAATTTATATCTCTCTAGAAATGTTCGATTAAATAAACAAATGAAATGAATTTATACAATGCTAGGAAATTTTAGATTAAAAAATTAATTATTATTATTATTGATAAAATGCTAAAAAAAATTTAGATTACAAAATGAATTTATACATTGTTAGAAAATTTTTTACATTAAAATAATAATAATAATTTATTATTGAGGGGCGTCGGTGGCTGCAAGGTTCCGTCTTTGACACGGCGCTCATCACTGTAAGGTAAATAGGACCCGGGTTCGAATCCAGCGGCCCTACATTCGAACCCGACATACTTACAAATGGACTTTTTTCAAAAACACCGGCACCCTGAGGGTTTATATGACCTCTGCTGTTGCGAACCCTCGTAAAAAAAAAAAAAATTATTCAGATATCCGTGAGATGCGGTCTAGTATCTGAATCTCACGATATCTGAATAATTATCTATTTACAGTCACTAATCTCTACACAAAATAATTTACAAAATACTAGAAAATTTTAGAAAAAAATGAATTTATACAATACTTGAAAAAAGTTTTTTTAATATAACATTTTTTAGCATTGTATAAATCAATTTTTTTAATCCTTAATTTATAGCATTGTATAAATTTGTTTTTTCTTATCCTACATGTATTTGTAAAAAAATTAAACCCCAGGCCCTGAAGATGATCTCAATAAATGTCGAAACGATGGCAGAAAGAATGAAATGTTTTTCTAAAACCTACGTCACACCAGACCGCATCGGACGTTCTTTGCAATGGGGCCTAGGAACCGAGGAAAATGTTGTAAATAATATACAATTTTTTTAAAGTATGTTTAAAATTTTTTAAAGCATTGCGATCTCATTAGTAGGTTTTTTTATGGCCAGTGGCTAATGTAACACAGAGGCAAAAAAATTTTTGGGCAGATTTTTCTACTTTTGCTTTGCACATATTATATTTCATGTTTTAAATCATTCCTTATCAAATTAAATGAGACTATATATAATAAAAGTACAAAAATTACAAAAAGACAATTCTTTTTCTTTCTTTGTAAAGTAAAACAAAATCATCGTTTTTGGATTCGTTTTAAGATTTATTGTCTTCAGTAAAATATCTTTACAGAACAAATATAGACATTTTTGGGCCAGATTCGCAATATCATTGATGTACGGTGTTCCACTTAAAAATTCATGTTTTATTGGTTTTACCGACATTGAATTTCTTACAATCGTAAGATTAATTTCTTAGCTTTGATGATATACCAATTAACTTTGGATTTTATTCCAGTTTAAGCGAGAATAAGGTTAAAATTTAAAAATAATATTAGTTTAGAAACATAAATATTTACAACAAAAAAATGAAGCTTCAGATAAAGGCTTAAGAAAATGTTTTACTAAAAGCAATATAGGTTCGTTTTTATCTGTAAATAAATACGAATTTGTGTTTTAAAAAAGTAATATTTTAAGGCTGGGTTCGGCAGGGGAAATTGATTTTCACGCTGGTGTACGGTGTTCCCATTAAAACATTTCTAACTCTTTTAGATTAGATCTAAATCCAGCGTTATTCCAACAGATGGACAGCTGGATGTCCCTTCCTTGAAGGTTTCTCAACTGCTTTTATGATTTTACGGAGAAATAATTGGAAAAAAAGAGGAATGGAATCCAGAAAAAAACACGTATTATTTTATGTCTCCGGTTGTAAATTATTTACTAAAGCCAAATTTATGTGCCATTAGAGGCAGTTCGTAGGTTCTAAGGCTATATTATATTTCCTGTTCCTAAGCGGAAACATTTCAAAGGTATTGTTTAGGATTTTTGAAAAGTAAATGCGAGGCAAATCGACATTTTTTCGCTGGTATCGTCGGGTGCAATATTTTTCTCTTGGCGTCCTGTGCTCCACTTCAAAAAATTCCTAATTCCTCGTTTTATTCGAATTCAACGTTATTTCAAGAGCCCTTAGAAAAGTTAATTTCTTTTGTTTAAGGTTATATAAACAAACATTGTATAAATTACACCTGAATTATAGGGCCAATATTGAATGGATCAGTGATGTGGTGGACAAAGAAACTGTGGGCTATCGAGCTACTAAGCGGCATTCAACGGCCAGTGTACATGCCTAGTCAGCAGATACGAACCACCAGGACGTCAACTGTAGCTAAAACTACGACGATGACGATAAAGAAATATGAGGAGGCCGGGGTTTCTATTAACCTTCTAACTTGTTCATTTTTCCTAGTTACTTAGGATATCTAACTTCACGCTTCTTTAAAAAATAGAAATGATTCAATCTGATTATTGCATTTATTTACCAAGGTCTTCATGTCGAGGTTATGTGCCCATCGCTGCATCGGGTTTGAACATGATGTAGGTCTTCCTCTTTGTTCAATAAATTAACATTGGGGTCACAAATGAAAAACACTTACTCTCAAAAATAGGGAAGAGAAAAGAAACCGCACTAATTGCTAATGACTAAATGTTTTATCTCGATATATGTTGAAGTCAAAAAATTCAAATAGCGCCTAGGACTTCATCGTATCTTTTGTCGGACTCAGTGACAATAATGTCCTGAATCCTGGGGCAAAGAACTGGTATATGTATTGGCCAAGGGTGGAATAACATAACCTAGTATGTCTAAACCCTGGTCGATTAACAACTCATGTGAGAAGCTAAGAAATTTATGAATTACACGAAAAACTTACAGAATTACAGGAGAGTGGCAGAATAGAAACCCTAATTTTGGTAAATCTCCAAACTGCATACTGCCGCCTGTAAAAACCCACCTGATACCGACAGAAGAAGCATTCTGAAAAACCTCCCCATTCTGTGCTACCATGAAGGTTCATCTTGAAGTTGGGTTTCGCTACTAGGTGATGAAAAACTACAAGCAATGTATAGACAAAAGGTGGAATGGAATTGGATTGACCGACTGTAGGCGACTAAGGTGCCATGAGAGAAATAGAAGGTGCACTTAGGTCGAGATGCATGAGGCTCTAATGCCCCTTTATCAACATCCTTTATACAAAATATATTAATTTATAAATGCTTATGTTAAAATATTTTTAAATCCATAGTCTGGACTTTACTTTTTGCCAGTATCATATTATGATGGATAGCTGTATATATAACAACATAAAATAAAGATTTTTTTACAACTTTTCGTATTTGAAATGAAGGTATTGTCCAATTGAAGAGATTTAAAAGTAATGGATTGATTATTGATTTGTCCAATATGAGATGTTGCCCGGTGGTATTACCCGCCAGTTGTATAACCTCAGATTAATGGTTTTCTTTTCCGTTTACACCCGAGAACACAACTACGACTTGAATTCTAGAAGAGTTTTAGAAGGAAGGCCTGCTAGCGATTTATTATTTAGAACTGCGGTGGTTGCAGCGGTAACATCAATTATTCAAGATGTTAGCTGGGAGTAGGCTATTCATCTCTACCTGCTGGCCCTAACCAAATATTATGGTTTAATTACTGTATTCCTTGCCCGTCCTATGTCCAATAATGTCAAATCCTCTCTGGACTAACATAATTCTCGACAACTGGCAACACCGGTCACGTTCACAATTCAATTAACCAACATTAGCACTCGGAGATAACCCTTTTAGTCCCCTTTAAACTAATGATTCATTCGTTAAATTTTAACAATTCGATTTACATCACGAAAAAATCCCAACCCCATTTTTATTACAACGCGGGATTCAGCAGAAAAGCTAAAGTGTCAGTATATCCGTTATGGATAAAAATGAAAAATTTCCAAAATTATGTTTGATTTTTTTTTTTATTATCTACAAATTTACACGAATGTTTTTTTTAAAATTGGTGATACTTCGTGTTTCAGCATGTTGTCACCTTTGTTGTGTCTCCTTCGACTGAACCTGAGGATATGTCATTGATCTATTTCGGTCACGCGATATTTATTTACTTATTTGTAACTCCAACAGATTGATCCTTCAAGAGGAGTAATCAAAAAAGCATATAATAAAAAAAACAATAGCGTAATAAAACAATAATAACACAAACAGACGGCTGAAGGCTTCTTGGCAGGTTTAATTTTACTTTGACTGAATGCAAGGAATCGTAAAATACATATATTTCATTGGAATAATGATTCAGCAATCTCATTATACTCGGTAGGGGGGGGGAGTTTAGTCCATATTCTGTTCTGAAATGTGGGACAAAGAACAATTTATGGATCCTTAGTGGTCGCTGAGGCACACAGTGATAAATATAAGTTTTGGATATCCAGGGCCCCATTCCACATTTCCAACACTAAATGAGATCAGAAGAAATACGGCGTGAGCTAAGTGACTCTAGACTAAGGCAGTTCAATCTTTCCAAGTAATTGCTTTGTACTTTTTCTTAATCTAACATGGAAAGGAGACCACACGACACTGCATATTCCACAGATGTGACCCTTTAACTGCAAAGACATTATTAAAATCTCCAGAAAAACTTAGAAAAGAAACCAAAATTGCATATATCCTTGATATTGTCACTGAATTGGCCTTTTTTTTGAAAACGTGGCCAAGATCGGAGATAGTGTCAACCTCTTCCAATCCGTGCCTATCAACGAAATAATCAAAACAATCAGTCACGAGGTAAGATTTTAAAGCCAACAGGCCTAAAGAGCAATGGAAGTCATGATATAAATGCTACCGAAAAGTTAAACAACAATATTTCCTTCATAAAATGACATTCATCCCATAAGATGATTCAAATAATTTTTTGAATGTTGGAAATCCAAATCTCATGGCCGGTTCAGTGTCTGTCAGACGCCATTCAACTTCCCGATGTCATCAGTGTTTCGTCTGGGATATTTTTGCATACTAAAAATGGTATGAAGCGAAATATGTTTTACAGACCAAACCAACGAGGAAATGATGGATTACGATCCAATTGTGTAAAGTTTATTCTCCAATGATGAAGAGCGTCCAAGATAACAGCGACAATTTTGCCGGACAAAATAAGCACGATTTTATACTAAGTAGTAAAAAAAAATGAACAACAGCCGTTTCTGGATAAAATGAAACTTGTCCTATTTCTAGGTTAAGAAATGTTTTATATAACTTTGAGAATGTTCCGAATCGAAGACCTCCGCGATTTTCCTGCATAAACTTTGAAGTCGTCGCCAACAGCCCTACTGATTGGAGTGGCCTGTTCTGTAGTAAAATTTCGAACCGTAACTTCCTTGGTCTTTGTTTGTTACGCCTTGACTGTTCACCTCCCCGATTTTGGGACTTACAGTTTGAAATTTTAAAAAAGTATATAATTTTCGACGTTAGGGGTCGGAAAAATTCCAATTGTTTTTAAAAAGTACCTCTAATGTGGAGGACGCTTAGATCATGAATTGAGACGGCGGAGGCCGTGAAAACACGACGGTGGATCGGTGGCAGTGCACGAGGGTTAGCGGACGGAAGCAGGCAAGGCGAGAGTGTGAACAGAGAGGAGAGAAAAGAACGGGAAAAAATCGGAAGAATAAGGGAGATCCTGATCAGTTTGGTTCAGCGTGGGACACTATCATTCTCCTCCTGGAGTGAAGAGGACAAGCGGCAGTTCGAGACCTCCAGAGAAGTCCACCGTTTGAGAACAGTCAGTTTTTTAAAAAAATTTTTGTGTGTGTATTTAAATCAAGGAAGAGTTTTTTTAGTTGTTGTTGTTAAGAGTTTCTTTTTTTTTTTTTTGAGGAGATACTCCAGGTATTATGAATTAATTTTGTTTGCGAGGCCTTCGCGAGGTAATCTAGTGTAAAAGTAAATTAAGACTAATAGAATTTTGTTTTATCCAAATCCAGATTGTTTCATTATTAATTTTTTTTTAATTACTTATTTATTTACTTGTTTTGTTCCGATTTTGTATTCCGACCACTGACGAAGACCGGTCCACTGAATTTACAGACTGAATAAGGTGAACAGCCAGGTATTCACAAGGTAGCTTGTACCGTAGACGTATAGTATTCGCTTCAAGGCAAAAAGGTTCGCGGTTCGAGTGAAAGGTCTTTATTTTTTTTCTTTTGTTTTCTTCTCTTTTCCCCTTTTCATTTTTTGGGGATTCACTATTTTCCCTAAATTAAATAGTGTGGCGGCTGACTATAGTCGTAGTTCCCCGAGAATCCCTCCCCTTTTCCATTGAGCATCAGCAAATTATTTCCATAGGTAACATGTTATCTGTACAAAAAAACTTTTTACATTTCTTTAAACGGAGCCTATAAAGATCCAACTAAGCCCGGATCGAACGATCAACATGGGCAACACTCATAGTCTAGCTTTCTTCTCTCCTATGGTTGAATCAGAATTCTAGCTATATAATTAAATAAACGACAGAATAAAACTTATTGATACACAAATTACATCCGTTGTGCGTTGACACAAATAAAGATATAATTTTTATCGACGTTTTCTACCGTGGGTCGAATAGGAAGACGAGCTCTCACGTATCAAGAGCACTACGACAGGTGGCCATCCGAGGACCTGCCTCTTCGAAGAAGGGGTCTTCGCCCGATTAAGTCTAGGCCATGCGAGGTCAACTCACGAACACTTACCTTTCGGCCGAAGCCAATGCATGTGTCCGGATTGTAGAGAACGGTTGCTCGATATGTCTCTTCTAACTGAAGTGTACAATCCCTGTGCATACACAGAGCATGCAGGAATGTCACCCAATTACAATCCAGTGCTTGGTTTCATTGTTTCGATTTTTAGAGGAAAGAGGACTTTTATAGTATTCATACGACATTATACATATCATGCTTTGTGTTTATTTGTGTATCTTGCGTTTGAATGTATTTATTAGCGTGATACCGTCATGGCGTAATATTGACTTCTGGAAACCATTTGTTGAAGCCATTTGAAATTGTCAACACGTGTTTCTGTTGGCACTTATGGTATAAAATTATATGTAGTCCCATAAACACGAACTACATCACTACATACATTCATCACACTTTGAAACGTTACCTGAATAAAATTTTTACCAACGTGTATTCATCCATTTTTGGTAAAATAAAAATAAAAATTAAAAAAAAAAAGTCGACGATTTGGAGGAAATGACGAACTAACCCACCGACCAATTTATGCTTCTGGTATTGGTTTTATGCAACGAACAGGTTTGTTAGATGCCCTAAATGATGCTGAAGACTACAAAAAAATATCTATGAAAGGTAGAATGATGATACAAATTAAATTTCGTCGCCAAATTTTTCGTAAGATTTTGGTATTCACGAAGGGTGTACGATGACCGAACAATTTTGCAAAATGCTTGAATTAATTATTTAATAAGAACAAAATTCCGGATTCAACATTTATTAGGTCTTTACAAATTATAATAATACATGCAGGCAATTTAATCTAATTTACCAGTATCCTTAGTAACTAAATTTAATTTACAAATACATTTATTATCTTATAGATAATCAAGAGTTCCAAAATATTTGAATTGTCTTCTTGGCGAAGAGTTTAATTATCAAATCCGTAGATGCATCAGGCGGGAAACAACAATAATAAGAAGAGCAATCTCGAACACAATTTATCAGCATGAGATTATTACTTGATGTCTCGTTGACGTCAGCGGATCGGATATGTAGTCTCTCTTATGATTCAAGCGGCGGTTGGATAAAGTGCCTTCACGATGGCGGATTTTGTCTAAGGGAGACAACACGACGGGTTCGGTAATTTTCGGGTTATCCAAACTGAACACCGACCGACACTTCTCAGAACAAGAGGTTTCGTTCACGCATGCGCACAGGGAACGCGGTATTGACACTTTTAAAGTTGTTGAGAGGGGCCTCGGTGGCCGCAAGGTTCCGTCTTTGACACGGCGCTCAACACTGTAAGGTGAAGGTCCCGGGTCGAACCCGACATACTTACAAATGGGCTTTTTTTCAAAAACACCGGAAAAAAAAAACATAACATAACATAAAAGAGCTTAAAATCATAGAAACTGTTTGTGTTTCTGTTCGACATTTTGGCTATATAGTTAACATGCAGACACATAAACGTATCCACGATGCGACGAGACGTGCCAATAATAAGTAATTTCCCATCGTCCGTTCTTCCAATTTTGGTTAACAAGGAGGAAGATTTCACTATTTGGAAGAAATTACGAAGAGAAATAAGCCTCAAGTGGAATAAATTAACGATATCCATCGATTGGGTTTCACAAAAATTGGCCCGGGCGATGTCCTAGTAGAATCTTTTTTTTTTAAAGATAGTTTCTACTTTCAATAAAAGTTGATGTCCTAATTGATGTTGAATAGTTCCAGCCTAGACAAAAACGTAGACTACGACTGTTTAAACATTTGAATATAACGTACTATTGGAATTGCCGAGTTAATGCAGATTTTCTATTCAAAATCGGATGTAACAGTGTTAACCGTTGGTAATCCTCCTTAAGCTTTCTGTTTTATGTTAATACTACAACCAAGTTTTCTATATAAATGTAATCTTATAGCTTCGTCGGTATGGTTCTATTTGTCGCCTAATAGTGGATAAATTATTCCCTTTTAAGAAACTTAAATACAATTATTATTATTTTTGTATTATTCTTTATATCAACATGGCAAGTGTACAGTATTATCGACTTATGCTGGACCTAGAGGAATTATTAATGTTCAGACCGCATAAGGGGAAAAATCAAGGTGTCTTACGAACACCTGCTGAGATAGATTGATGTAGTATTGTTCGAACTGACACAGAAGGTTCCATTGTCTAGGAATAAAAGCAGTAATTAGTTGCAAATGATGTGTGATACTTTTTGATTTAGTGTCGTTGTCCTTCAAGCGATACGCTACAGAATACCGGTAATACAATATCAGCTACATTGTTTATTTTAAGGCAGTATCGGCCCTTTGTATTGAGTATAAAATAAACTTTATTTTATTTTTCATTGAAATAAACATCATTAAACAGAATTAAATTGGTTTTTGAGATTCCGAACTTTACAAGTAGTTCGAATCGTTTTTTGAAAGTAGACAAGTGTCAGTGCTGATTTAGGGTGATACGAGTTTCGGATTCTCGCCATCTTTAGTATTAGATCTAAATGATATTTTCAGAGACGTAGACAACGGTAAAACATCGCACGTGTTATCGAACATACTTTCTGACAGACAGAAATGATGGATAACGACCAAATTCCCTTGTTTTCTTTTCAAACCTGAAGTTTATCTTAAGTGAGTAGCGATCGGTTTGCAGACCAAAAAGTCCAAGGTTTTATGAACAGTTTTAGAAATCGAATAACAATTTGTTTTACATAGAGTGAAATTTATCCCATGAGATTCCGAAAACATTTTTTTTTTCTTTTTGAAAGTTGCAAATCCGGTCTTGAGTATGGATAGTCGACTTTCAACTACCCGCCATCTTCAGAGTTGGAGGTATGGACGATTTTTGCAGCGATACAAGACTATATTAGGTAATTCAAATAAAATCGTGGATAGAGATCTAATTAGAGATTTTTTTTTCTCCACAGCTTGAGGGTCATCTTTAGAAAGTGGTTACCATTTTTCATAATAAAAATTGTCTTTCTTTATATTTCTTTTCGTATTAAACTAATACATTGGGCGAAATGCCTGAACGTTCATTCAAAACCTTTTTCCTCTTAAGGTTTTAAAATTGTTTAAAAAAAAAGAAGATTTCTATTTAAATGAGGACTCATTTTTTGAGTTAAATAGAAAATGAAATAAAAGAAATCTTTCCTTTGCGATTTCCAGTTCGTTTCCATATTTTTTTTAATATCTTGCCATTGTACAAGAAGAAGCGTATTTCCGAAGGTCGAGTTGACAAACATCTGTGACCAAAAGTACCAGATGAACCGAGTTCTGGTAATTTGCCCAAAGCGAATACAAAACGAATTACTAAATCTACCCGAGTATAAAATATTCACAAAAACGATAAATGGAGGTGCTTAGCCATGTTTACGTTGTTCTACTACCAAGACAGTCCCACTCAGCGTCCCAGCATTATACCAAAGAGCGACAAAGCGGGCATCCCTACTACAATAAAAAAAACTCATATAGTGCCACCTGTAGTGCTTAGTTAATCTTTTTAACCATCTCAGAGTAGAGGATGTGCCCATTTCATGCCTCAGTGTTATCACAAGGATCGAGCAAGGCTCCTCATATCTACGCAAAACTATAGCTAAATATGCTGACTTATGCGCAACATTATCTCAAATAGTAGGCGAATACATGTTTCATGTGAAGCACGAATACCTGACCTCATTATCAAGCCGTCAACGTCTGTCAGTTACGGATCCATAATTTAGAATCTGAACGAACAGAAAGCTGATGTACAAGCTGAACAAAGAAAAAGGTTACCGAGTTGTAATGCGACATTTACTGTACTGTACCAATCGACAAGATTAACGAGGAGATGTTGGCGCTGGGACAAGTTCGAAATGTAACAACAATGTAAGTTATCCGCCCTATTACCAAAATGACTTTCCCACTATTCTTCGTGAATTCACCAAGCCCTAACAACACAGACTTCTTTAGAATCGATACATTTTGTCCGCAACGTGCCCAGTTCAAATTTTACTTCCAACCCTCATAAAAGACTGAAGTGCAGGTGAGCTCGCAACATCGGCAACTCTAAGGAATGCTGTTGACTTTACACCGTCTGGTCTGAATGGTGGGTTGATCTCGCCAGTCATGTAAATGTGCGGACAATATTGTTTATGTGCTTGTGAACGTGTATATAAATGTGCATAACTCTTGTTGCATTTTTTATGCGGTAGACAAAAAATTCTAATTCATGAATAAACGGCGTTTTATTGAGTGAATTAGCCGAGAAGGGAAAATATTTTATTTTGATTGGAAAATCGCTTCTTTTGAAGAATCGAATTTTGGTACAATTTTCTTTCAAACCCTTCATAATATCGAAGCAATTGTCATTTTTAATTCTGCAAAAGAAATTGTGTGTGGTGTTTAGTGACCGTTAGTTAATGATTATTTGAAGATCATGAGATGCGGTCTGGTGTGACGTAGGTTTTAAAAAAACATTTTCTTTACCGAGCCAGCGTTTCGATCTTTATGTAGAACATCTTCAGCGCCTGGGGTTTATAATCGTTGTTGAAATAATACAAATATATGTAGGATGTGAAAAAAGTCAGGCCAAATCATTACCCATTTTTTCCCCATTGTTGGTTCCTTTCACCTCAAAAAAAGCCGACTGCTCATATGAAAATGCCTCTCTAGCCCTACTTCCTTCCCCACCCCCTTCAAATAACATAAAACATCAATATCTCACTGGCACTCTCAACACGACAGACATAAACGACACGTCTACACAAAAAATAAACTCTTTCCGTGAGTACAAACACTTCGATTGAGTCTAAATTTTCTAGCCTTGTATAAATTCTTTTTTTCATATCCTACGTATATTTGTATAGTTTAAACAAGGTTTATAAATCTCAGGCTCTGACGATGATCTCAATAAAGATCGAAACGTTGGCACGAGAAAAAAATGTTTTTCTAAAACCTACGTCACGCCAAACCGCATCTCACGACCTCTAAATAAAGTGAATTATACTTAAATTATTTCCATGATAGTAGTAAAAATATAAACACTTAAAAACACCTGCACTTTTTATTTTTGAAAAAATTGTATAATTATGTCACTCATTTCGGTCCTTGCCAAAAATTAACGATTGGCTATTCTAGAAAATCTCTGGCTACAATTTGTTGTATCCTACGGAGTAAGTAAGTACAAAAAAAAAAATAATTCTATTAGTCAGTATACATTTTGAGAAAATAATACGAAAAAATTGGGAATTTTTAATTTCTCTTTAAACACTTCTTGTGTACAAATCTTGAAAAATATCTGAAATAAGGCGGAAGTTTAGATTTTATTGAATAAACCAACATTACAGAATCCTTTGAAATACAAATTTTCAAAGGTGAAAGCTATCCCGTAGAAGTATATCTTACACACAAAAACATATTTTCAAAAAAAAAAAAAAAAAAAACAACATCTTTTTGTCCGAAAAATGATCGTAATTCGTTTAAATTCTCGTATGATATATTCACTTTTCAGTTGTGTCATCGAATCGTGGTGGAATCGACGCAAATGATGACTTGCATTGAATTGCATAAACACTCTCGCAGAAAAGACGGCAAATGCCTGTGTAAATTGTTCTGATGTATTATTCAGTGGGGAAAAGCCACTTTAAGAAAAAAATATAAAGAATGAGATTGAAACCTTATCTTTGTTCCGTTTTCGTGTTATAGTTACAAAATACCTTAATTTGCATCTTTTAAGCTTTCGGCTTATCGCGTTACTTTCGTTTTTAAAGTAAAATCAAACGTTTTAAAAAGAAGTGCTATGCTGTTTAAGATAGAATCGAAAGATATTTCCGCACTAGGTTCGCGTACATATTCGCCTTTTTAATTTATTTATAATTAAAGTTCAAAGGGCAAACAATCGTGGGGTTTTCCTCTCGGGCATAATGCAAGAGTTCCTTTCTTTCCTTCCCAGTTTTTGCTTTTCTACCTGCTACGGTGGGTGAAGTGGGTCAGCGAACGAGGGTATCCATAATGAAAGGAGAGACAAGCCATTCATAAGCCAGGTTCACCCTTATGTCAAGGGGTTCCTTTTTATTTAATGTATGACAAAATACCGAAACTTTTGTCTTTTTCAAAGAAAAATATTATGATATCAATGTAATGCATGTAGCGTTTCGATTTTTGTTGTAACCTGTTTAATATTACAGTTCCACAGACATTTTCCCCACAACGAATCAGTCAACAGTGAAATAAATACACACAAAAATAGTCAAACTATATACAAGGAAGGCAGAGGAAATTTACTAAATAAAAAAGAGGTAGGTAAAATATCAATAAAAAATGATATAGGAGGCCGCAATGGTTAAGGCGTTGAAACGGCGCGTCGATCATAACAGTAAGAAAAAAGTGCCCCGACATACTTACAAATGGGCTTTTTCAAAAACACCGGCATCCCCTAGGGTTGATATGACCTTTGCTGTAGCCAAAAAAAAAAAAAAAAATTATAATAAAATTGTTGTATACTCGTTAGCCTAGAGCTGCAGGACGATTTAATAATGGTGATGAGATAATTTAAGGAATCAGGAATATTCCCTGTTTTATTGAGCAACTCCAGCGTACGAAATATAGTCCCCGATTAGCTTGACACTGAACGCCTCGTAGCATCTCATGGTGCTTACATGTTAACGGAACAACGCTACAAAATCTCAAAAATCTCAGGGGCATCGATAATACCATCGATCTTCATCCAGACAGACAGAAATGCTAGGTGAACCCATGGGTGAGATCCACGATGTGCACCCTCAACACTACGTACAATAATGACACACCTACACAGAAAACAAACATTTTCCCTGAAGATGATCTCAACAAAGGTCGAAACGTAGCACGATAAAGAAAATATTTTTCTCAAACGTACGTCCAACTAGACCGCATCTCACGATCTGCAAATAATCATTAATTTTATATGTTCTGTTTAGAAAAAAATTATATATAAAAAAGGCAAATATAAAGGAATTTTACTTGAAATTCTTTTCGTATCGTATAATTTTTTAATGCCTTGAAGAAATTAATAATTGGAATTTAAGAAAAGATAAATGGATTTTTGGAATTAAATTAGCTCAAACCTACACTTGTGCAGAGTCTTTCGCAGTCCTCTGACAATTCCAGCTTTTGTAATTTACAGTAAATTTCCGGCAAGACTCGAGAATCACCCTCCAGTTGGCAGTCCTGGGTCAAATCTCGGTCTTATCACCCAGCCACCGAGGTTGGACTCTAGGGGCTACCATAGTTAGGTCTTTTCAGTTCCCTACGCAAACAATTCCTAAAACCAACGCATTCACTCTCTCATATTATTGTTTATTTACATTCAATTAACTCAGTGTGGTTGAATACTAGATATTCGTCCATCACCAACTTTATATAACTAAACTAATTGAGGGTTGATAGAGTACTTAATCTTTTTGTCCATCAGCCGTCTAACACTACACATTCATGCCAATAAATACAATCTCCCTACATACGATAGGTACTCGTAACTACCAGTAATATGTACAATAAAACAACCACGTTTCCTTCAAAAGAACCTGAATAGAAGACCCCACATATTGCCGTGCTCGAACACGATTTCAATATGGAGTGAATTTCCTACACGCTCTCTATATTGAGCCAAAGAATTCACGCTTCAATTAGGTAGGACATATCAGGCAAAAATTTTCTACATGGCTTTCGCCCGAAAATAAGTGTCAGTAAGTTAATAAAGTTTAGTTTTAAAATAATAAAGGTAAATAATAAGAAGATTATTTGAAATTTTACAAAAGGTTAATTTGAATTTAAAAAGGATAATTTAAAAATAAAAAGGTTAATTTTTAATTAAAAAACGACATATTGTAATTTAAAAAACTTAAAATTTTAATCATTTGTTTACAGAAAAGAACGCGTAGTTGTCACCTAAATAACTTGAGCCAGGTCGGCAGATGAAATTTAATTTATGCTTAAACATGTTAAAAAAAAAACCCTTTGTATTAAGTTTGTATTAATATTAAATATATAAGTAGCATTAACATGCACACAAAGATTTTATTTTCCTTGTAAAAGAAATTCATTAAATGAAGCTGGGCGAGGGTTAGAGCCGTGTAAACACGTGAATACATCACAGGGCCATAAGTTCGTCGAAGCGTAAAGGTGGAAAACTATTTAGTCCGAAGAATGGATGATCTAATTTGGCAAACCACCCCGGTTTCACAAAAAGCGGAAACTCTGCTGGAAGTCAATACACCAAAGAGCGCTTATTTTCAGTTCAATTTACATTATGGAGTAAATTTCCCGGCATATTTCACGGTGAAAAAGATTTAGCGCTGAAAAGCGTCGAATCTCTGTGTCAAGCGGAGTATCTTTAATGTTGCTCAGGGTTTCGAAACGGAGAAGGGGGATTCGAGCCGGGAGTTTATTCAGGGAGCTGTGGGAGCAATTTGTCACGATTCGCCTTGGATTGGGAGAGTGCTACGTGCCCTCATGTCATTTAGCGCCTTCCAACGTGTCCTCCTGCTTTTCACCTCCGAAGACCGTTCGTTCCGACCCCGAACCTAAATAGGTTTTCTTTGTAATCAAACATAACTATAAGCTTAATCAAAACGCGAATAGGTCAATTGTTCATGAGAAAACAAGATACATTTATAAACGTCGCCATCAGTCCTAATGATTCTGAGCATCGAGGAAAGCCAATCAGTTGCGGCCGGGGGAAGTCTCTGCCTTCTAAATAACACGACAAATGGCTGCAAAGTGAATGAAGAATCATGCAGTTCACCTGAGTGGCCATTTCAGATAGTCTAAAGAGTCCTGTCTGATTACGGCTCTTAACGCCGATCTGAGCTCCTTCTAGATCCTTTTGGCTGTCAACTGATGCATGCACCGGCTAGGATAAGAAACCGCACGCTATGGAGGAAATCTGGTAAATCTTTAAAGTCAAATGAGACATTAAGAGAACTAATTTCCTTACTATCAGGAAAAGGTGATTTATGCTTACTTCCGACTCTATTCGTTAAGATAATGGAATGTTTATAACAACTCTCAAAAATTCTTTCTAATCCGACATGGGCGTTTTTCAAAGCACCGGTACCCTGAGGGTTTATATGACCTGTTCTGTTGTGAACCCTAGTAAGAAAAAAAATATATAAAAAATTATCAAGATGATTCAGCGTTATGAAATCGATAGGAAAAGTAATTTCCAAAACACTTCCTATTACTTTTAGAAGAACGGTAAAACCTTCCTTTTGCAATGAAAACCATATTTTTATGGTCCGAGAATTAAATCTTAATACGAATCCAAAACTTTTTTTCACTTTACGAAGAAAGTAGAAGAATTATTTCTTTTTTGTAATTTTTATACTTTTATTATATATAATCTCATTTCATTTGATGACACATGATTCATAAAAATCTTAAAATATAAGATATGCAGAGCAAAAGTAGAAAATCTGGCAAATAATTTTTTTTGCCTTGTGCTACCACATATCCAAAACAACTAAGAACATAACAATACGTTAAATAACACTAAACGGGGGCGTCGGTGGCCGCAACGGTTTATGCGTTGACACGATGCTCATCACTGTAAGGTAAAGGTCCCGGGTTCGGATCCAGCGGCCCTGCATTTTTTTTCTCAAAAACACCGGCACCCTGAGGGTTTATATTACTTCTGCTGTTGCGAACCCTCGTTAAAAAATCTACTGCACCCTGAATCTCACAGAGGGTGAAATTATTACCTCTCTCTACACGGTCGCAAGCAGTTGTACCTGCATATCAGGCGGGATACGTCAAGCAACCATGCAGGAACATACGTGGGCTTCTTCATTATTTCCTTTCTTACTTGCGTTGATTAATTTATTTATAATTTCACTATCTCTACTTTTTTATAATTAATTTGAACTATGTCTAATTTTAAACAGGTAAGACATATTTTTCTGTACCAAGTACAAAACTGAAAGAAAACTGCCTTAACGCTCAACGAAGAGTGAAAAAAAAAATACTAAAGTTCTAACAATAGTTCAAACTGTCATTAGATAAAATCGCACAAAACAATAAAACTTTTCTTTTTCGCAACAATTTGTTGAAGCCAACGACTGGTCAACATACTTCATGAAAACATTATCGCCTCTGTTCACTCTTGCCTGCCTATCACGGTTAAAGAAGGTTTTTCGAATTTCGCCATCGTCTCAGGTTGACTTTTGTATTATTATTTTCTTACATTTCGTAGGTTTCCCCATATTTTTATTATTACCGGTTCTATTCGAATAAAAACCCTTCGTATATGGCGTATGGACGATGAATATAACAAAATGTATTCGCATTCGAAAGAGAATCCTTCCAAGATTCAGCCTCTCTTTTCACATTTTCACTTTCACTTTATTTTCGCTGTAAGGCCTGTGGAAAAGAAATATTTTGGTAAAAATCCAAAGAATTGTCAATAGAATGAAACCACAACATCGCCACCATGTTCACAACGAAAGATTGAGGATTGCCGGATATATTTAGATGGTAGTTAGAAATGCCTAGTTAAAAGAGATCTGATTCATATGTACACTTGCGAAACACTAAGGATGCATTTATTGGCACAAGCATGGATTTTTGACCATTCCTCAAGCTCCAACGTTTACTTCAGATTGATAGTTCGTTACTTAGCATAGTTCTTTCTTGTCCGATTGAAATCCACAAATAGAGGTATAGACATATAGATAGTGTGACAGTGTACACTAATCTAAAGAACGCCTGGTTATACTTTGGCTGATCATGACTGATTGACTTTAACGAAAAAATTCGGTTATGTTACAAACAATTCAATAGGCGTAAAGTGAATCATCAGTCTTTAGTTTGGCGATATCCTCGAGATGGAGCCGTTTGAAATTGCATCAAGGCCTGGTCAGACATCGAGGAGACTACTCAAAAATTATTCTTGTTTTGATACCAAAACACAAAGGGCAGATTTGAACCATTTTACTTCAAACCAATGAGGGCAAGAGTAGATACGTTTGCAGCATTATGAACAAATGTCCAGGACAGGGGTATGCGAAAATGTTCGTTAATAGACCATTACCGTATTAACGGCATAACTGGTAAACCTCGAATTTGTAAAACCTTGAGTGATAATAGGACACTGCAGTCAATAGGGGTACGTCTAAACCAGAAGCAAAACAAATCGGTGCGGGTATTTCGAACCAGAAGATCGGCACGAAACCTTTTCGGGACCATAACAAATTGCCAAAAGAGTACATCAGACAGCGCGGACCGCGGTCGCAAGGTGGCAAGTGCGTCCGACTTTTATATGCCACGTTAGTGGTCCTGGTTTCGAATCCCGGCAGATACCACGGCTTTAGAGGATATTATTAAAAATGTCATTACTTGCAACAAAGGAAATTTATATACTCCTTTACTCCAAAAATAGGGGGATGAGACCAAAAGATTTGCTGTCGATTCGAGTATGCTTCTCATGATGGGTCGCATTCCTCCTCGTTCTCTATCCAGGGTGTCCTATGAAAAGACGACAATACTTCAGGAATTGAAATTGGTCTAAATTGTAGAAAGTGTGTTATATTCAAATTTATTGGAGATATTTCCCTTTTCAAGTCATACTGTCTACAAATGTATTCAATCTTTGTTGTATGCCCCTCGTACCTCCTAAAATCACTTAACCGTCAGTTAATTTGATTACACCAGTAAAAAAGAAGCGTTAAAAACCCACTGATATTCGTTTGTTTTCATTTTAATTGTAAGCAAACAAAGTACAAAAGACAGTTGGATTATAAACTTTTATGAGTTTTCAAAGTTTTTGTCTAAACGGTTTTTTTTGTCTGTGAACACTGAAAGAAATGGCGCTTACAGAACTGCTGCCTCCACTAATGAGCTCCCAGCACATGTATTTAATTTCACAAAGGCCAGTATTCGCTAAAGTAAAATTAACGTTTAATTCCTAAAACTGTGATCTTTTGAACTTCTTTGACTTTCAAATGAACTTTTTATTAAAAAATAATAAAAGACATAGAAAGTAAAGCAAGCATCTTTATAGTAAAAATTTAATATAAGTAAAGACAAAAAATTGTATTAATTAACCAATTTTTTTTCTTGGAAAACGATGTCGTTTCCTGACATATTGAACTGAACTAAGTATTGCTTAGTTAAGGTTACAATTTAAAAAAATAAATAAATCTCATTGGGTCCACAATGATCTTTCCATTGGTGTAATAAAATTTACTGTAGAATTATCATTTTATGTGACATGAAGGACTTTTTGGGATAAAGTAGTGAAAGCTAAAGTAATTTGAAACGTGAAAGATCTAGAATACAATTGAGCGTCAGACTTTGGTCCATTGATACTTTTTAGTCCAATTGACCTGTAGGATAACCTACTGAAGTATTGGCGTCCGTTTAAGGTCCACTGTACGAAGCCGAGGAATGACAACTAATGGGAAGAGTATGGGTGCATTGGGCCAAAAATAAGTGTCCATTTGTAAAATGTGTATGGCCGATTCTGCGTCGGTTTGTACTATTTCAAAGCTATTTGAAATTAGTTATATTTAAAGCTGAGTCTCTGGGAAGGAATTCAAAATAAACTATTTTCAAGCTTACTGAAAAATTAAAAAAAAAACATTTTTATATATATATTTTTTGTATGAAGTGTGTAATTATTTAAAAGTGCTATCTTCCTTTGCGTGCATAACGGCTCGACTGAGCTTTGCCTTTGAACTTTTAAACTGCCAATTACGAATTGAAACGATAAAGAAAGCATCAGCTTTTGATAAATTGTTAGCTCCCTCGGATATTATTCAGCTTGGCCGAAGGATTCCTATCAGCCTAAAAGCAATGATGGGGCTGCTTGTTGCTTTGATATTCATGATATGCTTCCTACATATTAAAAGACCCCCGGCTGTCAAAATCTTACTCTTTAATTTGCCGTACTGGACCCATACGCCATATGGCCTCTGGACTAGATTACACAGGCGCGTTCAAATCGTTCTTTGATTTGTCCAAGTCGTATAAGTCAATAGGCGACCATGCTTTATAAACGGACGGTTTCCTTTTCGGCGTTTGAAATTGGGACGACTAGATTGACGAGGACAATTGAATTCAGTTTAGAGCCAGCTGTGCCTAGCATTTCGAATTCCATCCGTTTAATAATAAATTTATAAAAGTGCCATTGTTAACTGCGTATCCTGTTCATATATCAATATCACTTTATTTATGCATATACATAAATGATACTGACGATAAGTGTAGAACATTTCAGGAGGCTTTTCTACTCACCATATCCAACAAAAAAACTTCCCGTTAACCTCGGTCCAAGTCCCAATAGTAAAGAAATAATTTCAGGTTTTGGGTTTTTTTAATTTTCAACTTAGGTCCAATAAATCGCTTATAAACTTAAAATTACTGACTGTAGAAAAATTTGGTTTCGGTCACCTGAAAGAACGTTGTAAGAAAACGTATTTACATTGCAAAATTGGTGAAACAATTCCGCATGAAAAATTCAGAAAAAAACCCACAGAAATGTCGAAATTTGGAATTATTTGAAAATGTTGGATTGGTAACTGTTAGTAAAAACAAATTCCTGGAGCTTTGAAAATTCACTCAAAATTTCGCTATTCAATTGTCTTCCAGCGGAATACCCAGCTTTTTAGATTTAGCTTTTGGAAGGCGCAAAAACTTTGCATTTTGTTGAAAAAAACTGGTGTCGTTTAAGGCGGGTTCGAGGGGTTGGGAAGAGGGAAGGAAATGTTCTATTCTCCAAATATCAATTTTTCACAGTTTCTTATTTAACCCTTTCATGCTAAACCTTGCTTCAGAGCAATCCAAGTCAAACAATTTTGTTTAAGGTTATCAGAAAATCCCACAAGGTTAGGGTTTGGTTACTGTTCTTTCCATGTATTGGCAACAGTGATTTATTTGGCGCCAATTTAATCTCTCTATCACTAACGTCACTGGATTTCCCGCTAACCTTTTAACAAAATTCCTTATTTTCGTCTTGCTCTAAGGCGTCATTTTGCCATAAAGGGTTAGAGGGCGAAATAATTGTCACAATTAAAATGAGTTTATAAATGTTTTATTCGAGGAAATAGTCTCCGTCCTATATATAACCTTCCCCAAAGGAGTTACTAACCTAGTTATGCCCGTCTTATAAAAATTTGAATCCCAGGACTAAATTTTAATTTCAGCTCATTTTCAAGCTGGAGATTATTCCACTCCCGGCTGCGCAAGTGAACATCCATTGGTAAGGAAAGATAAAAACCAGGTGAGAGTGTGGTAGGGCTTCCTAACCATGTTTACTTATCATCTCTGGTTGTATGAGGTCTCGTGATGTCCTGGTGAAAAATTACACCTACTGTTCACTAGAGCAGATTGTTTCTGGGCCAGGGGAAGAAATATTCGGTACGGTTTCCTTGAGTAAGAAGGAAATGGACTGCCCACGTGGCAAGAGTTCGATGTGCACAATGTCTCCCATACCTCACCAAACCCCAAGCATATCCTTTGTATTTAAATATGTATTTATTGTATGCATATTTAGTTTTCGTGTCATTGGGACAGGGTGTTTAGTGACTGGCAGTTAATCGTCGCATGTGACAATCCGGTGGAAAAAGGTCTCTATTTTGTGCCGGGAAAGCAATGAACAGGATATGTCTAAACGCTGAAGCTCGTCAATTTGAGAGGAACCCATTTCTCAGCTATAAAGTCGATATAGCTTATGTTGAACACCCTGGAAATCTCCAGACATGTATGACTGGACTCATGATTTATAGCTTTCCTCAATTTGTCATCATCCGAGACAGAACACCTACCAGTCAGTGGTTCATCTACAACCCGTCATTCCCAAAAGGACTTTTAGAACCAATATTGGGAGTTTGCGAACATTTTGTTTCATCCAAGAATGCCTCGGCCTCCCTAGCACCGAGATTTCTACAATAAACACACACGAATGTATGAGAACTAAAATATTAATTATCATTTGAACTGTTCAAGACAATTTTTTTGGGACATGATGCATTAACCTCTTGGTGTTACTTCGTACGTAAACAGAAATGTTGATTGACACTATTAAAACAACAAAACGGAAAAACCGCACAAGCATTTGTTGTTTGTTACCTTTTAGAAGTGAACATAAAATATAAATTTCTCAAATAAGATAAAAACAGCTTGTTTAGATCATTGCAACAATAAATCTGCACGAATTGAGCCTACGTCCCTACTCCCCCTTTGTTAGTCATAGGGATCATTCATCGGTCCGTAAATCGTACCTGTTGGTAATTACGATTTGCCCATGAGCGTAACAAATGTGTCCAAAACAACTGTGTAAAAACTAACTGTAGAAACAGTTCGAAAAGAAAAAGTCCGCCTTCGCTAATGTTACAAGTTCGTCCAGTTTCACAGTTCGGTCATATAATTCCTTGATCCTTTTACATCCAATGAAATGGATTTTTGTCCTAAAAGCTTGGAAGGAAACTGCTTTCGATGTTGCGAAGTAATTTGTAATTATTCTATTATTTTCTATCTTGTTTTTGAGTAAAAAAATTCAAGAAATGCAGGATTAATTATGATAAATAATCCAGCGAATCGCAGAGACACACTGAATATTAATTCATCGAGGCAGACCAAAATGATCTACAACGATTAAATTAAAGATTAACTATAAACATACAAATACAGAAGTTAATTCCAAATATTTTATTAATGCTATAACATACAAAAATAATGCAGAAAAATTTTTGAAAGTATATTAACTCTAGTGTCTTCACGTCACAAAGAACTCGTAGAAAGCTCCGGAGTAAGACGTTGACAACCTGTCAAATCGTAGACAACGGAAGACGGTTTAATTTCGCCACTCACTTAACATCACTCAACCACGAACACGGATCAATACAGCATCGCATGAATTTACTCTTCGACGAAACCCGATGAATGAAATAGTGAGGTACACGTACGTGTTAATCTATAATTTCTAAATTCAAAACTAGTCTTATCCCTGTTAAAATATATAATGACAATTATTATTCAGAGATTGTGAGATGCGGTGTGACAGTGAGGTTTTAGAAAACATTTTCTTTATCCCGACAAAGTTTCGAGCTTTATTGAGATCATCTTCAGACCCTGGGATTTATACACATATTTTGTAACACTGTTTTTATAAATACATATAGGATGGGGAAAAATACTATGAATTTATACAATAGAGAATTTTAGATTTTAAAAAATTGAATAATACAATGTTAAAGCATTTGAGATTTAAAAAAATGAATTTATACAATGCTAAAAATTGTTTCCTTTTTCGCTAGGAACTACGTTATATATGTCCCAACATATATAAACATAAAACATCAATATCTCACTAACACTTTCAACAAGACACGGAAAACAGACACTTTTAGTAAGTACGAATACTATGATCGAATGTAAAAATAAATTCTTGGATGGCATTGGATAAATTCATTTTTCTAATCTAAAATATACTAGCATTTCATAAATTCAGTCTTTTTTAAATCTAAAATTTTCTAGCTTTGGGTAAATTCAATTTTTATTTTTTTAATCTAAACTTTTCTGTCATTGTATAGATTCATAATTTTTTCACACACTGCATGTCCTTGTAAAATTCAAACAATCTTTATAAATACCAGGCCCTGAAGCTGATTTTGGAGGATTCGGTGATTCATTAGTTTTGATAGTTAATGTTTTAGATTTTAATTTCAAAGTAACCCTTATTATTTTCAAATTTACCTTTTTAACGTCAAATTGATCATGTTTAATTTCAAAACCGCCTTTTAACTTTTAAATTATTGTGTGTGTTGATTAGTGAATGTCAGTTAACGATTCGGTGATCGTGAGATGCGGTCTGATGTGACGTAGGTTTTAGAAAAACACTTTCTTTATTGTGCCAATGTTTCAATCTTGAGATAAGAGAGTAAAGGAACATATCTATGATTGCAAAAAACCCAAGCAAAATCCTACATCACTGTTTACCAGGATAATATAAAAACAAACGTAACTTTTTACAAATGGTTTAATGGTTTACATTCACAGAGATAAACACACACATTTTGAGTAGTACAAATTCTTTGGTTGAGTCTAAAATTTCTATCATTGTATAAATTCACTTTTCTCCCATCCTACATGTATTTTTATAATTTAAACAATGTTTATAAATCCCAGGTCCTGAAGATGATCTCAATAAAGACCGGAACGTTGCCACGGTAAAGAACATGTTTTTTCTCAAACTTACGTCACAACTGACGGCATTTCACGATCTCCAAATAATCATTAATTAACTGTCACTAAACATCACATTTTTTTTTTTAATGGCCTCATGAACTAAGCATATCTAGCCAGACTACTGTATATATTTATTGCGTTATTCGTTTTATGGGAGGGACGGGTATCGTGAAAAAAGGGCCAGAGGCGACGGCGGGAATCGAACCCGCGACCGCGGGGGTCCACTAGCCTATAGTCTCTCACGCTAACCACTCGGCTACCGCGGCCCCCTGCCACACATAATTAAAGTTATTGAAATCGAACCAATATTCTTCATCGAAAACAAACTTTTCTTATGAGAATATACTATAAAATATTGTAAAAATATGCTGAAAAGCTGTAATTAAAAACTACCCTCCATTTTTTGTAATATATATATATTCAATTTAATTGGAATTCATTCATTCCGCTGTTCGTTTTTACTTCAAGAAGAGTAATGAAGCGGGAAAACCTAAGAAAAGGCAGGAAATCTTGGAATGACGGGTTTGAATGGGAAAGGGCGAGGGAAGAAGACGCCGGAGTCTCGTTAGGCCTTCCCCCCTCATAGCACAAGGACTCCCATAGGCGTTCTGGTTGTTTCCTGAGGGTCCACTAATGGAAAGTAAGGTTGCTCTTTTACAGCCACCTATTATATTTTCGAAGATGGGGCATTTTCCATTCTATAATTACTGCCTGCTCAATACATGCTATACAAACGAGAACTATAAATAGAAAAATCAGGGGCACATTTTAATATTACACTGCGTTCTTCCGTTTGTTTCGATTGTTTAAATTTTTTATACTCCTATCTATCCTTTACCTTCCAGTGGGCGTAAGTATTGTAAAAATTTTGAAATTTTACGGAACGGCGAATGGTTCACCCACTTTACGCACAAAGTTTTAAATGGCCAAAATACTCATTGATTCCTCACTTCTTCGCTTTAGCTCTAACCTCTCTCATTTTTTTCTAATACCCTGTTTGTTTAATCATTTTTCTATGCTGAGCGATTTTGGAAATATATTACTACTGCATTGATGTATACACATAGAAGGTGAAGTTTTGTGTTGTTGGTCCAGCTTTACTTATTCTACAGTATCCTAAAGTTAAGCTAACAATGTATATATGTGTATGTGTGTATACATATATACATTGTTATAATTATATATAAAAACATAATATATATTTAAAAAAATTATATCTTCTGCATCGTGCCAATGCTTCGATCTTCATTAAGATCATCTTCAGCGTTCAAATCGTTTGTTTTCTGTGTGGGTGGGTCAGTGTTGTGGGTCATGTTGAGGCTAAAATGCTTTTGTAAAACCTACGTCACACCAGACCGCATCTCACGATCTGCAAATAATCATTAACTAACGGTCACTGAACACCACACATTATATCTTATATTTTTTCCTTTAAGAAAAAACGGCGCATGTTAATAGAAAACAGATATATTAAACCTGACTTTACCCAGTGTCCCACTGAAGGGGTCAGGGGTCAAGTCAACAATGTATATGTGAAAAAGAACTTCATGAGTGGAGAGTACCATCTGACAAATTATGACCAATTAAATTTTCTATCTTTCTTGGAAATTGGTAAGAATTTTAATTAATGAAATTGTTGAAAGTTGACTTTAAAAAAAGGTTTACTTTCTTCTAATTTTGAGTGATATTTGAGAAAACAAGAAGTATATTATTATTTTGAAAAGATTTAATATTTCATAATATTTTTCATTATATGTTAAGTGCATTAATTATTTTATGGGTTCAAATCAACTTTGCAGGTGTAATTTTAATTTTCAGCGAGGATTCACTATATTTTTCGTCATTTTCGTATGTAGGTTGACCTACTTGTGAATTGCACCTCAAAAATGTTTAATCACAAAGACACGTACAATTAAGCCTTTTCAACGAATTGCTCAAAACGTTTAGAAACTGTAAAATGTTTAAACAATAAATCACACGAGTTGCATTGGGGTCTTTCATCTCGTTGGCTTTCTAATCAAGAGATGAGCATCGGTTTGGAGACTAGGCAGGGAACCATTACCCTATTAACTGTTTAATGAGAAGGCACATCTCTCCTTTGTTCCTTCCTATACTCGTACATAAAGGGTGGAAAGCAAAATCCCAATTACCACATTACTTACGGCCCTAAGTTTTGGATGAAGCGGAACGCATTTTACAAAAGGTTTCCTTCCAACTTGCACAGCACGTATTTTCAACCCGTATTCGCAACGGCTCACAAGTCCATTATTTATATTATAACCGCCCTTGGTGAGCGATTATTTTTCATTTTCACGTTTCCAATCGTGCTTAATTGACGTCGCTTGAAAGTGATGAAAGATGTCTTCTCCCTTTGCAGATTAAAACTCTAGAGCGACTTTTATAAAACTTTCATCACTCACGGACAACATAGTAAAAAGGAAAAATTTATTATTCACAAAACGTACTGGCATATTAATAAAAGCGATATTCTTTGGTCTATTTTGTAGAAACTAATTCAAACTTCCGAGAAAAACATAATCCACACCACTTCATCACATTACCGTATATCCTATGGATTTTTAATAACGTTTCGATCTCATATCATTTTCACTATTGAACTACACTTTAACAAAACCAATTACATCTCAGTGCGTACAAATAAAATTAATTTTAGTACAATATACAGAAGGAAGTTGAGCATTTTCTTGACAAGGTGTGAAATCTATTTCGTCGGACCTGCTATCATGTTGAAAATATTAAATGGATGTGACGTAGATACGCTCATATTAGCGGAGATGGGTTAACCGTAGGAACGAAATTGCCTTCTTGAACCCGCATCATACCTCGGTAAACGGATCGCCTGATGTTGGTGAAATCTTCAACTTGAAGGCACTACGTCTTCTTCAACGGGTGACATGTTGACGGACATTGAACAAATCTCGACTTCCTGACTCCTGCATATGGTGTACGGAGGCTAAAATCAATACAGACAGTTTGCCAAAAGCGAGTCTAGTATTTTTAAACAAAATTAATAATAATTGTGCCAGTTTGAATTTTTCCTCACCATAATCCTTTATTTTCTTTATTTACCTATACTGGTTACCAATTTACCCTAGCATTGTTTGAGCTAAGTAACATAAACTTTTATAGGTGTAATAATTAGTAATTAAGTAATGAAAAAAACACCCTTTACTCCAAGTCTATGACATATTTTCGCCATATTATAACTAAAATACAACTGATAGAGAGGGGAGGCCGCGGTGGTTAGCGTGAGAGACTCTCGGCTAGTAGACCCCGCGGTCGCGGGTTCGATTCCCGCCGTCGCCCCTGGCCCTTTTTTCACGATACCCTTCCCCCCAAAAATCGAATTACGGAATAAATTTATACAGCAATCTGGCTAGATATGCTTAGTTCATGAGGCCATTAAAACAAAAATGTGATGTTTGACAAGTTGGCCTCTTTTAAGAAGTCCAATCTGATGGCAGTGCCTTATAGAACCTCTAGATTCCCCCTTAAAGAACCAAAGACCCGCGGACCTTTTGGTGTTTTGGCTTCATGATGTGTACAAAATCTATGGTATTGGATGGGGACAGTGTGGGCACAGTGATACGTGGTTAATGACTGCGCTGTGGTCTAAAGTAAATACTATGGACCTTCAGTCCGCAAAGGTGCATGTCATTTAGCTAGGTGAAACCTATATTGGGGTAGAGTACGGAGTTGATAGCATCACATAGATTTGAAGCTTGGTTCAGGTATTGGCCATTGGTCGTAAAAATAGATAAATAGATAATAACGGTTTTAGTAAGCTCCTCACTCTCTTAACAAGCTTCGCTGACAGAGCAGCTCTTTCCAAACCTCGATTATGTCTTTCGTGAGCCATCCAAGACTACATCCTTTTAAAAATAAAGAAAAATATTGCATTTATTTTCAAACGGAAAATAATCCCTCAATTTTATCCTAATCTTGAACGGCAGATCGTCTCAAATACTTGGGTCTAGGCAGAGACAGGTTTTTCAACTAGGAGGTCTTATGAACCCACTGGGTGCAGTTGGTTAAAAAAACGCCCATTGGAAGTATGGTGAATTCAAATACAGAGGCTCTTAATTCGGACTTGGGACTTTTACCTTACAATATTGAGCACGGTGCCAAATCATATACCGTTGGGACCACCGACGCCCCTTTGCGCTATGCGAGACTAGTAGAAATTCATATTCTTCTAGCTGCTATGTGTAATTACAGCCTGGAACTGTACAGGGCGGTTAAAACATCAAAACTCAACAATTAACAGTATCCCTTCAATTTAAAATCTTCAGCAAATCATACCGCTGAAACCTCTGACTACCTTATATTACTGACCTAGTCAAATCACGACATTTCATACTCCAGTTCGAACCATCTTTTCAACTAAACTATCTCTTCCTTGACCTTTACACTTATACTTACCACTTCACACAAAGCCCCCTAGGAGTTGAGACGTCCTGGCCTCGCGACCATCGATGCTCTAGCCTCTCTAGCCATTCATCAAAGAAAGTACATCAATGTTGGACTTTTATAAGCTTCTGGTACGAGTGTTCCAGTTAGGACAGTTTTGAAGATAATATTTTGAAAAATCCCTTAGATTTCGTGGTCCGATTGACTGAATAACATCTTTCAATTAATTATTCTGTATGTAAGGTATTGGGTGAGATAAAAAAAGTCAGTGTTACAAGCGGGATTCGAATCCACGGCCTTCAGTTAAATTCGCCGCTGCTCTACCACTTGACCTATCGTGACTTCTACATTACATCAGCTCAAGAGGTTAGTGCATCGGCGTCTTTAGCCCGCTCGTGATACTGCCTTTTTATCGCAACCAATACCTTACATGAAGATTTTGATAAATATTCTTTGTATTTTCTTCTTTTCTATTTCTCTCTGTACTCTCGTTACTGTTCTTGCATTTTTTACACACAAAAGCCAACAGATACACTGTAACAAAATCATTATCCTTCCTACATCGGTGCAAATTACCAATAAACTTGTAGATTCTGCTGTCAAACTAATTTTGTGGTTTGTCATTTATGAAATAAAGAGGATTTGATTATGAAACAAAAATTGTTCAATAAATGAAGACAACTTTTATATTTTTATAATTTTGAACTGATGTAGTTGACGATTTATGCTTTATAAGCTACTAGACTTTATTCACTAACAAATTACCATTCATGCGAATTAGGGTATAAATTAAAATAATAATCCAACCAGGTTACATAGTATAATTTATTTTCCAAGAAATTGAACAGCTGTAGTACTCTGTGATTTATACCGATCAAGAAAGGCTTTATGAAACAGAAACAAAGTTAATTGACAAGTCAAAATGATATGTAAATTTATAAGGTGCTTCTAGTTGGCTTTATATACAGCATACCACATAAGATAAGAAATATTATAGACCTGTGGTTTTTTTTGCAATCTTCTTCAATAACTGATAATATATGTTATATGTAGAATCGCCGGGTGGGCTAAGCGGTTTCTATTTTTGCCTTGGTAAATCGACCCTTTGTCCATTGGAAAAAGACTAATAAAAACGAAAAAAGAACACTAAATAATAAATATTTCGGGGGGAAAAGGCTGGACTTAGGGTGGGGAACTTTCCGCACTGTGAGATTGATGTTCTTCCCCTTGAATTATCAGGACCGTCACCGTTCGGGATGTTCCAATTTCAGAAAACGTATTTGCGACGGTTGAATCTCGCCCGTTCCCACCCACTCTTCCTGGTGATCTATATTACGGTTCGGATTTCTTTATTAAATTTAAATCCCCTTTTCGGCCCCATGTGACTGTAGATATAATCCCAATCGATTTTGATCTCATTTGAATTTTGGCACTGAACACTCGATCAATTTATACAACGACTTTTCTGACAATTTGGGTAGTCAATCTATCAAAACAATATAAAAGGTTTCGATTTAAACCCATTCGTAAATAGAGTTCAATTTTTTTCATGCACCTGTCATGATTTTTGTCGTTATTTATACGTAAAATTTTAAATTTCATCGAACAAATAAGGTTTACGAAGGTGGTATCGCTGATTTGATAGAATTTTTTTTTTTTGTGATACCAGGTAAAATATACAAAAATATCTCATCACATTTTGTCCTACTCTACTTTATTTTCTTGTCCTACTTACGTACCAGAACTGAAATAATAAAAAATGTAACTATGTAAAAGAGTTAAAATTTTAAGAGGGACCCCAGTGGATGAGTGGTCTGACCCATATTTGCCACGCTAGCGGTCCTGGGTTCGAATGAGGCAGAACCTATGGCGTTTTAATTAAGAATAATATGAAAAGCGTATTAAAAATTGGTTACAACCCGTATCCGTGAAAACCAATGCGCAGTTGGATGTAAATCCCTCTAATTTATCAGAAAGAACTTGACATAATTTTATTAAATTATTTTAAAGTCTATTCTTTATCAACCAACTTGGTAGTCAGATCATATAAGCCCAGCTTATCCGTCAGTTGGCGGCTTCCAAATTAAAACAAAATTGATTTGTTTTTGCCACGGAACAAAGTTTTCAGTTAAATAACGATAGGTTTAAGGTTAGGAAAGGTTTAGTTTAGGTAGGGTTTTAAGTGTGCGGTTATCGTTTTTTTTTTCTGTCCTCTCACCAGTAAACTCCAAAAAAGGCGGTGAATACATTCAAAATCTCCGAAACCTTGGAAAACGTAAAAATCTGACAATATCTTCGTTTCAAGGGTACAAAGGAATTTTGAGTAATGAACGTGCAAGCAGAATAGCAAGAGGAGGATGTGCAAGAAGTACTATCTGTGAACAGGCGTCAATAATTCAGGAAGTGATCAAAATGCCAATTTGCGTTTAAAATCTTTATTGTTCAAAATCTGATTAATATATTCCATTTTGGAGGTGATTTTAACTTTTCACATCGATCTAGTTTTACGATTTTAGTAGCATAGCTAAACCTTTTCTATTCATGTGGAATAGAAACATTTTCCTTTTAAGGCATGTAGTATCTATTATGTTTTTTTGTCATCCCACGAACCCAATACAACAGAGTTTCACCGACGTTTGTAGGTAAATACGTGCGCGTTATCTAGCCTCTCAAATTACATACATCATAATGGACCTATTGCATTTCTCCGAGTATGGATTCTAGATAGCTATCTAGCTTTAGGTTTCTACTATCTTCCATATTTTTAAAATGGCGCCTCATTTTATTGCATTTAGGTTTTTATGGCACTGAGTAGAAACATTTTTCTTATCAGTTAAGGTATAACAGGTTTAGCGGAACTTTGGTATACCATCAACTCGGCCAATCCTAGGTGCAGTTCCTAGGTAAATTCTGTATGAGTTAGATAAAAATCTGATTTTAAAAATGCAGGGATGGCTTTCCCACTCCGACCTATTTTTATTGATTTTCCCGTACTGGATATTTTATGAGTTTTCATTCTTAATACTTTTGCGCGTTAAGAAAACGTCGAACAATGGCACGATCCATTACAAACGTCTAAATCGATAGCACGAACGAGCTGAGTTTCTTAACTTGGTACACAATAGGGAGTAGGCATTAGTTTTGCTTACAAACAACAGGTGTGCCATCGTTTTGTCCAACCTAATTACTACCGCCCTTTATTTACTAATATTTCTTAAGAATAAAATTTTTCTGGAAATTGAGTAACAAGATTCAATTGGAAATTAGCTGAAAAGGGGCATTTTTGATTAAAAAACACTTAATGAAAGCCACAATTGTAATATATAGACAAAATACTAGGCTGGGCTATTTTTTCCATGGAGCTTATTTTCCAATGTAAACTTTGAACCGCTTTATACCACTACGTTTAGAGGTGGAATTTTTAAATTTATTTTTCCACAAACTGCATTGACACAAAAAACTTCATAAGAATAAATCACATGACTGTTTACTCAAGACATGCAAAGTGTTTTATCGGTTCTTTAAAATCAAATTCGTCGATAACGCTCGGATTAAACAAACGGCGTTGTTAGACTGGGAAAATTGATTTAATTAATTGGTTATTTGAACTTGAAAGTAGATGGTACGTCTGTAGGCGAAATAATGGAAATTGGGAACAGCTTCACAAATTTCAGCCGGTAGTAATGAGGGATTGTACGTGAAGTTGGTCGGGCCGGTTGATGGCCCTTAGCCCAGATTCAGCCCCTTTTCCCTTGGTAGATGGGGATGGGTCGGAACTCAGGTGAAGCCCCAATCATCATCCACATTGTTGTTACAGTTTACGGCCATCCCTAGTCCCAAAGTGGCTCAAAGGAATAATTGGAAGATAAAAATATCTTTTCCTAGTTATTTCGTGTTTATCAATTCAACAGAAACTTATTTCGTCACTATAGATTATTCACTGCTTAATGCAATGTCGTAACATTTTAACTAACTCCATTAGACTTCGTGGTCCGACTGACCGAATAACCTTTTTCAATGAATTAATAATTCACGATTAGGTTAAAGGACGTAAGAAATTATATTAATTTTAATCAATAATTCGTACGTAAGGTATTGGTTGAGAGAAAAAAAAGTCAAGAAGGAGGGAAAATTCGAATGGTGGGGTTGACATGGGAAGTTAATGTCGGAGTGGATCCAAGTGACGATAGCTCAAGTGGTCGAGTAGCGGCTTATTTAGCCGAAGGTCGTGGTTTCGAATCCCGATCGGGACACTGATTTTTTTATCTCAACCAAGAGCTTACGTAAAGATTTTGAAATAACGTTTTCTAACTGTAAGGTACTATGAATAATCAGCTTTACAGCCTGATGTCAAGACGTGACGGACAATCCCATAGATGATTCCGATTAAGCGATAAGTGATAAATATTCATAAACAGTTTACGAATTAGTAAATGTCCTATCTGATTGAATATTGTAGCCCAATTTACATTATTGATTAGTGTAAAACAGTACAATAATTAATCTTGACCTCAATATTCAGGTAGTAAATAAAGCTAATCATTTCCATTGTACAGAAATGTCATTATCAAGTTTTCATAATTATCTTATTAATTCAATAAATAAGGTAATACTTGTGTGATTAAAAATGAAAACTGCAAATATTTTCTGAAATGCAATATACATCGGTTTATGAAAATGTTATATAAGTTAAATCTCCCACGATCTTTGGTTTATATCGTCTACTTTTACTTTCATCTTTAACCCTTTCTGCATCCGTTTGTCCACAAAACCGAATTGTTTTACCTGTTTCTTAGTTCTGTTACAATGTTGTTGTCGGTCACAAATACAATCACGTTTTTTATATTTTTTTTTGTTATTTTCATGGCAAACCTTAGTTCTTATACTTGAACCGATGGGATTTTATTTCGTTCAGCATTTTTCTTTTGCAAAAGTCTTTATTTTTTATGCATTTATCAAACTCTCAAACTGTAGTGTATTTAATGTTTTAAGGTCGTTTATACATATTTAAAAATACACCAACTAGCTACGTTTATTTGAGTCTTATTTCTCTACAAAAAAACTTTCTATACGTTGAATGTTTAATTTAACCTGCATTCTTGTCGTTATCATTTTCGTCAATTTATCGACATTCTTTTTCAATTTCTGAGTAAATTTCATCATTTAATTAGATTATACTGCATTATACATAAAGTGGCATGAAAAATGGGAAAAATGGAGGGAGAATTCAAAAGGTGCGGTTGAGATGGGAAGTTAATGTTCGAGCCGGATCGAGGTCACGATAGCTCAAGTGCTAAGATCAAGCAGCAGCGTATCTAGCCGAAGATCGTGGGTTCGAATCCCGATCTTGCCATTGACTTTTCGTATCTCAACTATAACCTAAATTAATTGTAATATGTTAATTGGTCAAACGTACTACAAAATTAGTGAATTGAATGATTTAAAATGAAGTCTATTTTACTAAAGCTCTCCGTGGCCTTTTCAATTGTCGTCCAGAATCCAATGCGATTACACGACATTTGAAAAATGTCAAAAAAGGAGGGAAAATGCAAAACGTGGGGTTGAGTTGTGGATGGTGTCCGAGCGGGTCGAGGTCACGATTGCCCAAGTGATAGAGCAACGGCGTGTCTAGCCAAAGATCGTGTGTTCGAATCCCACTCCTGCCATTTACTTTCTTATCTCAACCAATTCCTCAAATATAACATCAACATTTTAAGATCGACAGGTAACAACACTTACCAGGAAAGAGAAAAACAGAAAACTTGAAATGAAAACGTTCATTGTCACGATCACTGTTGTCATTAAAAAATTGAGGGAAAGAAAAAGAGGAAAAATTGAAAGGTTGTAGGTTGAGTTGGAGATTCGAATCCCCCTCATGTCATTAAGTTTTTTTCATCTAAACTAAAAACCGTAATTTATTGTGATATATTAATATATTAATTGGTCGAGCGGACCACGAAAATAGTGAATTAATGATTTAAAATGAAGTACACTTCACTAAAGCTCTCCGTCGCCATTTCAATTGTGGTCGCGAATCCAAACAGATTACACGACATTTGAAATATGGCAAAAGGAGGGAAAACTCTTAAGGCGAGGTTGCGATGGGGAGTAGATGTCCGAGTGAATCGAGGTCAGGTGGTAGAGCAGCGGCGTATCTAGCCGAAGATCATGGGTTCGAATCCCTCTCCTTCGAATATCCTTCTGTTCAAAGAGATATTTTTTGTGTTTTGTTTGTACCTAAGGTCTT
>CM077101.1:26969590-26987379 GCA_039619505.1 Cimex hemipterus
GGGAAAGAAAAAGAGGAAAAAGCGAAAGGTTGTTGGTTGCGATGGGGAGTTGGTGTCCGAGCGGATCGAAGTCACGATAGCTCAAGTGGTAGGGCAGCGGCGTATCTAACCGAAGTTCGAGGGTTCGAATCCCGCTCGTGCCATTCTCAAATAAAAGCCTTAATGAGTCGTAATGTGTAGAGATTAGTGACCGTTAATCGATAATTATTCAGACATCGTGAGATGCGGTCTGGTGTGATGTAGGTTTCAGAAAAACCAGTGGCTCTCTCATCACGGCACGCAAGAATGGCACAAATAAACAGAAGACACAACACTTTGAGCCTTGAAGATGATCTCAATAAAAGATGGAATCTTTGTCTGAAACCTACATCACACTAGACACCTCACGATATCTAAGTAATTCGTTGTAATGTATTAATTGGTCATGCTGACCAAGAAATTAGGAAATTATACATTTACGCCCGGGAAATAGCTTCAGAATTCCTTTTATGTCTATCGCGTTCACAATTTTTATATAATATGCTATATATAGTATTTGTTAATATTTATTTCTATTTAAAAGATGGCTCATTTTCTAAAATAAAAACTAACAGGAGTTGGTATGTTTGTTACTTTTACACTCGGGGAAAAATGCTAAACAATTTCTTATGTCCTTTTACCTAATAGGCCTACAGGATACGCTAATAATTGTACAAAGGAGCAGTAAAAAGAATACAGCCCAATAAAGAGGAGGTTTAACGAGTAGTTCAAAGTAAGGCCTACTTACTTTATGCGATCAGGTTGGGAGGCAAGGGTCATTAGCTGTCCGTTAAACTTTATCCCGAAACTTCTTCCGTTAAACTAAATTTAAGCATATTTGTGAGGGGGAAATTTCCAAGATCGTGGGCTCATTAAGCGGACAGGTACCTTTAAGGATTTCGCCCTAACTACCCAAGTCGGACAAATGGAGAGGCTCAAACCGTTCAAAGTACCAACTAACCCCCTAGAGTAAAGAATCTGTACGATCGGATTGAAAAACTTTCTTTACCAAGGTTGGCGGCTATATCAAATTTAAAAATTCAATAAAGGAAAGCACTGCGCGTTCTTTTTAAACTACTATTTTTTTTTTTACAAATTTTGTCATGTTTTGTACTTTGATCATTGACAAATTAAAATTTTTACCTGCTCCCCCTTTTAACACTTAAACCATAAACTTATCCTTACTACAAAACTTTTTCTTTATTCAGTTGGGAATTATAATTTTAAAAAACATGTTAACCAATGCAAAGATTAAAAAGATACCGCACAAAAAGGTTCAATTTATGACTATGTGGCAATTTTATATCAATTCTTAACTTTCTCCTTGTTCTTACCTAATTTATTAATTAACTGATTAACAATTAACTATTAGTGTAACGCTACTAAGTCAACCTGCTGCGCGTCTACACTTCTGCAACGCATACAAGTCGTGCGGATTTAGTATCCAGGTTGTCCCGTTCAAATATGGTCACGACAGTTTGTGGAATCATTTTTATTTAACCGTTTACATAACATTTTTACATCTTTTATAAGCCATGATGAAAATGATAAAAAAAATGTATTTTCATTTTTATTTTAAATAATGCGGTTTTGCTCATTCATTTCTTGTATTTTTAAGCAACGCGTTGTAACAGTGCGTATATATAATCAATTAATTTTAAAAGATTAAACTATTGTGGGAAAATATTAAAAATGATTAAACGGTTGCATGAATGGTTAAAGATAAAAGTCAATGAGGTTCAGATGGAACTTTTTCAATGGATTACAGCAAATATTTCATTTTTCAAGTTTTAATCTCTATAAATATCCCTATAAACACCACTCATTTCTTTAAATATTTATGATGGCTATTTTTATCTACTACATTTGATAATTATGAGAATTTTATAAATACGCTACTTCTAAATCTAGTGGAAATGTTAGCTTTATTTATTACCTGAATATTGAGGTCAAGATCGATTTATTTAGCAGTGTCTATTTATCTATAGGCAATGTAATTTCCTTTTGTAACTTGGTAAACAATCATAACTAGAAAAAACATTTTTTTTTCTACTTTTCATTTGAGGAACTAGATACGGCTGTAAACTGAATTAACAACAACGTGGTCGGTGACCACAAGGTTTACAAGGTTTAATCTTTGACACTGCGTTCATCACTGTAAGGTAAAAGTCCCGGGTTCGAATCCAGCGGCCCTGTGTTCGAATCCGACATACTTACAAATGGTATTTTTTTTAAAACACCGGCACCCTCAGGGTTTATAGGATCTCTCCTGTTGCGAACCTTCGTTAAAAAAAAGTTAAGGAATATTATTGAAGATTGTTTGATAAGAAACAACCAAGAACGGAGACACAAGAGCTTTTGTATGGATAATTCTTTTTTCCCATTTTGTAATAACGTAAGTTTCTATCTAAAATATAGCGATTAACTATTTTTAAAAACAGTTTAAAAAATCATAGTAAACAATGAAAAATGTCACAGAAATAGAGAGGCTTTTATTTACGACGGAAATTTATTAAAATTCAACAAATAGTGAATTAAGAAAAAAACGGTTTTTCCTAAAGATTACATCTTAAAATGACCCATTGGCAAATATATCACCACATATAAAAACCATACTTTTTCTAAAACTTGTAGTCATTTATAAATGATTTTTTTATTTTGTAGAACAAAAATAGTCAAACTCTCTCTCATAAAAAATTAACGATTTATTGCTATTGACATTCACTTGCCAAGGATTCTTGGTTTGCTAACAAAAATAAAACAAACAGATTGACTGTAATTGATCAAATATAAAACAAAAAAAGGCACAGGAAATAGCAACTTTTGAGAAATTCTGTTAGAAACCAATTCACCTTGAACATTTACTGAAATCCGGCAGAATGGCAGTTTCCACTGATTTATTATTAGGAACAAAAATAGGTTAGAAAACAAGCTTTTCGTAGTATAAATTGTGCTTACCCACATTAAATAATAAAACGCATTTTTTTTTCAATAAATTTAATAGAATATACTATAACAGTCATATTTATTTTTCTTTTTTGACATACAATTATCATGGCGTCTATTATCTATTAATACAAGGTGCACAGACAGGTTTTCATCTTTCTAGTTCACCTCTCGAAATCTTTACGACCTAGAAAATAATAATTTAATGTGATTCAAGAGGTTTTTTTTTAGAAAATGCTCTACTTTCTAAAATAGCTAGGTTATTTTGTTAAATGTAGAAAGTTGATTATTTATTTTATTTTTAACTATTTATTTTTATGCCGTAAATTTTTTAATTGCTAATAAATTGTGGCCCAGGTATTCAGAGCTATAATATAATTTTTTATATGAAAAACAACACCTAATCTTTCTTTAGGTACATGCCTCAGTATTTTGGTAAACGGTACTCATCGGATAATAAGGTTACGAAGGCTACAGAAACTAGGAGAAACAAAAAGGTCTCATTAATTATCGTCAGATGAAGTAACATGAAATATGCAATTGTTCTGTGAAAAATAAATTTTAAGATGTTAAGCATTAACAGCCATAAATACATATTTATCTCATTCGGATATATAAAATAAATTCTATCAATAAGTTTATTTTAGAGTTACTATAAATTAAAACAGTAAATCTCAACAATATCATAAAATAAAAAACAATATATAACTAATTCAAAATCATTAAATATAAAATTAAAACAATTTATTTTAAAACTAAATTAAAACAAAATGTCATTTTTACAAATACGTAAAATAATTAATAAACATAACAATGTATGCTCACATTAAATAAAATTGTACTGAGTATTTATGTTGGATTTATAAAGATTGAACATACTTTTATATTTGTATTTCATTTTTTGTGAATCAGTTTTTATATTAACTATGTTTTAAGTTAAGTTTATCTCTATTGGGTCTAATAAATTTAATTTAATTTCTTTTTTTAAATAAAAATTATAGCATTTTAAAATTCAAACTTGTACAATATCAAGAAAACAAGTTGAGCTCAGTGGTTGGTTACTGATTTATGACACTTTTTCGTCTTGTTACATTCTGTTTTTTTAGAAATGGTATTGTTCTGTTAACATGAATCTTGTTACAAACACATTTTAAAGAGTAAACTAATTATTATTTTTTATTTGTTTTAATCTAACTGCTGGAATCACAGAACTTACATTTTTATTTAAGTAGTTATAAAAACAGAAATCTTTACAAATTTTCTTTGTTTTTTAAACTTTATGTATTTTGTCCGTTAAACCAATCGATCCAACGAACAGTTCTTTTCGTCAAATAATTGATTTTAAAATTACGTTAATTATTATTATTATTAGTTTTTAAGGGCGTTTTAACGGCTAAGGTCATTTCACGCCCTAACATCCAAAAATTCTATTTTAGGTTTGCTATATCTCTTCTGAGTGCTATAAAACTCTGACTCCAAACATTCACTCGTAACCTAATTTATCCTATTGCCATCCAAGCTTTGATTTTCTTTTCTTAATTCTTAATTCGGAAGGCCAAGTTACAATAAAATTAATAAAATTATAAAATTTATTTCTGTTACTTTTTTTTTTTTAATTAAAATTGTGAGTTTTTTTTCATAAATTAAAATTTCCCCATAGGCTTGTATGGCTAATAATAATAATAATAATAATGGAGTCAGACTAGCAACAATCTCAGCGTGATTAGCTCATCTTTATCCTTTTATTCTTCCATTCAAGTATGATAACTAATTCTACATAACAATAATAAGAAACAAAACACAATAATATTTTTTTTTTTTTTTTTTTTTGAAGGAGCTATTTTTCTTATTTAAATTGCGATATTGGGCATTGTACTGTATTGCCCCGCAATTTTTATTGTCTTCCATTTTATTTTTCCGCTCCGGCAGCCTCAAAAGCTTCTGAAAAAAGAAATCATGCACGCACAACTCTTATGCAGACATTAGCAGGCATTCAATGGTAAAATGGGAAAAGGCCTAAATTTCATTGTAAATTCCAACAAATTTGAGAAAACTGAAAAGCGCTCTTCGAAAGGAACCCTGGGGACCCAGTAACTCCTGTAAACTGCTCGAAAGGTTGATCCTTTGCCTAAAGGGTTGTAAAGTGAGGCAGTCGACCAAAATATGTTTTACTGTCAAAATTATGCGTTCTCCACTTCGCGTACATCGAGGACAAATTGGAAGGTTGTTGCCTATTAAAAGTCTATTATGAATTAACCTGATATGACCTATTCGCAATCTAGAGAGAATTACAAGTTCTTTTCTCTCAAGTTCTTCGGTTGGCCATTTATGTACAGCTGGCTTAATTTCTTGTTTATGGAATTGTTTGTTATAATTTTATGCATGGTCCAATTGACCAAATAACATCGTTCAGTTAATTATTTTTTATGTAAGGTATTGGTTCAAATAAAAAGTCAGTGTGATGAGGGAGATTCGAACCGACGACCTTCGGCTAATAGGCCGCTGCTCTACCACTTCAGCTATCGTGACTTCTACATTCCATCAGCTGAAGCGGTTAAAGCAGCGGTCGTATTAGTCTTATTTAGTCGAAGGTTGTAGGTTCGAATCCCGCTCCAGAAACCGCTTTTTTTATCTCGACCAATACCATATATAAAAATTAATTAAAAGAAAGATGTTATGTTGCCAATCGGACTACGAAATTAGTGAATTGAATGATTTAAAATGAAGCCTACTTCACTAAAGCTCCCCGTAGCCATTTCATTTGTCGCCCAGAATACAATCCGATTACACGACATTTGAAAAATGTCAAAAAAGGAGGGAAAATCCAAAACGTGGGGTTGAGTTGGGGATGGTGTCCGAGCGGGTCGAGGTCACGATTGCTCAAGTGGTAGAGCAACAGCGTGTCTAGCCAAAGATCGTGTGTTCGAATCCCACTCCTGCCATTTACTTTCCTATCTCAACCAATTCCTCAAATCAACATTTTAAGATCGACAGGTAACAACACTTACCAGAAAAGGGAAAACATAAAACTTTTCTTTTAAAAGTTCTTCGTCTTGTATTGGCGTTTTAGTTGTATTTGCCTTAAGGTGTTAAATGGAAGATAATTATTGCAAATTTAAATGTTTTGTTACGGAATTCGTGGACGTAGGAAAAACGGAGGTAACTGACTCCAACTTTGTCGACGACGTTTGTAAGATAATTAAATGTAAAATTTTAGCCAATAAGTCCTGTGAAAAAAAAAATACCCACAAGGTATTTGTATCAAATATTTGTTGTGGTTGGGGATTATGCCTTGATTTATTGGAGTTTAATATTTGAATTCGAAATGAAAGATCAACATCGATACCTTGGCTGGATATTTTTATTGAAATTAAGCCCAGACATACTGCCATCCTTTACACCAATTAAAAACAACCGAATGTGAGTGGCAGAAAACCCTATTTCTAAAAAAGTGACAACTGTAAAAATCAAATAAAACATCCAGTTGAGACTGGAGCTTTCATGTTTTCCGTGTGGGTAACAGCTATCCCTGGTTATTTATCGCCCCCTGTCGACATAGATTTTGATCAATTTATTTGTCGGCTAATTCAATAACTTATTTAAAGCCTTCGTGTTGCCGAATTCTACTAATTCGTGTTAGAAAGTAAAATACACCACATTTTATAGTTAATAATTGTTTACTGGCATTTAACAAATTTATCTTGTGTATTGATAGGTTGAACAAAGAACATCGGTATGTGCACATTCCTAGAATTATCAGCTCGACTGGAAGAAAGGCCAATAAAAGCTAATATATTGTACTGCTAGCTGGCACATGAACAATTCAACCATGCGGATTAACATTGAAAATGAAAATCTTTAACAAAGTTTTTTTTTTGAACACTTCAATCATGCTATTAAATAGCCCAATGCTTCAAACCTTTGTGTCATAATTCGCTGAGTGTTTTAAAATATAATTTTTTCCCCTACTTTTAGCTTTGCAGTACGACTCAAATAATGTTAATTTGACAGAATCGCTTAATACAAACGAGATAATCAACCGAGTGTGGATATTGTTATCTTGACTAAGTTGTAACAAGAGTATTGAGAGAGTGGGAATTTGGTATCAATGCGCTACAGGAACAATTAAGGTTTCTCTATGATTCAATATTCATCCGCCATTAGTAAATTGCTTCACCGCGTTGCATCACTTACCAGCCACTTCAGCCTACCTGTAATTGCCGATAATTGATAAACAATGAAATTGTTACACTGGGTCTCTCGCGGAGCCGTGATCTCTGTGTTGTGCGTTGAATTGCTGCCAGGTGACACGAATATAGTCGCTTTATATGAAATAGAAGCCTTTTCTTCCGAAATGTCAACTAATTTACCTTAGATATTAGTAAAACCCATTCGGTCTTAATTACGTGACGCTGTGGATAATATAAGCTATTTGGCAAAATTGAACCTGGAAAAGGAATATATAAATAAAATGAACTATAAAGTAAAGAGGAATAGAAATAAGAGAAAAAAAATAGATGTGATCAAAATCAATGGTGCTACAATGAAAAATTTGGTTTTAACAAACCTCGTCAAACTGCTTCGTTCTAGAAGAAAAAATTAACTTCACGTGTAAACAAATGTTGCTCACTACACACGTAAAACCCCATAAATTAAAAAAAAATATGTGTGACTCCCATGAAAAAATAGCGGTCGCTACCCTGGACAAACCCCATGATAGTGAAAGAAAACAATAGCGAATCACATATCAAAAAATGTTGCTCACTACCCTAGTCAAACGTCATGGTGTTGGAAGGAAAAATCAGTAACATCACTTGAAAAATGAAGGGTAGTCAAATACTCGTCAAACTGCACTAAGGTGAAGAAAAGCATTCAGCAATCTCGTGCTAGAAGAAAAAATCAATGCCATCATGCATCGTCACATAATGAACATTACCCCTGTCAATATCCACATAAAATAGAAAGCAAAAGACAGTACGTCTCACGAAAAATTAAGGATGGTCGGTACCCTCATCCAACCCCATGGTTATTGGAAAAAACAACAGTACCGTCACATATCAAACAACCTTGGTAACAACCCTCTTCGAACCCCATTCTGATGGAAAAAACCAATAATTTTGTCACATATTAACAAAAGATCGTCACTTCCGTTTTAGACCCAAATGGAGGTGGTAGGTAAAAACCAGTTGCCATTAACTCTTCAAACCCCATGATAAAAAAAGTACCGTGACGTCACATATGAAAAATTTATGATTACGACCCTCGTCATACCCCACGATGATGGTCGGTAAACAACAGTGACGGCACATAGCGGAAAATGATGGTCACCACCCTCGTCGAACCCCATTGTGATGGGAGGAAAGAAATTACGTCATTTCAAATGGCCCTTCACCCCCGACGACCTAGATAGAGTGGTAGTATCTGCCTAAAGTGCCAAGAGTTCTGCCATGTAGTTATGAACGACCCCTACTTCTTCAATCTCTATATTAAAAAATTCATATCAGTAAAATAAACAGTCATCATAAAGTAACGCCACTTTGTTAATTGTACCTGGGTGGTCTTTGGTATCATGGACAAAGGTGACCCCACGTTTCATGGCGTAAGACTGGCCATATAAACAAATCTCTTATTTGACTAGCTATAATAGTTCTAAGGAGAGAAGTCTTGTTAGTTTTATGATATCGATTATATGGACATATTCATTGCAATTTGCATGTCCAGTAATCCATGCTTTGTTTTCTAAAGCCCGTGTGCCTTTAGTGTAGCCAGTAGTAAAAGTTTGGTCATCCCTTTTCAATAATTCGGGTTTATTGTATTAAAGCTCAAACACACAGAACGCGTTACTACGCGACGTTCGGCGTTACTGTAACGTTGCATTGCATTGCACCATCCCGGTCACACACTTGGCGTTATCACTCAGCGCTACCTTTCGGAACACGACGTTAACTTTTCGGGTTGTACAAAATTACAAAAGTAACGCGCGTTACCGGAGTTATGGGTGACTCTTTTTTTCTCGAAAACATGGGTGTCGATACAGAGAAACTCTAGAACAAATGAGAAAGTACTGGTTTTTATATGATACCTCTCACCGAGCGGTGATCTTCATGAGAGCGCAGCTCCCTGCAAAGACGGTGGTATTCGTCCAGGTTTTCCCTCCTTCTATTTACTGGGTGAACCCAATATCGCCTCCTCCTATCACTCTCAATTAAAGCAAGAAATTGCTGTACAAACTCAACCACAGTACTGGATCGCCCGCCCAGAAAACTCAGCGTGTGTGACATAGCCAATAACGCCGAACGCCGCGTTACGCGGCGCTCCAGTAGCGTCGTGTAGTAACGCGTTCTATGTGTTTGAGCCTTTAATGTTAGGCTGTCTCTTTAACTAGATTTAGGTCTGAACGTTAGGAGTTATATTTTTAAAATTAGGATACTAAACATCGAAATGGAATTTCCAGACGCTTACCTTGAACTAAGTAAAATAAAACGCGCAAAAAGGAGAGAGACCAAGATGATCGGAAACGACCGAACGTTAGTCCGTAAATAAATCAATAATACACTGCCTAAGATTCCTTTGAAGTGTTTAATTACAATCATCCTCTCGCGCTAAACTAGGTTCTATTAAACAGTCAGCGTCACGAACTGTCGGATCGACAGATCCTCGAAAGTTGTTGTTCCCACTTTCCTTGTTGTTTCCTTATTAGTTAACCAGATTATTTTTTGTGTTACTAATTACAAATTTACTATGACATTATATCCTTTTCATTTGTTAGCACCGTTTAACAATAAATTTTCACGGATGTAAATAGAAGATAAATATTTGAGATATTGGTTGGGATAAAAAAGTCAAAGGCCTGAGCGGGATTCGAACCCACGACGTTCTGCTAAACACGCCACTGATCTACCACTTCAGCTATCGTGACTTCTATCCATTTGGACACCTTTCGAAGGCGGGTTGAGATGGAAGGTTGGTATCCGAAAAGATCGAAGTCACGATAGATAGCTAGTCTAGTGGTAGAGCAGCGGCGTATCATACCGAAGGTCGTGGGTTCGAATCCCGCTTGTGACACTGACTTGTTTATCTTAACCAATACCTTACGTAAAGATTAATGAATTGAAAGATGTTATTTGATCATTTGGACCACGAAATATAATCAATTAGAAAATTTACGCATAAAAGACTAATAGCCGTTTAAATAAAGTAAACAAGCCAGTTTTAACTTCTTTATCTTTTAACCAATTCAATTTTTTCATAATATTGAAAAAATAAAATAACTAACATTATTTTTAAATTTAGGTTAATTACTGCTATACCTTCCAAAAGGATAGTTCCTACTCACAGTAAGTTGTACTTGGCAGAACAACTTACTGTGAGTAGGAACTATCCTTTTGGAAGGTATTGAACACCACACTCACCCCATCATTTAACATTTCTATTAATTACTGCTATTCTGCTATTTGTATCGTAAATCCTAAAAAGATAAATATCGTTAATGACTTACCACAAATTTTGTCGCAATTCAAATCTTTGTGGTAGTGAAGTATACGACAATAGTTCTCCAGTAATGGTCAGATCAAAAGTAAAATTTTTGGACGAAGAATAACTTTGCTAAGAAAGAAAACCCAATGGTGCAAAACGGTTTTCAAAATTCATTATAAAAAATTTAATTATTAACCTCACATCGTTGGATTATCATTTACCCTTTTATTTATAATTATAATAAAAAATATATAATGCCTGGTTTAAAGTCACCAGGTATTCAATACTCACGCTTTATTTCTCACGTGGGCTATTTTCTGTTCATTATCGATATAGTTAAACGGGCGTATTTTTATTTATAAAACGGCCTAAGAAAAACTGCGTTTTTCAACATTTTTCGTTAGAATATTCACACACAAAAAAATAAATAAAGGATCCATTCGGATCCTTGAATTTTACATTGTACGATTACGTATATAAGGGAGTCTCTGGAATAAAAGCTCTCGCTTCCTTTTTTCCTTCTTTCGGATGTTAGTCACGGCTATAAAACCAACATATGTTGGTGCCTACTAAAGAGATCAACAATTTAATGTTTCAAACATCCAGGCTTTTTATTACTCCACTAGGAAAGCGAATGTCTGAGTTGCCGGCTGTTTAAGATATGCCAGATATACGATAAGGTCTGAAACAGTTACCGGTAATAAATTTCTATTTGTAAGTTGCTATTACATAATACTTATATTAAACATGTCTTGGGTTATTTTGGTAAAAAATGGTATTACAGAGCAGCGATCAACAAGTTTGTCTTAACCCGACAATTAAATGCACAGGTACAGACCTTATTTTCAATTACTTTTTTGGTCATGGGGGAAAATTAAACAGGCCATCCAACAGGCTAATTTGTTAAATAAAAACATCGCCAGGTGTAATTAGTTCCGTAAAGCTGACGTGGTCATTTCTTCCAACTCGTAGACTTTTTATCTTGTTTTACCAAAACGTTAGGGGGTATTCACGATCTTTGTGTTGACCCTGTTAACTCTGTGACGTCCTGCTAGATAGAGCAATGTGATGACGTCGACTTGCAACAATCGGCTGGTTAACGTTGCTCAATATAACAGTGTAGGGCCAATGATAGATGTTAGGTCGAAAATGTAGTCACATTGCTATCCGTTAGGGCATAGGTAACCAACATGGCAGCCATGAATTTAACAACGGTTTTTTGATTACTTTTTTGTTTATTCTTAAATACGCATTAATTAAATCAAACCAATTTCGTTTGTTAATTTCTGGCCTGTTCTTATACTCTCGTTCATAATAGATACATCCCCTATACTTCTGGCATCTTACAATTTAACATAAAAGAAAACCAAAGCAGCAAACCTTCAAGGACTTATAGCTTTATTTTTGGTTCTAACAATCGCCACGCGCACCATTGGAGAAAAATTAACGTTTAACATGCTAACAAAAGAAAGGGGCGTTCACGATCTTACTGGATATTTCTCTATTCAAGTTAACGAGTTAACATCTTACAAACATCGTGAATGATGATAAAATAGTGTTGGTAAAGACTTAAATTTGTTTGTATGTATCGATGGAAAACGAATGTGCTTAAGGTTTCGATATTTTTCTCTGTTAATGTGCCCGTCGCGTGAAAGAGATGGTACTTCTCCACAAAGGGTCTCGGGGCGTAATATTAAAATACTGACCCGGAGCATGGAGTCACTGATGTCGTACGCTCGACTTCTATCTGCAATAAAAACTGTTGTTGCCGAACTCTTAAGCCTAGTCCACATTTAGACTCAAAGTCGCGCATCATTGTTGACGGGGTGTGCCTCCTTTGAATCAGGAGTGGCGAGATTCAGCCGCGCAACACGTCCCGTTGTAGCTGGAGTGTACTGCGGGTATACGTGATACACTATTTTGAGTCTCATTGAAACAGGATTCAGTAATACAATATTGCGCAGCAGACGCATGTTGCGCGGGAAGCCGGAGTGTAGTTGCGAATTTCACGGTAGGGGAAATTGGATTTTTAAATTTTGTAGTTTCTTTAAAACGCAATCATTTGCAAAAGATTTTCAAAAATGTTAGATGTCATCCTTACAAAGTTGACAATTCCCATTAAATCTTATAGCCTTAATATGTCAAAAAGATCGTGGCATGTATTATTGTTGTTACCTAACAATTTTCGAACCCACCATCTTCTTTTATTTATATTTTTAATTAATTACAATGACAGAGAAATACCCCCGAGACATTTTCCAGAAACTGCCTCTGTAATGTAGACGTGACTTCTTGTTGCGGATTGGCCCCCAAACAGACGCGCAACGTTATAAATCGAGGCTGTTCCCAACAAATACGCGCAACTTTGACCCTAGCTTTCGACTCTAAAGTTTCGTCTTTCACAACTAAAGATGACTTAAAGGTTGTTAAAAATTATCTAATGCCACGTAGGGAGGAAAACACCTGTTTAACCCCTGAGAATAATTCGTTGCGGGCCAGTCTTCGGGATTTGGATTTCCGGCTAGAAGATCAGGAGGTAAAATCCCGCCAACGTACTCTGATGTTGGAATGATTTTAAAGATACACAGCACAAAAGACGACACCAAACATGTTACAACTTCTTGTCACATGCCCAACGGAGCCCAGTTTCGAGGATGCGGATAAAAACCATTTAACATTTTGACAAATTGAATGTGGCGGTGTGGACCGTTAAAGGAAAATAAAAGAAATGTCTACTGAGAAAAAAGAAGATAATATAATAAATCAAAATATTCCGTTTTCTCTATTGGCAAGAGGCAGCTCCGCATCAATGAAGTTAAATGGCATAATAATAATAATGATATTGAAAAATAATAAAAAGAAAAACTCGAGGTGAACGATAAATTGATGAAGGCCACGGTCTTTCGGATGAACACGCCTAAAGACTCAATGCCGGACGTTTGGGTTGAAACAGCGACCAAAGCGATGTTCAAACTTCAAATTTGATATTTGTCGTTTCTAGATGGTGCTCGATGATGAGAAGCTACATTCCTAGCCAAGGCTCAACTAGGAGTGTGTTCTTTTTTTCGGTGTTGTTGCCGGTGCCTCTCTAGTCTCCGCAGAGATAATCCCCTCAAAGAGTATTACGTTGTTGTCATATAATAGATACACCTATAGAAAGTCCACATCATCTGCGGGTACGCGGTGTTTTTCCCTGATGTCCTCCCTGTGTCGCCAAACAGCAGGAGCCTAAGAGTCGCCAACCCTCAGACGAACGCCTCTCGTCCAGGATGCAGGAAAACCATCAGATATTGATGATGTATCAAAGCAAAGTATTTTTACACTTCAGTCAACTGACGGAGTTTAATATTTTGTAGGAAGCAAAATTTGCAACCGAGAACCCTTACTTTTGACGAAATCAACAACGTCGAAGGGCCAGCATTGCCGTACCGTATATTTCATCCAAAATTGCTTCCTCTCCATGGCATATTCCAGCACATTTCAAAATAAAATACCCGAAGTCCTCCAGAGAGCCACATGTCTCGCAGTTGGTGGTTTCTTTTACATTCATTTTGTGCAAGTAAGCGTCAGAAATTACGTGCCCTACTCCAAGCCTATGTAACGTGGTTCAGAAGAACGTCCCAAAGAAAACCGGCACTCCACGGCCTCTTCGGGATAGTTGGGAACAAGCACTTCATCGACAATACTTGCTCTTGGAAGACATTGCGTATGAATGTTGCCATTTCTTTTTTATCTTCTGCTCAATAGCGCTTCGAACTTCATCAGTAGGAACGACGATTAATCTTTAGACATGAGATTGGAATCTCCTAACATATGGAACTTCGTAAATAGAAAAGATAGAGAGAGAGAGAGATAGAGACAGGTGAGAGAGAGAAAAAAATAAGAAAAAAGGGGATCTTTTGAGGGCGAAAATGCCGATTAATGGAAAAAGGTGACAATGGACAAAAGTGTCGTGTACCATTGCAAGTGTCACTTTCGTATAGGCTAGTAGTAGGTTAAATCACCTCCCTAAAAATGTCTCTCGGCTATGAATTTTTATCTTTTTAAAAAGGTCGAAATTAATCATAGTAACCATATATACATCCCCTTTTGAAAATCGTTCATATGTGTGCATAAGGGCAGAGTGCAATCCATCAGGACGCAGTTCACTCTACACTTGTACACAATCCACTCCGGACTTTATTTATTTTCCGGCTTGTAGAACCGGCCTTCGCCCCCTTGCCGCCCCCGTTAGCACCCCGCTTCCTACTATGGCTAACAAAAGGCCCCATATATTAACCGTCCCCCACTCCAACAAGCCCTATTAAACTCTAAATTTATAGGCTGCGTTCCAATACTTGACCTATTGTTATTTTATTAATTATTATTAATTAATCAGTTTTAAAATGAGTCTGGTCCTCCAAACTACCGCCTAGGATAATATGTAGTGGAGGATAAAGCGGTGATTTCTGAGTGGAGTTGCTCTCCCCCCCCCGCGTCTACAGGAACCCTGCAGGACTCCGGAACAATGGCTCCAACCGTCCAGACAACAGGATGCCTAACCCTTCTGCATTCAGATAGATCGGCTGTCAAAATCGAATTATTGTCCGGCTTGGTTTTGCTTCTATTGCCATGTGATTTGGCATGATTTCTCTATTGAAAACAATTTACAGAGTAAGTGCTTCATGGGACCTGACATTCTAGCTGGTTTACGTTTACTTAAACAGACTGTACTAGGGTAATTTTAGTTCTTCTGTTTCTCCAGCTTTAGTAAAATGTTTAAAAATAACTAAAACTTTCAAATAACATCACCCCCTGGTTTTCCGTCGAACGTTAGAAATTGCATCCTCACCCGAGATTGTAAGATTATCAGACCTGAAAAGAGGTGACTTGGAAAGGCGCCAGGTTCCACCATTTCTTAACGAAACCTTCGCTTAAAGAGGATTTAGAGGAAAGCCGTAAGTTTTAAAAGCGAGCGAGAATGGGATGCTCGAAGACACACACTAAGTCCGTTTAACCCTTTTAAGGTTCAGGCGAGAAAATGTAATATTTCACAAGACGGATGGTGATCTCCCTTGGAGCATGTATACTACGCCCAATTCCGGACCATTTTACGTCTTTTTTTGTATGTGTGATGAACTGAAATATGTTCAATTAGTTGGTCATAGTTAAATATAGTTTCAATTAATTATTCTTTTTATGTGAGGTCTTGGTTAAGATGAAAAAGTTAATGTCATGAGCGCGATTCGTACCAACGACCATCGGCTAAATACGCTGCTGATCTAAGGGCCTGAGCTATGGTGACTTCCACATTTCACCACCTGAAATGGTTAGAGCACCGGCGGATTGAGCCGAAAGTCGTTATTTGAATCCCGTTCGTGACACTAACTTTTTCATCCAACTAAGACCTTACATAAAAGAATAATTAATTGAAATAATTAATATGGTCAATTAGACCACTTTGATTTCACACTTATAAGTCGGAAGGTTGGATGGGAAGGATAAAGGTATTTTCTCACAAATTAACTTTTTTGTTTTCAAACTAAACCTTTTTAACTTCTTCATAAATTAATTCTTCTTAATTTCACATTGACTCTTCGTAATTTCAAATTAAACTTTAATTATTATCGAATTAACCTTATTAAACCTTTAAAATTTTTTTTTTAAATCTCAAATCAATTACTAATTGGACCTTCACCCCGAAGGGTTGTCACTCCCCTGTATGCTGACCCTCAGGTCTCTACCTCATGGGACTTTACCTACCCTGTTATGTGTCAGGGTCGCTAGCATCCCCTGTAAGCCAGATGACTAGGAGATGGTCGCATCCCAACGGGGTTAAGCTCCAACAGGGGCTGTCGACATGTTGGTAATTTCACCCCCCCCCCCAACGTACGCTAACTATAATCTAGAATAATACTAGCAATATTCTCAGGTTCTGCGGGGGGGAAGCAACGACAGTTCTTGCTCTTGACACGCAAGAGCATCTCGGTTGACCTCGCCTACTGAAGCTCTCATCTTTATTTTAACATGTTTTTACCACTCAAAGGCCTTTTCGCGATAGCCCGGTCGGGAGGTTGGGACGACCCGGTTTTCTCCACCTCGTCCGCACGTTTGTTACTATCCGTATAGACGTGTACAGGAATCGATACAATAACTACCGTCATCTAGGTATATTTTCCTAGTAAGACCGGTAACCATACGCTGCAATGAGAGGGCAACCGCACCTTCTGATGGTCAACTCCCTCGTTATACACGTCACACGCCTTACCATCGCCGATCTTGGAGCCGTCTGACAATACTAGACGAAAACTGGCATACAAAACATATTCCAAGAACATGTAACGGTAGGCAGTGTCACAAGTTGAGTAGTTTCGCCGGACCGACGCGGCCGAATGCTTCCGGAATAGTCCATAGGGTGCAGTCGACCGAAGCACCTCTCTTTAAAGGCTTACCGAAATGAATCCCCAGAGGAGGCGTCCGTAGACGTCTGTGCGGGCATACGAAGATCGTCCTTACGAAGGAATGCCCGGCCTGTCTATGAACTCTGCCGCGTAATTGAGGGTAACTTGCTGCCTCCGAAATAACCGTTATTAACGATTAATCTTTTTTGTAAGGTTTTAGTTGAAACGGAAAAGTTAGTGCCACGAGCGGGATTCGAACCCACGCTAAATATGCCGTTGCTCTACCACTTGAGCTATAGCGACTTCGATTCGTTCAGGCACCAACAACCTACAACCTTTCAAAATTTTCCTCTTTTTGGCATTTTTTAAATATCGTGTAATCAGGATTCGATTCCCAGCGATGTACAAAATGGCCACGGGAAACTATTAGTGAAGCTACTCATTTACTCATCAACTCCAGTTTATTTAGCGATCTGTTGACCAAATTACTTCTTTCAATTAATGGATCCTTATTGTAAGTTTTTGGTTGAAAAGAAAAAGTTAGTGCCACGAGCTCTTTCGAATCCTCGAGGTTCGAATTCCGATCGTGGCACTAATTTTTTTCACTAAATAAAATGGATTATTTATAAAGTTTTAATACTTTAAACAAAGGGTTAATTTGATCATATATAAGTATCTATTAAACAAAAACCGTTTATTTGATGTTCAAAACCTTAAATTGGACTAAGAAAGGATTAATTTCCAGTTAAAACTCTCTCTTTGAATTTACAAAGGGTTCACATAAAAAAAGGAAAGTTATTTTCAACTTACAAAAGCCGTAAATTATACATTAAAAAAGCTTGAAATGGACCTAAAAATTTTGTTTAAACTTATCGAAAAGTAAATTTGAAATTAACAAAACGATAATTATAAATTAACATAAGGTTAATTTGAAATTAACAAATGGTTAATTTGTAAGTAACAAAAGGT
>CM077101.1:26987389-27040061 GCA_039619505.1 Cimex hemipterus
ATTTGAAATTAACAAATGGTTAATTTGTAAGTAACAAAAGGTTAATTGGAAATTAGCAAAACGATGAATGGTCGTTCACAGAGAGTTAATTTTTAAATTAATCAGTGGCCAAAAACCCTCAGAATCACTGAGTGTAAGATGCTTTCTACAGATAATACTCACAGCTCACAGCACAAACGGTATAAGGGGCTGGTCCGGAAGCTCCTGAGAACGTTCTAAGACCCTGCTTGTAGATCTTATCAAGGTTTCTCAGTCGTCGACAGGTGCGTATCGTAGAAGATGGAAGTAATTGTAATAATTTTGGCATGTTATTCTCAATTAAAATTCCGTGGTCTATGCTGTGATTCGAATCCTGAATCATTATCGTGGCAAATACGACTCGAACGAGTTGACCACTCGGCCATCGCGGTCAATGAACATTTGACGATGGAGTCGGTTGTAATGTTCTCTCTAAAATACTAAACCTTTTGTGCCTGAATAACAGAAACTGTTGATTGATTAAAAACGTGTTGTTTTCAGTTTGCTGAGAGACTTCACGTGGCCGATTTCTACGCCGATGTTGTCCCATACTCCTTAAATGATAGTCTCTCCAATTGGCAAGAAGCCTAGCACTGGGCGTCAAGATCGATCAGCACATTATAAAGGTAACATAAGTTTTTTTTTTATTTTGTTTGAGCTTGCTAAAGTTCTACACGACCAGAGGTTGATAATGTTTCGGTTTAAGACCGTTTGTTAGGCTCGCTCATTTTATCAGAAAGGATCAATAAGTAGAGTCGTAATTACGACGTGGTTTTCGACGTGTATCATTTCGACCGGCTGCTTCTTTGAAATGTACGTTTACTCGGGGGCGCGCGGTTTCACGATTTTGTCCGCTATCTTTAAAAAGCCCAGCCGCTTTTAATTGCGTATATATTTTAGAAATGAATACACACATGGTCATTACGGGCGATCGGTCAATTTATTTTTTGTTGGATATTTCAATCCATCACAGCTGTCATGGCTGGCACAATTAGCACAAAATGATATAACAAAGAAAATCTCCCAGCGGATTAATTAATTATACTTTTTTGGGCGTCCCCTGTTTAAAATAATTTATCTGGAACGTAAATAAAGCAATATATGTATATGAAAACGTATTGAAAATTGTAATGATAAGAAGGTAAATGTTTTTATTAGTTCTTTCTTTAAGAAAATAATACAAAAAAGTTTATTGATTATTATCATATAAATATAAGAGATTAGTGAAACATACTTCAAATGCTAAAGTTCAAACCGAGTTAACGGCTACAAATTCCATATTCCACAGAGGTAAAACATTTTAGGATCATTCTAAGCAGATGCCTCGTATGGAATCAACATCTAAACAAGATAATATTAAAGAAGGTGCTGAGGTTTTAAAAGCAGGTGGAAGCACAGGAGCCAAGGTATTAGAGATATATACAAAGACAACTTGCAATAACTCGGCAGAGTAATTTATAACTTTGAATCCACTCTAAGATCAGATGACATCTCTAAAACTGACGATTAAACCGTAAAATAACTATGGGCACTCAGCTGCAACATCAGACCAATATTGACATTTGGTTCAGACGTTTAGTTGATGAAGACCGTGCTAGCTACCAGGTTACTATGTGACATCCAATTGTCACAAGAAACATGAAGACAACGTCGGTAGTTCTGGAAGGAAAAGCTGAACACCAACACATTCACAGACATACTAAAAAGCTAAAGTAACTGCTAAAAATGAACATCCATTCTCAAAACGTCTTAATGAATATCTAAAAGTTAAGGTGGAATTACGGTATACCGCAATCTTACTGCCATTAAAACTACCACAGGGTCCGTGGATCATAATATACTTTTAAAGCTGTAATGGATTTAGCGCCCTTATAGCTCCTGCCAAAAGCCGGGAATAAACTATAAAATTTCTGATGGTGACCTGCCTCATCCAGGAGAGATGTGACAATATGGGCGAGAGGTTTTGTGTACCAAAGCCCTTCAAATTATAAAGGTACTAATGTAGACGACTATGTCTAAGTGCCACTAGGAACATGAGCACAATGTCAGCAGCTTTGGGTTTAATATAGTTTAAGATAGTTTAATCTTCCGATGCTGCACATACGCATTTAAGAAGATGCTAGATTAACTGTCCATGGTTTCTTAAATGGACAACTATCCACAAAACTAGGTTATATTAAAGAATAATTAAAGGCTAGGGTGGAATTAGAGGCTACAGCCGTCTTATTATCATAGGAACTACTGCCCATGGATCATAATATGCGTTTACGTACTGTAACATGGTTTCTTTTCCTTGTATCAAGTAATAATTTAACAACAGAAAGCTCTGGGCCAACAGCTAGGTTTTCAACCACTCAAATTTGGCATATAACTAAGTAATCTGGGGTATGAAGACCGTGCAGTCTATCAAGCTACTAAGTTGCACTCAATAGTTGCTATTGCTAAATGCCACTAGAAACATGGGGTCAATGTCGGTCGCTTTGGGGTATAGTTCTACGTTCCAACGGAGCACGCACCAATTAAGAAAAAGCTAGACTAAACTAACTGCTCATGTTCTCTTACATGTGCAACCCTGAAAAAACTTGGTCATATTAATGAATAGTTAAAAGCTAGGAACGAATGAGAGTCCAACTGTCAGTAGAACTACCGCAAAGTCAAGATCGTAATAAACATTCTTAGCTCATGATAGGATTTGTTTTCGTTATTTTATGTAATAAATTTAACCTCATAATGCTCTATGGCAAAAGCTGGGTATTAAACAACAAAATTACTGATGGCTTCCTGTTTCATCACACCAATGTTGGTATAAAGGTCAGAAGTTTCGTGTACGATGACCATGAAAGTTATCAAGCTTCTAAATGGCCCTCAATAGTTGCAATGCCAAAGTGTCACGAAAAAAAACTAGGGCAAAGTTTGCAGCAGGTAAGCCACTCTGGACAAAAGTAATTACCATACCAACATGGTCAAGGGTGCAAATATGAATATTTCCACCGCTTGGCTAGAATTTTGCTATAAAAAAGGATAAATTAAAAATTAGATCCGCAACGAGTCGGAATCCCTAAGGTTGCTAAAGTAACACCTTTCCACCTATTACCACTGTCTGAATGTATTAAGTCATTTGATAACAAGTTAAACAAATCCATATAAAATTAATCTTGTATGTTTTATTTATTGAATACTTGTCACTAGCAATAAAAAGTATACGTGTTTTCAAAAGAAATCACACATGTTATGTGTACCCGTATATAAAACTGAAAGGTTTCAGGGCAGAAGTTTGGACGGCTCGAAACATAGTTTGTTTGAAAAATAGATAATGTTTGTAACTTTATCGCGCCAAGTAAGTCCCTATAAAATGTCTTAAAAAAGAAAAGGGAAAAAATACACCTTCGGAATATAAAGCATGTCGATTAAGCGGTCTTTATACACTGTCTAAGTTTTCAAAAGAGATTTCAGATCGGGCAAACTTGGGAAAGCCTCGCCAGGGAAGATCGGCCCCTGTTGGGGTAGTTTACCAATGAACAACTTTCAACACGGCAGCTTCCCATTAATTAACGATTTGCGATTTTATTAACACCGTTATTTTTATTACAGTACAGCTTCATATCCAGGAATATAATATTTTTTTATTTTAGAGTTGGCGAACTACATTGGTCATCGGTCATCACCAGCCTTCTCCTCGTTACCATTGTTTTTCTTTTCATTTTTTTTTTTTTTTTTTACTGATTCTCCAGCCAGGTTATGATATTTTATGATATAGTTGTAGCCAACTCTCTTTTGTTTATCTTATTGCTAAACGCTGTGCACCTCAGGGACTCGTAATTTATTCGTCAAATAACGCAAATAAATGACCCAAATACAAAGCCACACTGAAACAAGATAAAAACATGATAGTCTTGTTAGAATACACAATAACATTCCCTGGGGTAATTGAGGATATGCCCTTCCTTTCACGGTAATAATTACTTTCACACACCAGGCTACGGTTGAACTACCCCAGAATACTCAGCATTCCTCGGAGCTGAATTCTGCAGTCAATTCACACTAATAGATCACACCAGATAACCTTCCCACCCACCCACCACATAGTACTCGATATTCCTTGGAGTAATTTGGGCTAACCCCCCAATTAACGCTAATAAATTTCATCCTCACGCCAATCTTCTTTCCCACTACAAATTTTTGGAGTATTTAGTGAATTAGCCCATATATAAATATAATAGTGATACAATATAATGTCGATATTCAAAGACTTCAGAATTTTTTCCGAATAATTTGCTTGCTATACAGTTTAAAACAATGTTGGTTTGTATGTTGAAAAAAAATCAGAAACCAAACTGAATTTCAGTGGGGTAAGCTAAATGAAAATCTTATTTCATCCTTGAAATATCCTTTTAAACACGTAAGTAACTGAAATAAAATTATGAATGAAATTGAGCAGTCGAGCCAAGTCGTCTCATGGTTTCTTTTCTGGCTTATTCTTTCTTTAAACCTATTTATAGACAAAGAAACGTAGGTTGCGTCTGTTTGAAATGAGCCGGTGTCAGAAATGAAAGTGAGCCCCAGGCGGGCTAGACAGTGCTTTTGGCACCCGTCTCACCGTCGAAAGTTAAGTGTTCAGTTCAAAACTGGGAAAGGCCTGTCTAATCCAAAAGAGTAAACCTCCCGGGACGTTGGTGTATAAGACTTGTTCATTGAATATATTTTGAAATTATGCTCATTATGTAAACAACTGCAAATTTTCTCTACTTATTTTTTATTTTTCTTGTCGACTAATATTTACACTCCACTGTTCGTATAACCTCTCGTAAACCTGATTCACCTTCGATCGTTCATTCAGCCATACAATCTCTAAAATCAAAGCATGGTACAGTTTTTAATTATATCACAGTAAAAAAATGTTATCACCTCCCCCAAAAATGTCATCGTATTCAAAACAATTCTGTTCTTACTAGTATCTACTTCCTTATTCTTACAGGTTGGGAATCCTCTTATATTAGAATGTGCCCTAAACCAAAAAAATCGTACTTTTTCATTACGTCTGCTTCCCGTTTTTGTTAAATTTTAGAATTGGATCCAAATGAAAATAATTTTTCCAAGCTAAAATTCTCAACATATAATCCCTACCGTAATTTTGGTCTTCCCAACTGCTACTCTACTGCCAGATCCTTTCGTGAGTTGGTCTTCTCTTTTGCGCGCTTTCTATCGTAAACCGAGCTTGGCATCCGGACTTGTTTTCATACTCAAAGGCCCACTGTATCATCCTACAAAGTTATCTCACTGGCCGGTTTTTTAGAGTCATTGAAGGCAATTTCCTCTCAGAATATTTCCCTATACTTACAGTTGTTCTTCAACAAGGTTCAGGTTAGCGTTCTGGCCCCCACACCATACCAGATGTACACGTCTGGTCCTACCATTTCATCATAAAACCTCATCTTTGCAGACGATACAGCATTTCTCTCTAGTTACTTCGATCCTGTCCACTACAAACGTACAACACTACTTTACACTAATTGAGAAATCACTATCCGTAAAACCATCTTCCCGCCCGGTCTGCTTAAAAGTACAGCATCTCAACTACGGACTAGGTGCGCTATCTATTGTACACCGACAAACGCTTGACGCAGGATCCCCACACACGACTGAAAGGCCAAGAATTTATAACACGACACAGAGCACTTTCGACTTTTTGATAAACGCCATAACTTGTCAGTCACAAATAAAATCCTGCTTTAAAACGCTATACTCCAGGTGATATGGATTTACGGACTGGAAGTGTGCGGTTCCACCAATTTTTTTATTATTTGGAGATCGTGAGGTGCGGTCAGGTGTGACATAGGTTTGAGAAAGACATTTTCTCTATCATACCAACTTTTCGATCTTTACTTTGAGCCCTAAAGATGATCTCAATGAAGATCGAAACTTTGGCACGATAAAGAAAATGTTTTTCTAAAACCTACGTCACACCAGACCGCATCTCACGATCTCCAAATAATCATTGGCTAACGGTCACTGAACACCACGCAGATCTATCAAACATTGGAATACTAATCGCACACTAACTATAAAAAAGCCCAATCTATAAAAAAAATCCTCGATGTTCCATCTTATGTGTCCAAAGAAACAACCCAACCAGATTTAAATATTAATTTTGTCAAGATGTAATTCCTTGCTGTAACTGTCAATTTTATTAAACCGTCCCAACAACCATAAATCGCTAAATCCAAAAAAACCAAATCGCGAATGTTAATATTTCAATTTCAACTGTCATTTTATGTAAAATTTTCCTTTCATAAGAAAATAAGAGCATAAATTCATTTTTTGCTTTTACAATCAATTTAAAGAGTAGACGAATTGAGTTAATATCTTGTTGTAATATTTATACTAAGTTCAAAGCTTTTATACTTTGAAAAATAAAACCCATAATTACAAAAACAGTATAAACATTTTTCCTAGTTTTCAAACTTAAAGTTCGTCAACTTCTCAAAGGGAAATAAAGTCTACGAGGCCGAAGTTCCAGACTGGAAGTCAATTAAACTTGCTTTAAATTGGCTTTTCACTTTCTATTTCAATTTGTGTTTACAATTTAAATCAGACGATAGCCGGAGACAGTGTCAACGTCGGAAAGCTTGATCGATATACGAGACATTGAATATTTAACTTTTGTAGTTCGGAACGAACTAAGTCCAAGGATAAATCAATGCTGTGAAGGTGTCATGACGTGACTTCGTGCCTGCTTGCACAATATGCATGACTTACACCAACCAGGCTTACATTTCCGTTCATCCCTTCCATCCCTTATTCCACAAGGGGCCTATAATTATTTTTTGAATAAATGAAAAACGCAACTACAATATTACAATCAATACCGTCAAGGTTTTTACATATTTAAATTGTTTAGATTTTGTTTTAGTTTGTGTTCACGAAGGCTTCCTTTTGAGGCCAATGGTGCGAATAAATTTACAAATTTGTATTTACCGTTATAGGCATTGGTAGAATTGGCTCGTGTAAAGGGATTTCTCCCTCGCCTGTCTACGACTAATTTTACAACATAGACCGCCTGTTATGCGTTTTGCTCCGAGTATTTATAAATCAGTGCCCTTTCAAACGTACGTAAAAACCTTAGCTCGCCAGATTATGTCGCACATGACGCAAGTGGGACTTTTTTATTTGATCTAACGAGGTCACATGTTAAATTAGCCTTACAGTTTGGCCATAAGTTAAAACCAATCTTGTTCAATTATAGCCCGTGCATCAAACGTTTCAACGCTTTCTCTTAGTTGCCAAATTAACTTTGCGCTTACCAATGAACTTTTCTTTTATGTAATATTTCAATAACTTTCAATTAATTAATCTTTATGTAAGGTACTGGTTGAGATAAACAGTCAGCGTCGCGACCGGGATTCGAACCCACGACCTTCGGACGCCGCTGCTCTACTTGACCTATCGTGACTTCGATCTACTTCACCTCAAACAATACCTTACATAAAGATTAATTAATTGAAAGATGTTATTTCGTCAATCTGATCATGAAATCTGATGAATTTTTAATAACAATATAAACAACATAAACAATATTTGAGGGCTTGTCGACTGAACGAATCGATTTCAACTCTGGAATGTTAATGGATTATTGTCGGTTGTTGGTTAGAAATCGATGAAACTATAAATCCAGATTATTTTTGTTCATAAAATTTAAGTTCGGCGATGAAATTTTACCTTCAATTGTAGCATACAATTACTTTGTTTTAGATCAGTTGGTTCTATATCAAGGGCACTAAAAAATGCGAGCATATGCAGGCCAGAATGGTCGGAAACTTCCAAATTGCAGGTTAGCCAAATCGCATACTTCGAAAGGAAATCTCTCAATACTGGCAGCTTTACATTATATAACTGACCCAATTAATATTTTTTTAACGAAAGAAAATAAAACGTAGCGAAGAATATAATAATATAAAATAATTGCTTGATGATAGCTTAGTTAGATGCTCAGATACAAACGATCTCGAATGTTTCTGTACTTTTCCTTATCCCCGATCGTTCCATACTTATTGATTATGCGATCAGTTACAGCTGAAAGTTGTGCGATGGTTAATTTGTCGCGAAATGATGAGATGGAGGTAAATGGCAAGGAGATTTAGGAATATTACTAGGAGGAGTATGGATAAGGTCGAATATTTAAAAAAAGGATTCTATCTTTTTTTTTATTAGGTCCTTAAGCCTGTCAAACTCCTATAATCTCTGTACTACACGTTTATATAATTCAACTCTTGTTTTAGTCTCTTTAAGTAAGGTACAAAAGGCCTTAACTTTTTCTCAACATGATATTCACCTTGAGTTGTCTTTTTCTCAAAAATATTAAGACACTTTTTTCTTACCGACTGAAAGTTTCTCATCAAGTTCTACTATTTCAGGCATATTTGTTCAGGCTTGAAGTCATTGCCTTGCTTTCTGGCAACTCGATTCGATTTGTCGTATACCTAGTATACAACCATCTCACTTCTTTTCCAGTGTTTATCGTATTATCTTATTTTCTTCTCTCTTATATATTCTTCTCTTATTTATATCTTACCTTACGTTATCTATGGTTTGTGATGCTTCAAAATCACTAATCAGTGATTTTAAGCTCAAAACTACACCTTTATGTACTTACACACATGTTCAGAGTTGAGCATATCACTTTTTGCAGTCCGCTGGCAATTGTAATTTACAATAAATTATAGGCATCGTTGATGAACACCCGCTCCAGGTGTTGGCAGTCCGGGATTAGACCACGGTCTTAGTTGTTCATCCGTCGAGTTTGGGCTCCGGGGCTGCCAATAGCTAGGACATTTCAGCCCCCAACGCAGTCTCCCATTCACTCTCACTGACGTCTGTACTTTCTCCAACTGCAGCCAACGAATGGCATCTTTCAACCAAGTAGGAAACATCGTGCAACCTGTCTCTATATACCGGACATACGCGAGCTTTGGATCAGAAGTAAATGTCTATGTGTGAACCTCGCAGGCCTATTCTTAATCGGGTGAGGATGACACCTCTTCTACGATTCAACTCCTCCATGGGCCACTATAGACAGTGCTCTTGATACGTGAGAGCTCTGCCAACCAATCTCACTGTCGCTACTACTTTCTTTTAAACAAGAGCGTCACTATCGGCAGAGGTCTGTCACGCACAATAGTTACCGTGCAGAGGAAATCGGTGAACACCAAGTAGGCACCATCGCGTCGAATCTCCGTACGCGCGTACCAAATTGCACGCGGGAACGACATGAAGGGGGGCACCCTGGCCATAGGCATGAGGTTCCCGAGAAATCTTCGTCACGAGACAAGAGGATCTTTAACATTCGTCTTTCGAACGTTTTGATTCTCAAGATAATAGCTGTCGCACCACCGCATAAGACGGAATGGTGTTACCGCCGCAGCATTGGTGTAGAGACGCCCCAGCCTCTAAACCCTAGCCATGGACAGCACACACACACCACCCTCGCAGGTTTTAGACCTGTCTGTGAAGAACAGGCGATTTTTGTCGTACCTTGATCTAACAATAAGAACTTGACTTGGTAAAGATACTTGGCTAACACGAAGGATCCAGGGCAGAGTCGGCCGTTTGCCAGTTCTAGTATCGCTTCACGCTTCACAATCGGTTTCGACAGTGGCAAAGTCTATTTTTCGTCATACGCTTTCTAATGAAAGAGTGTTAAGTGCTGCTCTCCTTCCTACTTGCACATCTCCACTTCATGCTTCGGGTGGGGTTTCTAATAATAATATTTTTATATGGAATACAAAAAGAAGAAACATGTAAACTTTTTTCATAATGAAAAAGTGTCGTATGAAATCAGTAATACTCATTATTTTATTGATTAATTTATTTCAAATTGAGGATTCAATTGTTGATATATTGTTATAAATAAATCGAATAATTATAATTTGCTATATTATAAATGCCATAATATAAATTTAATTTCAAGTAAGACAAGGACTAACGCAGAGAAAAAAAAAGGTCGAACGTCCCCCCCGTGAATGGCTTTAATTGAGATCCATAGAAGAAGAACAAAAGAGTCCATGCTCCATTCACCGTTGACTGGTCTCTCAGTTATTAGCGAATAGCAATGGAAATGACGTAAGACAAATGGAATTATTTAATTTAATCAGATTCTCCTCCATCGCCAATGACCTGTACATCCAGGCGTTATTAATAACTGGGGGAATGATTGAAGATTCAACGCCGACAAACTTCAACAGGATATAAGCTAATCCAGTTCTAAAAAAATCGGCTAGGTACCAGTTATGCTTCCATCCAACAAAGAGCAAGCGGGGGGAAATAATAATATAAGAAATAGTGGAGATAAGGTGAAAACTTCATTTTTCTCTTAAAACCCTCAGTACAATTTAATCATTCAGTTTATTCTTCATATTAGAAATAATTCTCTCCCAAATATTTATAAAATTGTTATGTATAAACTTTGGTCTATCAGACGCGTTTTGATTTTTCGCCATGGGCCTGGGCGATTTTAGAAAAGAAACACTAACGATGGCGAGCATCCGATCTCTTAGCATGGCCATTAGTTTGGAGCTACATAGCTTCATTAATTGGGCTTTCTGATCGTTTTGGTCTATTTTGTTTTCTTTCTTCTCTCACATGAAGTTCGGCTACTTTTCAGCCTCTGCAAAAAAAAAACCTTAGGTCTTAATACTGAAAATGGCGATACGCCAAAACACGCCTCACGCCTAACTAGCATTGACAGCGGATTAGCAACTTTAAAAATGCGTTTGAACCACGTATAAAATCTCATGAAGTGAATAATATAAAAAATAATGGAGATAAGATGAACATTGTTCTCTGCCTTAACACATTCTAGTATATTTTAATCGTTCAATTTATTCTTCACATCATGAATAATTAACTCCCAAGTATTTATAATAGTATTTGTAGAAATTTTGATCTATCAGATGCGTTTTGACTTTTCGTCATTGGCATGCGCGATTTTATCAAAGAAACAACACTGACGATCGCGAAAATCTGATCTCTCAGGATGGCCATTAGTTTATGAGCACACAGTTTCGGAATCGGACAGCATTTCAGTCTATTTTGTTTTGCTTGTTCTGTCATACGAGGTTCGGCTACTTTTCATCTTAAATGTTTGCAAAAACTCTTCATACTTAATACTGAAGATGGCGAGAATCCAAAACATTCTTGACACGAAACTAGCAAGGGCACTTAATTTTGCAGCATTGAATAAATCAATAGAAGCGCATCTAAAGCTCGGAGTCTATGACCGGTATCATCTTCTGCATGCATTTTTTGTCTGCCAATGGTGTTTCAAGGAAAAAGATTATCTTAATTTTTTTGGCACGCAAAACAATTGGTTTCACGTTTAACTCAGGAAGTCGTGCTTAAATCAAACCCTTTAAATTTATAGGCATAGTTCATCGGCCTTTTGAGCTGACGAGTCTAAAATACGTTGTAACGATCGGCCGGCTGATACAGCGACGGTTCAATTAACCAAATCGGCCGCCCCTTGACTCAGTAGGGAAATTAACCGGTTTTGCCCCCAAAGTGACATTCGAGGTTCAATTTCATCAACTCCATTTAGAAATCCGTTGCCGGTTTTTGCCATTTAAATAGCCCCAATCGCTTATGCTCCTCTGACGAATAATTAATTGATTAATTGACGTTTTAGGATTTTTTACCGAATATTCAATTGTGAATAAGTGAGTGTGCGTGCTTATTTTTGTCATATTTTTCCCTGCTTTACACAAATATTACATTCGTTTTACTTCCAGTAACTATATATGTATATAATAATAATAATAATAATAATAATAATAATAATGTTTATTTAAAAATAAATATATAACATATACACCGCGGTAAATACCGTCTGGCGGAAGTTGATGCTGCATCTTTACGCCAACAAAAATATAATAATGAAATACATAATTGAAAGGCAGAAAACGTTTAAGGATACACCAAAAAAAAATTAAAAACCGGCAGAAAACTATTAGTCATAATTAAATTCCTTAATTATTTCAAAACGGAAAATTATCGACTCCACTTGTCCATAAGGCTAAGCTTGTCGAGCGTGTCTGATCAGTGCTAAGCAATTCTTTCCATTCAGCAATTCAAGTAGCTAGGTTCTGCTGAGCTTCCTGTGTCCGGTGTTGGGAAATCTAAATTCAGTGAGGATAAGACACAAAGCCAAGAAATGGACGGGATCCTCCCTCTTCCCGAGGTTACATAAAGCTCAGATTGAAACCTCACGTTCTCGACAAGGAGTGTGGTTAAGGTGGAGCAACTCGAATCTTAACTTGAAAAACCAACTTAACCCAATGGCTGAAAGTTCAGTACTTTTAAAAGTTTAACAAATTTGGGTTACCGTAAATCCTTGAATATTAAAAAAAAAAAAAAAAAAAAAAAAAAAACTGTTAGATTGTCTAGCCGACCGCATGACCGCACACACTCTTCCCGATAGCAATAGGCCATCTTCTGACGGAGATGACCATTAACTGAGCACATTTGTCCCTATTTTCTAAGTTGGAATCGAAATCCACCAAGTATCCTTCCGCCAAATCAATCCAGTGTTTGAAACAAAATGTCTTTCTTTTTGTAACATCCAAAGCGATAATACGAGAAAGGCGTTGATCAGGTGAATTTAGAATTTTAACGCAGTAATTATATATGTATTAAAATAAATCAATAAATGAATACAAATATATCTTTACAATTATAAAGTGATCTAGTAATCTATAGACAATCCGATACTATATAAACAAAAAAATATCACGTCGCCAAATAGCACTTGGTATTTGTAATTCTATCAAAAGTTAGACGTCAACATGATAAAGTGAAATTAGAAGTGCTCGTAGAACTAAATTTATTCACAATGATGCAAATTGGCTGCTGACGTGTTGATACTAGAAAAGTGTCATTTGATTTAGATTGGTAGTTCTGTAATAGCTTTGGAAGGATTCCACGACAATGTCTATTTCTGTAAGAGGTCCAAGGGCCAGGTTCTTTCTTCCGGTCTGGCCTCGTAAGTTCAAAGCTAACATCTCTTTAATCGCTTTTTATTTAACAAAATTGTTTTCTAATCAATGTTTAAATTATAAACGAGTCGAAACTTTCGTCAATATCTATCAGAAATTGATAAAAATCATACGCGTCAAGAAAAGTGTAAAGGAAGCGGAGCTGTCTGCCATAAGTCCCACTTGAACCCAATTATACGTAATTTTGAACGAGCTCTCCGAGTTTATATCGAGCCTGTTGATGATGACAAATGTTGTTGGCTGGAGAGCCTAATCGGCCCTTCCTTTTCTAAATTCTTCACGCGCTTCGCTCGCTTATCAAGTCAAATGACGAAACGATGAAAACTCAGTGATATAAATTGTTGTAAAGGTTTATGCTTTAATGCGAAAATTAGATTCCTCATACGTGAGCGCGGGATTTGGATACGAAAGTTTATAAAAAATAAATAGGAATATAATTATTCGCATGTGTAAGTCTTTTATTTTCGAACTGTAAAACAAAACTGCAAATAGGTAAAAAACTTTACGATGACCACGATCTATCGACAGAGGACGTTATTTTTCTCGAAATGATCAATCAACTTATAATAATGATTATATATAAATGAGGCGTCGTACAATAAATTGTTTTCAACATGTGTTATTGAATGTGAAAAAATAGAAAAATACAGTCTATACAACAAGAAACAAATTCTTGACAAATAACCTATTCAACGTGGAAACTATGTCTAATTTAATAAAACTATTGACGAATTCAAATGTGCCTTAGAATGGGGCGAATATAAAAAGTCCATTTCCATCCGTTAAATAAATCAAAATCAAGCAAAACAGAAATTAAAAAAAAATAACACATATGACACTATATACAGGCAGCACTATACTGGAAGACTCATGTAATAAAAAACTAGGCAACGATAATTCTCAATGCGATGTTTTAACGAACGAGGCGGTCTCGAAGCCACCGTTAAAGGAGACATGGCCGATTCTTGAAAAGTGAAAGTATAGATACAGCTTGGACAGTAAGGACTGAGATGGGCATAGCGTGGAGTTTTGTGAAATCGTTGTGTATAGCGAGGTTAGTTGCGTAAAACCGGCTTTGGCAGAATTTCTAGGGTCTTTTGATCTACTCCGTAAGTCTAAAGTGTTCTAACAAAAATTTGCTTTTGTCACACAAATTATGATGTTTGACAACTTTATGCTTAATTAATCAAACGTTTTTCGTAACATTTTTGGCTGAAATGAAAAAGTAACTGTCACGAGCGGGATTCGAACCCACGACCTTCGATTCAATAAGTCGCTGCTCTAACCGCTTGAGCTATCGTGACTTCGGTCACAGCTTCCTGGGAGCCACTTCACATGTCGCCGAGAATCAAGTCCTGATTACACGACATTTGAAAAATGGCAATAAGAGGGAAAAGTCGAAAGGGCGGGATTCGAACCCAGGACTCTCGGTTAAATACTCCGCGGCTCTACCACGTTAGCTACTTGAATACGTTCATTAGAGTTCGTGGTGTCATTGGCTGAATAACGTTCTTCAATTAATTAATCTCAATTAATGAAGTAAGGCATTGGATGATATTAAAAAGTCAGTATCACGAGTGGGATTCGAACCCACGACCTTCGGCATACGCCGCTGTTCTATCACCTGAGCTGCCATGACATCGATCCTCTTGCACTCACCATCTCAATCTACAAACTTTCGAATTGTACCTCTTTTTTACCATTAGATTTTGTCGTATAATCTATTCGATTCTCGGAAACAAATGAAATGGCCACGAAGAGCTTTATTGAAGATGTAGTTCATTTTACTTATTAAATACATTAGAGTTCGTGGTCCGATTGACCAAATAACTTCTTTCAATTAATTAATCTATATGTGAGGTATTGTTTGAGAAAAAACTCCCGTTGGCGTCCGAGTGGATACAAGTCACGAGAGCTCAAGTGGTTGAGCAGCGTCGTATGGAGCCGAAGGTCGTGGGTTCGAATCCCGCTCGTGACAGTAACTTTTTCATTTCAGCAAATAAACCTTACGTTAAACGATTAATTAATTGAAAGAAGTAATTTGGTCAAAAGACCACTAAATATGATGAATTTAACTTAATAATACATTTGATATGATGCGATGATCATCAAAGAAAAGTTCCATGTTATGCTTATTTAAATTTGATTAACAAAAACATTTTTACACCTCCTCGATCAGGCTTTTTTACACCTAATACGCAATAAGTAACTTCGTGAGAAAAATATACAACAAAATTGAAATTAACACTTACCGAGGTTTGTTTTACAACCAATTTTTCAGGTACATACTGGAAAAAAGGGGGTTTATTCTTCATTCTAATTAATACAATATTGTGTGTTTTATAAAATCTTTGCGCGCTGAATTTTTTAAAATGCCTCAATGGGTCTGGGAATGGGTCTGACAAGACCCCATGAGATCTGTTCTTTGTGGTTTTTTAAAACCTAATGGTTGAGAAAAAAAAGTTGTAAAACAGATCCAAAGTGCTCGTATGTATGAAATCAATTTTTCAGGCGTCAGTCTTCTGGGTCGGCTCCTGGATTTTTTTGTCCCACTTATTATTTTATGTCCGTTTTTGCCGGACCGGGCTGTGTTTCGAATGAGAGTAGGCTTAGGACATTTTGGGCTTTGTAAATAAGTCTCAGGTAATATATCAGTACTGGGGAGTGACCCAGGCTATCAGCTCTAATCCTATTGGCAAGAATAAAATGCTAAACCTCTCCGCTCTTGTCACACACATCTGCCCTAAGGAAGGATTCTCTGTTACGTCAATCTTCTTTTGCCCCCTCGCTCTCTCTCCACCACCGCCTTTCTTGGTTTTCCGACTTCCATGCAACATTATCTCTGAACCCTAATGTTCCTAAAAACCCTCTTTTGGGGTCATTACCCTCTGAGCCGAGGAGAAAATACATCAAGCATTTCATAAAAATCTAACGGACGGATATACATATATTAGTACGGTTTTCTGATCTGGCAGAGAATAGGTGAACTCGTTTGTGGGATTTAGTTGCCTTGGTATGCAATGTTGGAATCGCATTGGTTTATTAATACATTTTTTACGTAACTTTATAACCTGAAATTTGACAGGATTGAACTTTGATGGTAGTTAGTATTCTGGTTGGTATTAGAAATCTCTTTGTTTTGACCATCCAGGCGCAATTTTTCTTAGGCCAAGTTCAGGACTTTGTCATTAATTTTATATATTCTCCGTGAAAGGCTATTGTCAAGTTTTTGTGCTTAAAAATATCACTGTAGGGGCTTAAACTCCCTAGCCTAAACGGGGCACAAATTGCATTTTCCACTGTAGTCAAATAACATGTCAAGTCATCCTACGCCAACGGTTTACATGGGGTCAGCACATAAAAAAAATATCACAAAGCGCTAAGAATGTCTAAAGATAAGTCAGAAACATATGGGTCATCGGTGTAGTGGAGCAAATGTATCCCAAAACTGACACGTATAAGTGATTTTGTTAGACGCTCGATTTGATATATATACATAATATTATATATACATATATTTTTTCACAGACCCTTCCAAGTGTGCTTAGATAATAGACGCTTTGGGATGGAAAAGGTAGTACCAAGTTTCAGGAGGGGGCCCTAATATGGTACACAGATGAATTGAAGATGTAACAGGGCGTGGATGTAGAGGTAAAAGTCGACAATTTTCCAACCTGCGGTCCATGAAACGCGTCACGGTGCACTGGAGGTTGTAAAGAAAAATGTGATAGGTGCACAGATTTGCACATTCCCAGACAGTCAGGCGGCATGTGCATTGTATAAAGACCATAAACGCGTACGCTTTATGGCTTTTCGTCAACTAGGAGTAGGAATCTCATATTATATACCTTCGTGAAAACAGAGGACATGTTCCGCTGTTTCTTCTTATCGCCATATCCAGTCGGGACTGTTTCTGCGAGTATTAGCAAATCTATAAATAGACTGTGGAACATATTCTGTATCAATGGAAGACCCAGTTGGCCGAGTGGTTCGGTCAGACTCGTATTTGTCAAGCTAGCGGCCCTGAGTTCGAATCCCAGCAGAGATCATGGCTTTTTGATGGAGAACATTATGAAAGACGTATCGTGAAGTGACGCGCAACTGTTATTTGGCTGCTAAACTCTACTGTATGACAGGAATTACCTTACATTTTAAATTTTGTGTTATTGGATGTTCTATCCAGGCGTATGTTTCTTCTATAGAACTCACCACAATCAGTCTCCTACATAAATGAATAAAGACCAGATTGAAGATAAATACTGAAGTGTATCAAAAAAGGTCTCAATCGACCCATTTATGTAGGCCACCAGAGCAAATTTGATGTTTGATGTTTAGTTCACAAAATTTTCCTTTAATTGTAATTTGCTAATACAAACGATTAGAAGAAATATCACAGCTATTATATCTCATTTCAATCGAAATGTTTGGCTAAATAAAAAATAAGGGATTTTCACAGGACGAGAAAACTGTTCTTGTTAACTCAAGGATTGAGTTAATATAGAAAATCCACCATGTTCTGGATGAATCCGATTTCTTTCTGTTTAACCAAATCCCTAGATAATGACCGCTTTTTCCTTCGAATATGTGAATCGTTATACTAAAATTCCCTTTGACATGATTTCTAAATCAGTGCTATTACAAACCAAATAAAGCTTTTTTAAATATTTCTTATTTATTTTTTTTTCTCAATTTAAAAACTACAAATAACTGTGGATCAACAATAATGTTTGTTCATTTCCGTTTATTGGACCATTGTTTTCGGATCGGAGATTGAATTTTTCCTCCCACGAAAGGAATTTTTCCTCGAAAGCTTCTATTTAAAGTTTTTATTCCATGGATTACGTAGGAATTTAATGCCACTTAATAGTTTAAACTAAGAAAGTTACCCGTGACATTACAGGTTAAGCGAACCTCTATAACCCATTAACGGTCCAAACGAAACCACTTCTACCGTAACAGGTGATTTACTAGCCGTGTTTTCTCTCTTCCCACCGGCATTACCCTGACAAATCTTCCTGAATTGAACGCGATTAACTTGCCTTGGTTTTGAATAATTTCAACTGTAAATTTAATATAATTAATTTATTGATCATCTGGAAAAAAATGTCATTTTGTCAGAATATGACTGCTTGGACCTATGAAAGACAACACACTGGAGTTATCTTATGTATTCAAGATTCCTTTTTCTTGCAGAAAATGGATGCTGGACTGCCACATGGCAACATTCGGGCGATGTTGTTCTGTTTATTCACCTTGGATTATTCTCCTTCCGTGGGTAGAGGGAAAGACCGTCCGATACGCATTTGTCAAGCTAAAGGTTGTGGTTTTTGAATACCTGAACGCCTGGTAATTTATTTGAAATCAGAAAGTATTGTACAGCAGTTTTAAACCCTTTTCAGCTGAATTCAGTGGCTAGGTGGACGTTCATACCTCTTGCATAAAAGGAATTATTGTACTTACTGTTTTCTACATTTTCGAATTGGAAGCTTAAGTTTTACATATGCCTCAGTACACTTGGCAGACTCGAAAGTGTAAGAGGCTTTCGGGCTGACAAATTTTGTATTTCATTTAACGTTAATTTCAGTTAAGTTACTTAATTCAAACTTTTCGATACTATCTCCCGTGTTCTAGACAGTAAAGACTATTAGAAGTACCTCGAACCATTAACTTTCTGTACTGGAACTATTAGAAGAACCACCACTTTTTGTGTTATAATTCCTGCTTTTCGCAATTTCAATAATTGAGCAGCATTAAAAACGAGCTTCCCATTGGAACGTCACGTTGGCGGGGGATCGGCGGTTTCACTTTTGCAATTCATGTCGAGAGACGTGGTTGTCGAACTCCTTCAGCTTGACGATGATCTATAAACTCGAAATCCTGATCGTTGAAAACAACTTACTGTGAGTAGGAACTATCTTTTTAAAAATAATAAAGACTATTAATTAAAGTTTTTAGTTGAGATGAAAAAAAGTTAATGGCACGAGCGGGATTCGAACCCACGACCTTCGGCTAGATACGCCGCTGCTCTACCAACTGAGCTATCGTTACCTCGATCCACTCGGACATCAACTACCCATCTCAACCTCACCTTACGAGTTTTCCCTACTTTTACCATATTTCAGTGGATCGAGGTCACGATAGCTTAGTTGGTAGAGCAGCGGCGTATCTAGCCGAAGGTCGTGGGTTCGAATCCCTTCCGTGGCATTAACGTTTTTCCATCTCAACTAAAAAATGTAATTAATTGTCATATATTAATTGGTCGAGCGGACCACAAAAATAGTGAATAATAATAAAGACTACTACTTCGGTGCGCTCGTAGATGTAGCACAGTCTTTTGATAAGGTCTGGCACCTGGGAATGCTTAATAAATGTAAAAGAATCCATCTATACGACCGGTGATTCAGAGTGAGGTGCGGCAACGAGTTTTCGGACGACAGACAGCCAACAGATGCAAACCGGTCGAAAGTACCTGCTTTATATAACACTGCTGACCTGCCTATACAATTTAATACCTTCATCACCACCTACGCACCTGCGAAAAATATACTGACTACCATTCACGTCAAATACTTCCGACTATACTTAGACAGCAGAACCGACGTGGAAACCCTTTACAATACTTAAGAGACAACTACTTAAAAGAAGACTTGGACAACTACGAAGACTTCTTGGAGAGCAACCTGTCTTGACCTTCAAAACTAAACTAACCTTATACAAGACTTTACGGCGACCATTTTGGATATACGGCGTGCAAGTCATCCATTATCCAACGCATCCGTTCTTCCAATTAAAACTCCTCGCACAAAACTAACTACACTATATTCCTTTCGTCGAGGCCAAATTTTCCCACCGACCTTTCGACCATCCCCCAGCCCTCTCAACACGTTCATATTCTGTGAACTATCCACGTCGCCCTAAACGACGATTGCCTTGCGGTCTGCTTGATCCTTCCTCCCTCACACTGGGTGCCAGTATTGGCTGGTTTCTTATGACATCCGTGTGAAGCACTGATTCCATTTTTAATGCTGTCACCTCGTGAAGAAAAGTTAGGTGATCACATTTACAATATAATACGTATAGGGTTTAAATTAAATAATTGAAGTTTTTGGCCAAATATTATGGAGACTTATAACGTTCAATTTCCTAATGGCAATTAAGTTTGCTATTAGTTTTTCAATCCCGTATACGTAAAATGTTTCTTTTTCCTTCCAGTATGTCAATTGTTTGTGTACAAAGCAGAATTAAAAGGTCAACCGCGAACGAAACGACTTCAATTCCAGAGGGGCCTTAATCAAGTTTCACTTCTGAGTCATACATTGTGACTCGACAGCCCGGCTCGGAGACCTTTGTGAACTCCCTTTTTTCCTTGTTGTGGATGACTTCTGCTGTCTTAGTCTTTAAAAGACAAGAACAATCTCAACAAAAGTTATCTTATGACAGCATGAATAAATTCCTTACTGAATCGGTTTCATACTAATGTCCGATATATTCCATCAAGTGATCCTCGTAGGTTCCACCTCGCCCACCAAAACGTTTCTGCTCTTTATTGATTTAGATAGTTAAAGTTAAATGTGAATTCAGATAGATGCTTGTCAGACTCTATTGTAAATATTCCGATGATTCAATTATTTTATAAAGATTCAAATCCATCGCATCCTCAAGGAAATAAACCGTAAAACAGACATTTTCCCTATGGCAAGTTGATTAATTTCCATAGATACAAGATGTTCGTAAGAAAAAGATGGCATTAAAATGCGATCCAGATACGGGTTGGCCACGACAATTGTTCTTTTTCCCCTTTGTACGGCTTGGAAAAGCCTCCTGTCATTGTGCTCCTTAAAAATAAGGCTCTTATAAAACCGACTATACCTGCTATATAGATATTAATGTTTAAATTGGCCACTGTAGATTAAATTTAACGAGCTTTAATATATGAAGTATAATCCTCATCGTAATGTTTCGATCCAGCCCGGGTCCTGGGTTCGACCAACTCAAGGACATCACCATACTATCTTATCTTCAGGTTCTAATTGGCTGATGCTTACGAGTATGAGTCGGATTCCGCCACTCTCCTGGAGGACAACAACAACGTTCTCGGTCCGCCGCCGAACTCAGTATGTACAATTGATATCCCTTCCCTTCCGTACTCTACTAACATAACACTCATTATTCTATTCTACATTTCCGCCCCCATTATAATCAAAGGCACAGCTACATTCACTAGAGACTAGGCGAAATATTTTACGGTTCAACAATGCTGCTTTGTTTATGACATTCACATCCCCCTCCATAAATAGCAAATACTGCTCGGAGGATTTTCTTCGTGTGTAGCATGCTTTCGATCAACTCTGGCACCTGGGTTTGTTGTGGGAACTGACGTTTGTATCCTCTCACTTTTCATTGTACAATGCAGAGAAGAATGTTCTTCCGGGTAACTTCATCGGATCTTTAATCAGTACGTACTGCCAATATCTACGTTATCCAAACATATGCCGAAGATACTCCACTACCAACCCCGCAATCGCTCTTAACACCTACACTGTATAATATGGATAATTCTACAGTTAACTAATACCACCGTGTTGTGGAACCCGTCGTAGTCTCGTTTGATAAGAACAAATGCCCCACGAGGGAGTTACTGATCGTTTGGCGTCTTAATGTACTCAGAACACTCACGGCCCTATTCTCTCACCAGCTTCCTTGTTTAATTCCTGTAATCAGTATTTAATCCTATATTCCCTTTCACATTACCCTGTTTTATCTGTCCTATTCTATCTTTCAATTCCGACGTTGATATAGATAACCGTGCAGATACAGTTACATTTCCTATGCACATTAGTTTGGAAGGAAGTATCCAAATTCCATGGTTAAACTCGGCCATCGGGCTTTCTTAAAAATAATGAATGAGGCTCAATAGTTTGTCTTGATGACGAACAGGCTTATGATCGGGTCTGGAAACTGGGTTTGCTCGGTAAACTCAACAGTACATTATTCTCTACAAACTTGCCCTTCACCAAGGTAGATATTGTGTGGTTTCTGTAATCCTTTCTTATTCCGACAACGTTATCCTAAAATATAATACTGTCATGCTATCCTCCAACTTGGTGTTATAGGTGAATGAACTGACCAAACCACTTCCCCTAAACCAATGGTTCATGAAAAGGAACCAAACTCAACACCACAAAAAAAAACTATACGTTGCATAGTCTTAAATCTATTTTAACATAATCCTCCCTTCTTAACCGAAAATATAGTCCGCTAACTTCGTCTGTAATCTGGACAATAGAATGACCTTTTTCATATGTGATTCGAACAGACAGGGCTAAACCTACCTTGCTCGTTATTTCGACTATACACTAGAAAACTATGAATACATCCTTGAAAACAAGTACTACTACACGAGGGTTTTGGTATGCTACCTGTGATGTGGTGACTGGATATCGTGGTACCACACTTTTTCCTCATCAAATTCTTGGCCAGCAGGTATTTTCTTGCATGTGTCGGGTATTCTTTCTTTTATGTAATTGGATGGGGGCTTCGTCATCGGCCCGGTACTACAATATAAACTGCTAACATACATTCCTATCTGAACACCATTAGCCTACGCTGATGACACTATCTACATCTCAGACCACGTTACATTTCACCAAAGCGCTCAGAAAAATGGCGGATCAATCTTAACTCAGTGGCGTCGGTGGCAGCAAAGGTTTAGGGGTTTACACGGCTTCCAACACTATAAGCTAAAGGTCTACGTGGGTAACCAATTTTTCATATAAAACTAAATACTGAAACAAATATGAAAATATTGCAGAACTATGGGTTTAACATAGTCTAACATAACTTCGCGATGAACATAGACCCTACAGTCACGAATCTTTAGATTGCTTGTGAAAGGTCTATTTTTCCATTTATGTTGACGTAAATGTCCTACCTCCGTTTTTACAAAATGCTACATCCAGCTAAAATCAAATGCACGTAAGGTTTCGTTCAACTCTGATGCCTCATACTTAAATTATTGCAAGGCAGTTTTTCATTTTCTGTCAACAAACGACGTTTCCACTATTATCATAAATAACACACTAATTGCACCCATATGCCCATCTCTGCCGTAATTCATTACGTTTTAATTACTTTCAACAACAAACTAAAGTCAAATAACAGTATATTAAAACCGTTGGAATCTGGTTAACCGAGCAAAGTTTACCAATGATTTACAGAAAAGGGTAAACGCACTTCTCTTTGATATGTTCAGGGCGTACAAAGGGCTGATGGTAGCTTTATGTGATTAGAGAGTTGAGTTCCCCCAGTCTAATACAGCATGACTAATACATTCAAATATCTTAGGTAAATTGTAGTGCTTGTTTAGCTTTCACCAAACACGTCATGGCCATCCGATTAGCATAGCCTCCCCTTTGTGTAAATATGGCTGAAGAATTCTTCCATTTATTGTTTGTTATATACGGCCATTTTACTGCTTGAAATTTAATAACTGAACTGATATGCATTCCAGTCGTTGCGGTTAGTTTCTGGAATGGTAGATTATTTTGACTAATTCGCATATTTAGCATTTAATCATCAATATATTAATTAAAATTTGTATGTTAGGCCTTGATTTGTTGAACTATTGGTTAAATATTGCATATTTAACAAGTTTATATTATTTTTCTGAAATCACGTCGATAACTGAACCTGAGGCCCTGACAATGTAACTACGAAAAATTACTTTTATGATAACATTTTTCCAGAACGGTTTCATAACGTTTTAAGTGCACTTTTCTCTTAATATAATAAACAAATTGATATTAAATTTTAAAATCATTAATTAACGTAATTTTGCCATTCTTGTGTGTCGTGTTGAGAGTGCCCACAATTACGCAGAAACCAAACACTTTGAGCCCTGAAGATGATCTCAATAAAGAGCGCAAATTTGGCACGATAAAGAAAATGTTTTTCAAAACCAATGTCACATTAGACCGCATCTCACGATCTACAAATAATTACTCCAGAAAAATTTTGTTCAATATAAACTTCATCATGGGAAGGGAGCTGGAGTCTTCGGGATGAATACGAAGACCGAACTGACTTTAAACTTAGGTGTAAGCAAATGTTTTCCAGTCTGAAATCATAGCAATTGAACCTTTTCGACAGAAAAATAAAACGGTTTTCTAGGAGGATGATTATCTTCTCTGATAGTCTGGTGGCACGTGGGGCTTTAGCCTCATGCGAGGTAAAAGCTGGTTATGAAAGCTCTGGCAGAAGTTAGTGCCAACAATGACCTGACCCTAGAAAAAAAAAAAAAAAAAAAACAGGAATTCTCCTACGCCCTGAACCCTATCTTTCCACAAAATAGGACACATCCAAATGGATCAAGAACGAGTCCAAAACTTGGAGAAACTGCCTGGGCAAGAGGCACGCGAAGAGATTCATACACGTGCCATCCGCAAGATTTACAAGGGGATTATTGGAGTGAAACCGCAACTGAACCAGGATCTTGGTCGAACTCCTCACATGATCCCTCCAGACATCGTAAGCACCGTCTACGACAGACAGAATAAAATGAGCAGATATTGGAAGAAGAGGTATCGCGGAACACGTTTTAGGTTTTTGTGAAGGTCTATACAGTTTTTTAAACTAGGAAGAGAAATCCGAAACCTAGGTTGTACAATAATTGATGTTGGCAAGGCTATGCAGGTCGAAAACCTAAAGCTGGCCAGTAAGTTATAAAAAAACGGAGGAACACACTTTTATCCCTATCCTTATTTCTAAGAAACCACACATTCATAAATATTTATTTTAGATGTTGTTTAAAAAAAATCTTAAAAGGGCAAAATATGTGAGTTTTTCCATGTAACAATAAATTTAAATTTATTTATTAAATTTAAACTTTCATGTCAGAAAATTGGATGTTCCTGACAACAATACAAAGTCCAATTGTCCTCAATATATCATTGGAGGTTAAGCGTAATCGGACTTAGAATAACGATGTAGCAATGTGTTGGACTGATCGGCACTGATCAGTTCAACATGTGTTTATCCACTTATTGATCAACGAACCATCAATCCTGAATTGGAAATTGGTTTCATATTCATCGATAAAAACGAGTATAAAACACGCAGTAAAGTCCTTTTAAGCGCGCATTGAAATAAGTCGAAATTAAGTCTCTCATGTACGAATGTGTTACGAACGAATTTATGTCACAATCCTGTTACTGTTTTAGGAGGATCTTAACTCCTAACATTTTAAGCGTTGTACCATTGCTTTGGGATTTGCATATATTCCGGTATTTACTTAGAGTAAGGCTGTTGGCAGAGAGGGAAAGGAGAATGAGACGGTTGTAAAATACAGGAATGTACTGTAAATTGTGCCTTTAGATTAGATTGTGTACTCCTGAAACTTTAGCGTGTAATACAATCTCTATTGTCTAATTACAATTTTTTTCTTTTTTTAAATAATTGTCGTCACAATCAAACAGACTTTCTAACCGATCATCCTATTCTATAGAAAAATAAGTCATTGACTGCATGACGTGAACCCAAAGGATGGCTTTATGTGCGCAGATGGGCTCGAAGACATCGACGTCTCATACTCCTAGGGGGATTCGTTAGGGGTTGAGCATGGAAAGGTCACGGACGAGGGAATTGGAATAAAGCGATAATAATATGAAGTTGGTTCTGAGGGTAGGTCAGTGACCCAAGGTATTTGGAGGTTTGAATAGATAGTACGGTTACTAACAAACAATATTTGACTGGAGCGATGCTATTAAATTAGATTTCTTCGTCTAGCCTGGCGGGCGTTGAATCTGTAATTCGGTCGTTACCGAAAATTTGGTCTGCCTTTCCTTGCTCGGTTTGTCTGTTAGACTTTTTTCGGCATTTGGCCATTTTAAGAGGGACTCCGTCTATATAGGAGCGGAACATAATTCAATAAACTTTTTTGTAGGTCTTGAATTTGAATAAGTTTTCACCCATTTATTCCGTGAGATTTCGATAAACCCGCAACACTCTAGACCTTTTCTGGTTGCGTCTTCTACCAGGCTGGCGCACCTTTCAAAAACTCTCAAATTTGTACTATTCATGTTACCAACATAGCACACCTAAACAATGTGTTCGAGTGTAGGGGAAGCCGTGTAAATGTTGAAATGTGACGACTGACCTAGGATACTCCAGTAAAAAAACACCAAAAAAGAGTAAGAAAGGCTGAGGTGAGGTAGGTTACATGGTAGTAATAGATAGGTTACAATTCAGGATGAAATATATCTCATTTATGAAACTTTTAAAAAACAATGGGTACGAACTGCTTACGCTTTACGGATGTGCCGGTGGCGATGTGACTGTTAAATGAGAGTTTTGTTTGACTAGACAGTTGTATAATCACCGAAGGTTCAGGCCTGTGTTTTAGTTGAGGGGAGACAAGAGTGTATATGCTGAAAAGTAACGGATATAGGATGCTACCTCGAAGTAGGCCACAGAAAATTGAATGGGAGAAGCTTAGGTTGGGTAAGCTATATGGAATAAATGAGCAGACAGGTTGGATTTAAGGACGAGGAAGATTCGAGGATGAGACGGATTTGAGTTTCAACAGAAAACCCTGACCCTGGTTCGATCGAAAGCCTGGGAGACGTGTAATCCCATAACTGCAATTACTGTAGGAATGTTCCAATGATGTCAACAACACGAATAAATTGGTAGATTGGGGAGAGTATGTCGGTGGTAGTGGACGTATGCTTCTGTGAAATCGTTTTTAAAATAATCTTTACTTGTTTTGATATGACCTTATATCAACTTTTTAAAACGTTTCCAGTGTGGTGAATAACTTGGAGTTTTGAGCGAATATGTGTTGAAGTAACAGGCTTAAAACTCACCCTTTCGAAACTACAGAGGGTATATAGTTTTGGAGAAGTTGAGGTTCGATAGGGTGCATGGAAGGAACTTTAAGATAGTTTCGGTTTTTAGATGAGACAGGATACTTGCATAGAAAGAAATTTCAAATGTAGAACCTTGTGCCATACGCCAGTATTTGCTGGAGACATCTAAAAAACTCATTGACAGAGCTGCTTACGTTGTAGGAATTGGCGGTACTGTCGTCAACTGAACAAATTTGGTCGATTGTGGAGGGTATATCGTCATAGTTATCTAATTTGAAAGTTAAAGCATTTTTTATGTGATGGGAAACTCGAACCAAACTGTACAACAGAAGGATCGAGAACTGTATCGCCGGCAAAGGTGAGGCAGAAAGTAAAGGATATATAACGATGACAAGTAAAGTACTGAGTGTACTCCATCTAGGTACACCTAAGAGGATAATTCCAGAGAGGTTGAGGTTTGGTAGGTTAAGTGGAAGAATCGTTAAGGTAGATTGTATTTTTTATAAAATAGCAGAGGTATGCGTAATCTTTGTGCTTACCACTGTTAACTCTGTTAGATCGTGTTAGATCGAGAATATTAATGACGTAGACTTCTAAGAATCGGCTAGTTAACATTGCTCGATCTAACAGCGTAGGGCGAATGTTAAGTCAAATATGTAGTCATATTGGCAGCCGTTAGGGCGTAAGTAACAACATGGCAGCCATGGATTTAACATATGTTTTTGTTTGTACGTAGTTTTATTCTTAAATACGCATTAATTAAATCAGACCAATACGTTCCTTTTGCTAATTTCTGACCTGTCTTTATACTCTCATTCACATTAGATACATTTCCTATCCTACAAGGTTGTAGGCTATTAGACGTTAGGATACATGTTAGGTACGTCGGCACCAATTGAAACGTGTCATTTGTTAGTGAAAATATTCTTAAATTAAGATTAAAATTGGGTATGAATTATATATATGTGATAATTCTAAGCTCGGCACTGTTTTAACTCACATTTTTATATAACTACTCATCAAATGGAATTAAACTAGAGACATGAACGGGGCAATTTTGTGTTTGTGAGTGTCCATCTAATCGAGTTACAGTTGATTGTAAGAAATGATTGGTATTGGCAACCGATTGTTAGGGTGGACTTTCTATTGTCTGAAATGAAATATTGATTCATTAGAGTTACAGTTGCTACCAGTTAATACACGGTTTTCGTCCTCGGCTCTAATTATTACGGAAACAGAGCGATATCTAGGTCGTAAATAGCTAATGAGGCAGGCCTTGTTACATATTGGTTTTTACACGAACGCGACGTCCTCGGTCATTGGTTTTCTGTCAATTCTCTCTCCAGTTTATGTCACGTTTACAACTGTGAAGCCCATTTGTGTAAGGCGCCTCGCGATATGGTCCATTACAGTTCAAATAAGTTTTAGACAATGCTTGATATGAATCCGTTAGCAGATATTACACACCGCATCTCATACTTTAATACTAATGGCTCAATACAACGAAATATATAGATCAATAGTACATGACTATATTATAGGAGTATGTTTGCACTCTAATAAAAAGATTGATTTTAGAATACTAACGCTTCACAATCTTCCAAACACATTTTGCTTCTATAGACCCGACTCATCGGTTTCCTTCCTTTGATGTCCAAAACATATATAAGCCTTTCATAACACGTTTACTGTACATAAAATCATTCTGTCTTACCAAATTCGGTGATTTGAACACATCCTTCTTCGGTCTAGTAGGGCTTCATTGTTATTGGCTCCATTTCAACCGTGCAAAAAAGCAAAATATTTTTCTTCGCTTTCTAGATGTAGCCCAATCTTTTGGTATGACTAGCATCAAGGCACTACTCAAATAGTACTAAGGCACCGATACAATTTGGCGTTTTGAAAGGAACCATTCCTGGTTCTATCCTGCTTTAGATTCCTGGTGTTGTTTATTCATTCAGTCGCTTTTGTCTTTTCGTGGACTTTACATGGACCAGCACACACCAGAGTTTCATCCTGTTCCGTAATGTTGAGTCCGTCACGTCCAGAATATCATCCATCCTGGTTGTCCCTGGTAGGTCCCTTTTTCTGTTGCCTTCGACTTTACCTAGCACCTTTTTTTTTCACGGTCATCTATCTTCTCATTATGTGGCCGAAGTGTTTCAGATTTATCTTTAATATAATTCCCTCAAGTGACAGTCTGGCTTTATGCCTTATTTCGTGAAGTATGGACCGATTTGATATTCTTGCCATCCAAGGAACTCTCAGAATTGCCCTCCAGAACCACAATTCAAAAACACCAAGATACGTAGGCCATACTAGGGCTGGCAGACTGACTTTTGATCCCCAAACAAGACTTAAAAGAAAGCGTAGACAACTAGAAATAATTTTAGGACCAAAATCTGTTTTGTCCATCAAATTTTTAAGTCATAACTACAACCATCTGAACAGACACAGCGGAACTATGTGGTTTCCGATTAAAAAAAAAATTAGCAAATTCATCTTACCCTCTACTGCACAACGAGAACAACTTCCAGTCAAATCAGATACTTAAAGAATACACTTAGACAGACGTTGAATCCTCGAACAAGACAGAAAACATAATGAACCGGGAAGACTTTTGGGATGGAAATATGTTTTTTCCATCCAACCTCAACTAACTCTACACAAGGCATACTGCGAGCAATTCGAACATACTGAGTGGAACTGTGGCGGTCTGTCAAACCATTCAATACCACCACCTACAATTCTTCCAAGTAAAGTCAAACAAATATCAACATTTTTTACAGCGTGAATAACTTATATATCGAAAACAACCGCAACACAACTTTTTACCAGCTGACAGACTCGTCCCCATCATACTGCGTAAACCATACCTACACTTCGCCATGCCAAGAATACAGGATGCAGGTAAATTATCAGCAGGTTTTAACATCTAAAGAATTTACCTATTATCCTACGACCACTTGCATAGGTTCACCTACATTCACATGTTATCAGCTTCTCGACTTAATCATGTGTACACGGTCCGTTAGGCCTAAAAACATACATGAACATGCGCTTATGTAATTTGCCAAAAATTGATATGTCCAGTTTCGCCCTGAACTGATTTATTCCAATGTTATTGTGGAATAGGTCAACTCCCAACAGCCTTGGAATTATTTATAGATCGTGAGATGCGGTCTGGTGTGATGTAGGTTTCCGAAAAAAAAAAATTTGTCATGCCAACGTTTCGATCTTTATGGAGATCATCTTCAGGATTCCTAGGATTTACAAACATTTTTTACATTTAACGAATACATTTTGGATGTGGAAAAGTGAATTTATACAATGCAAAATATATTTATTATACATTCAAATCCCAGGCCCTGAAGATGATCTCAATAAAGAACGAAACGTTTGCACGATAAAAAAAATGTTTTTCTGAAACCTAGATCACACCAGTCGGCATCTCACGATCTCTAAATAATTATCGATTAACGGTCACTAATCGCTACACACAACCTTGGAATATTGGATTAAACCAATGTTAATTTTTTCATAACATTCGCTTGATGTTAATAAAATATCTGCATGTTTTAGGTCTTTTCGAATAAATTTTGAACAGGCGAAGATGAGATAACGTTGTCCTAAGTAAAAAAGCCTCTTTAACTGAATTAACTGCGTACTTGCTAAGCATTAATGCCTTATTAAATGCAAACATAATAAAAGTCTGCCGTCCTTTTACAATATTGTCAAAACTTACTGAAAATACTTCGAAAAACCGCATAGAGAAAAATAAAAGAGGCGATAGTGGTATAAGTTACTATGCCCTTTCAAACATCATTGATCATTTGAAAGTTGATCAACTTCGGATTTTAAGATGTGTCGATCACAACAAGGATAGACGAATTGGCTGAAATATTCCCACACAACTGACTTAATACTGTTAATCTCCTGTTGGATTAATGTACAAAACAGTTACTATTAAAACACGTGTTAAAGTTTAAAAGCCTGCTAATGACTGACAACGTCTGGTCTTGCAGTAATGCACAAACCAACAACCCAACAACTAACTATTACAACTCTTGACAAACTTCGAAACTCGAGTAGCGGCTTAGATTTACAGAGGGAAATGATTTAATTCACGAAAACAAACTATCAAAGAAATTGCATGAATGCAACAAATCAATACGGACAAATTCAAGGCGCTTTTATTAAGGTGCAGTTTCAGTTTATTGTGTGTGTATGTGTGTGTGTGTGTATGTAAGTATAGCGTTCAAAAGGCAGAAAACAATGCGCTCATCCTAGTCAATGAAAACCGATTTCGATTAACTATTAGAATCATAGCTCGAAGCGGAATTCTTGCTGTTTACTAAGGGCTTAAATAAACCAAAGTCAATTTATCAGGGGGATTGAAGCAGTGTGTTTCACGGGTTCCGGAGATCGATCCTTCTATTAATGGCTGTTTGTGAGACTAACCCCAAAACCAACAGTTCCCCTGCTTCTCTCTTCGTCCATTTGCTATTTTTCAGCCTCCTCCTCTTTCTCCTCTTTAATTGAAAGCATCTAACTAATACAACCGTGACGGATTTTAAAAATAAGACAGTCGTTGCGATTCTATCTTCTGTTGTTGGAACGGTCGTTTTATTGGACACAGAATTTTAGATTATTTACTATAGAAATTATAAGCAAAAATACATTTTGGGTTAAAAGTTGGACAGATCTAATTCTCCGTTTTTTTAATTCACCTTAAAATATCTCTTTATGGGATGACCAATTATGCACTTTATTGGCAAGGGTAAGTTCTGTTTGTCGAGAAGATTCCGCGCCTCGTTCTATTTTATCCATTTTTCTCCCGACCCTTATCTCAACCCTAGCTTTAATATGAGTAACTTTCTAGCTGACATTCAAACGCATTGTCTTTGTACAAATTAAACTGGAATTTTAAATTGCGAAGAGAGCGTCCTTATTTGAATTATGTACAGTATATATAGCGGAAGGATGAACAATGGGTTGTATGGTGTTCTTGCCATACAGAGTATTTTTTATGAGGATATTAGAGGAGGTTTCAATTTTCGGAGTGTAAACTCGGTACACTGACTTGCGCCTTTTTTTTTTTGGTACGGCTTTTCGCTTATCTTAACAGATTCATCAATTCTATAATAAAATGGACCATAAAAATGAAAGGGAGGGAGAGATGAGAGAAAGAGAGTGAAAGTGAGAGTAAAAGAAGAAACAGTAAGAAGAGAGAGAGAGAGAGAGAGAGAGAGAGAGAGAGAGAGAGAGGAGAAAGAGAAGGAGAGAGCAAGGACGAAATATAGAGACGGAGAAAGGAGGGAATGAGAGAGAGACAAGGAGAGAAAGAAAGACACCGAAAAAGAAAATGAGGAAGAGAAAAAGAGAGAGAGGGGAGAGATGCAAAAAAATAAAAATAGATCGATTGATAAATAGGCAGATATATCGAGAAAGAAATAAAGTCAATTATAAAAGGGGAGAGAGATAACGTGAGTGATACAGAAAAATACAGGGGAAAATGCATATATATTGATAGATATATACACCAGAAGGCAAAAAAGGATGCCCTTAATATTTTTAATTATCTCTTAGACAATCTTCCATTGATTATGTTATAACAGTATTTGGTCCGTTTTAAACGATAAGAGGGAAATAAAACACAAATACAATCGCCCTCTTATGTTTAAAATTATATTTTTTAAATAAGACTTTGAATAGCCAATTTCTTCTTTGTTGGAATTTCAGTAGAGCTTCTTTACATTCCGGTGGTTTAATTTTGTCAAGACGTACCATTTTGATGTATCAAATTCGTTTGAGCGATGGTTCAAGGTGATGCAGAATCTGGTGGAATCATAGCATTGCGTATGTAGCCATGAAGCATGGATCAGGTCGCAATCCTGTCATATCTCAATGAGATGATGGTTTCGCTATTTTCGAATTCTACTGCTGTGGAGATCGACAACTATTTCAACAAGTTAGAAATGTTAATTCTAGTTTACATACTGTAACCTATAATTTTAAGTTGAGCGGATCATTAAATTTAACCATGAGTTTGTACACATTACTTTATATAATTGACTTAGTATTTGTTCAATGTCTGTTTTCATGCAGATAATAAGAAATTAATAACTGGGGCTTGTAGTTGAGTAATTATAATTAATTTTTCGAGTTTGAAAGTGTTAAACATAAAAATTTCCCTGGTAAAATGAGTTCTTTGACGCACCCAACGTAAACAACGCTTGTCACCCCCTACGAGCAATTGAAACCGGCGTACCGGAAGAACATTTCGACGGGGGATTCTTCACAGGTTTTTCACATCAAAGTGCCCGCAACCCTCCAGAACTAACAGTACGACCCTACATTCTCCGCTCGTCTTTATCGTGCGCCAATCCTCAATAAATTGCGATAGAAAAAATAAACAATTTAATTTCTTGTCCTTGAACTCGTAACTTGAAACGCCCTGGAAACAAATGGGTAATTATAAATTTACAATCTATCTGAGATTGAACAGTACTATATCTCGCCTTTCTCGCACGCGTCGGGAAGATCTAAAGTGTCATTTAACGCTCGAGTATTAATCAAATTAGAACATAGCAAACATAGATGACAGGCAAGAACTTAGGTCAAAGGAAAACTTCACGTTTTAACGGTAGCTTTTTTCCGTCGAATTAACTCTTCTTAACATCAAATTAACCTTTTTTTTTATTTCGAATTAAGCCTTTTGAAACTACAATGAATCCTTTCTAATATCAAATTAACCCTGTTTTAAACCATTAAAAACATAAGAGATGGAAGGAACATTTCATTTTTATTCTAATTAAATTTCACCTCTGTTTTCTAGTAAAAGACTAGTTATTTTACATTTAAAATAAAAATTCTCAAATATACAGAATTTTATTTCAAATGTCTATATTTCATTCCATTTTAATGTTTTAAAGAAAGGGTAAATGTAAAATTAAAACGTCGTAATTTGAATTTTAACAAAGGTTAATTTAAAATGAACAAAAGTTTAATTTGAAGTCAACAAAGTTTAATTTGAAATCAACAAAAGGCTAATTTGAAGTAAACAAAAAGGTTAACTTGTTGTCAAGAAGTTTAATTTCAAATCCACAAAAGTCTAATTTGACGAAACAAAAAAGTTAATTTGTAGTCACCAAACTGTAAAATGAATCAATAAAAGGTTAATTTAAAAATAACAAAGGATTTTTTGAAATCAACAAAATATTAATTTGAAATAAAGAAAGAGGTTAATTTGGAGTCAACAAAGTTTAATTTAAAATCAACAAAAGTCTAATTTGAAATCAATAAAATGTTAATTTGATATCAACAAAATGTTAATTTGGTATCAACAAAATGTTAATTTAATTTGTTGTCAACAAAGTTTAATTTGAATCAACAAAAGATTAATTTGCAATAAACAAAAAGGTTAATTTATAGTCAACAAAGCTTAATTTGAATCAACAAAAGGTTAATTTAAAGTCAACAAAGTTTTTTTTTTGTAATCATCAAAATGTTATTTTGAAATCAACTAAAGGATAATTAGATGTAAGCAAAAAGGTTAATTTGAAGTTAACAAAGTTTAATTTGATATCAACAAAGATTATTTTGAAATCAACAATATGTTAATTTCAAATCAACGAAAAGTTTCGTATGGTAAACCTTTCGTTTTGCATGGTAATTAATGAAAGGTTAATTTCAAGTGGTAAAGTTCATTCAAAACTAACTAGGAAGGTCACTATACTTAAAAAAGGCGTAATTCCAAAATGAAGTTTGGTTAGTAAGTTTTCATTCTCAGAGTAGAGTATCAATGAAAGTTCATTTCTATTCAACTGCAAACTTATATTCAAACTCAAATATTAAAAACATCGACCAAATTTTAAGAGACAACTTGCTGGAATGTGTTGTCGTTTTATGTAGGATACACTTTTTTTAAAATTTTCTTTTCTGATTGCGTCAATTGTTTATGTTGTACTCTATGTACTTATGTTTTCTATTCAACCGTCTTTATGTCAGTATTGGTTGTTTTAACTGGAAGAAGCCGTCGTAAATAATTAATTGAATGGCTTTAACTGCTTTAAAAGTAGCGAGCACGAAATTAGATCCACACCGATTAAAGTCCTATAAAATTCCAAGTTCTCTAAGTGAAAGATTGATCTTTGATTGTTTTTTACGCGCTGCTTCACCCAGGGATTGGCGTTGATGAATAAACACGTTAGTTGAATTGAAGAGGGTAGGTGAGAGGTTATCGAGGGGTTAGAGGATTATCGGAAGAGGCCGTTGCCCTGGGCGAGTACATGTCGGTCCCACCCACACTATCGTTCGTTTTCACGTCTTTCCCTTAGAAAAACAAACATCATTTCCCATATTCAGTCGATGAGAAAATACTCTTTGCGATTTATTTCATTACAAACCGTGTTTGTGTACAGTATAGCAATTTTTGAAACTTCTAGGGCGATGAAAGAGTTAGAGATGTAAAAATTCTCTCCGGCGGTTTTTCAGTTTATTCACCGAATGAAAATGATCATTCGACGCTATCGGTTCATCAGACTCATAAAAAGTACACCGTGAAGCTAAAAAATATTAAATTTCACAACGGTTAATTGGTGTGAAAAGTTCTTCTTAATTTTCGGTCAGAAACGTAAAGGCAAAGTTTTCCGTTCCTCTTTGCAATTAGTAAGTTTATTATTCCGTGATGAACATAAGCCGGACATTTTAATATTCCAGAACATAATCCTCGTAAATGGTTTTCGTTTCAGAAGAAATTCATACAAATGTTAATGACGTTCCGGTTTATTTGCATTATTGGCTCTCGGGATTGCATCAGTTTTTTTTTTCATTTTTCAATTCTTGGCGGCCGGAATTGAAAAACTTTCACCTCCTGCAATATTCATGATCTAAAGAATCGGTTCGAATAATAAATTGAATTATGACGGCGTGATATTGTTTCCAAAAAACCATGATGAGGGAATTCATTTCCTAATGACTCTCCGGCCTAGGAAAGTCCAAATTAATATTTATATTCGGGTTAATATGGATGATATTTTTTAAACTGTCTTTTATTAATTCTTATTAAATTGAAAAACCGGTACTACAATTTTTCAGTTACAGCCAACTAACTTTATAACGTCCTCAGAAAACGGAGAAGTCACACTGACAAGACTACGTATAAGCCATACAATAGCTGGAAAGCCACCTATTAGGTGCCTACTATGCAAAAATAAAATAATGATTGAGCACATTTTCAATTCCTTCCGTAGTGTTGAAGGACGGCAGCGGGGACAGATAGCTCAGGTTCTGTTCGATAGCTCAATACTATAGGGATTTTTAAATGTACCTAGTGTAGTGTTTGTGAGTCGTTTGCGAATGTAATTTATTATGTGTAGAGATTAGTGACCGTTAACGGATAATTATTCAGATTTCGTGAGATGCGGTCTGGTGTGATGTAGGTATCAGAAAAACATTTTCTTTATCCTGCCAACGTTCGATCTTTTATTGATTTTGAAACGTTGGCACGATAAAGAAAATGTTTTTCTGATACCTAGATCACACCAGACTGCATCTCACGATATCTGAATAGTAATTTATTATTGTAAAAGGAAGGGGGTCGTTTAACCCCCACCTTCGAGTATGGTGGGGTGAGTGTGTATTGTCTATACAGTAAATGTCATTCATTAGCGAGAATGGCGTAGGTACGACCTCGCCCGAGGAATACTCTTTGGGAGTGAATGTGACCAGACTTTTACGCTTGTAAAGGATGCGATGTGGATGCTTATTTTGCATCTATTCTGCAGTTGACAACCTGAGGTCTAATTTGAGGTCAATATTTTAGGATAGTTGGTTTTAATTTGCGTATAAAAACAGCGCGACAGTAACAGAGAAGCTCAAATGACTTAAAAAATATTAAAAATATTCCTGGGAGACAAGGAAAAGAAGTAAAGGCAGGTAAAGGGTAAATGTAAATAAAAATAATTGTTTGTGTAAGTAAAAATAACGACGAGTGACCTTTTGCATCGTAAGGTCGAGTAACTAACTGATTTTATTTTATTATTATTTTTTCCGTTGTTTTTCAACAAACTTTTTACAATGCATTACGTCTGTACTTACTGATGAAGCATTAAACAATAAAATTCTACAGTATTATTATTTTTTAATGTTATTTATTGGGGCACCTCCCTGGCCGAGTAGATAGGGCGTCGACTCGTATTTGCCATGCAAGCGGATCTGAGTTTGAATCCCGGCTGAGTTCACGGTTTTAATGGAGTGAAGTATGAAAAATGCATTGTTAAGTCGTTTCACCTGTCGTCCACGACATCCAACGGGTAGTTGGATCTTAAGCCTCTCTGTATGGCATGGAATCTCTCGTTCTCTCTCGCTCTATCTATCTAACTATCTATCTATCCATCTATCTTCCTCTTTTGTACTTGTTTTGCTCTGTCATTCTGAATCTATCGTCTATCTTTTTATATATAATTATTATTAAGAATGATTTGTTTGTCAATCCACATAAATTTCTATTTATCTCCATCTCTATCCCTTCATCTTTCACACAATAATTATTCAGATATCGTGAGATGCGGTCTGGTGTGATGTAGGTATCAGAAAAACATTTTCTTTATCGTGCCAACGTTTCGATCTTTTATTGAGATCATCTTCAGGGCTCAAAGTGTTTGTCGTCTGTGTAATTGTGCCATGTCGTGTTGAGAGTGTCACGATAAAGAAAATGTTTTTCTGATACCTACATCACACCAGACCGCATCTCACGATATCTGAATAATTATCCGTTAACGGTCACTAATCTCTACACATTTCACACAATCCTTCATCTTCCTTGCATATTATTATAGGTTTTGCATCGGGGTAAGTGTGTTCCGGGCTTTAGCATCGCCTTTTAACATAACAGACATTAAAGAACAGTTGTTGTTTATTTGTTTTTGTAACATGTGTTCGGTTTGTCACCTGCAGTGATTCTATTAGAACAATTTTTTAATATAATTCATTCAATTTGTAGTTTAGTATTTCCATATGTGATTAAAATTCCTAAGTCAATTAAAATACGCATTCGTGCTATTTAAAAGATGATACAACCTAAGTTTGGCGAGTCTCAAGAGTTTTCGATGCACGGCTGATATTCAACCCCAACTAGACTAAAATTATGTGCAACCTAAACCTACGGTTGGGAGCCCGGCTAGGCGTTTTTCACCTTGACGTCTTCCCTTCATTCACACACAGTAAAAATCGCGCGTTTCCCACCTATACTAAGATAACCTTAATGATCCGACTGGTCTGAGTCTATTCGACATCCACACAGACCGCGACCACACACCCTTAACCATTCAAGCAACAAAATACATTCATTAAGATTTTCGATATTATACCTGTGACTATCACACAACCAAATCGCAAAAATACTGACAAAACCTTAAATCCATTGGTATCTTTGGCGGTACTCAACATTCCATCACACACACCCAAACTTACTATAACTATCACGCTAATAAATACATTCAGAGATATTATTTCAACCTATGAAAAATCTTTCATTTTCTTTTCCGCCTGTGTTCTTCGTTTTGTCCTACGTGGTCCTAAAATTAAAAAAACGAATAATAAATTACCAAAGTCAAAAATAAGTTGGTCAATTCAAATTTTATTATTTTTTAATTAAATTTAACTTAATTTGTTGATTAACATTTTTTTTCTACGAGGGTTCACAACAGCAGAGGTTATATAAACCCTCAGGGTGCCGGTATTTTTGAAAAAAACAAAACGTTTGTAAGTATGTCGGGTTGGAATGCAGGGCCGCTGGATTCGAACCCGGGACCTTTACTTTACAGTGATGAGCGCCGTGTCAAAGATTGAACCTTGCGGCCACCGACGTCTCCCATGCATATCATTTCCTGTAGCAGTATCAGTAATGTAACTGGGCTTACGATGCAATCGTGTTTAACGTTTTGTTCACAACAGTAATTCTTAGTTAACTATTTTTTAATTTATACGTCCGAAATATTACATTTTGCTAAGTTTACATTTTTTTAAAATCTATTTTTCACAATATATATTTTTTCCAGGTGAATACGCATGCGAGACTGCACCATTCCGTAGAAATAAGCAGGTATCTATAAAAGAAAAATTCAACTTTTACCAAAACGAGCACGTTACCGTTTCCGAGTCGCTGTTTATTTTCATTTTAACGTAATGTAATTGCAAGTGGTATTTTATGTGAAGACGACGAAGGGAATATTGCTATCAATAATGTCGCAGAGATTTATAGATATTCCGCCAATAAGGTTAAATGGGTTTCACGTAAATAGAAAATTCATGTAATTCTGCTAAAAATGGATATTTTCTATCTCAATGATAAGAAGAGAAGAAAGAAAGAAAAATAAAGAGAGAGGGAGAATGTCTTTCATTGGTAAACTATAAAATTATAAAGAAACACGGGAGAAAACATGATATTCCACTCGGTTTTAAACTCATAAGCGCTTCTAGCGGATGTATTGGAAATAATCCTTAATTATTTTGAATGATTCGAGTTGACCCTTGCGTAGCGGGAAGACCCATGGAAAAGAAATGCATATGTAACAGTCAACGACCATTTACATATAAAATTGTCAGCGAAGCGTCTAAAATTTTCCCTGGCAAAACATCTCTGACTTACCTTGGGCCAGAGGAGGTACTTCAAGACTGTATATAGGCCTAGAACCTAAATTTGGGATAACTAGTTCTCAGAATGTCAACAAAAAAATAAAAAAGAGGTGGAGGAACTCCAGAGGTGCCAGACGTGCTAAACTCATTAGTAAAGAACGCTTAGATAGTGAGAGTGATTAAGTGACGATAGCTTCTCCACCCGATGTATTTTTGCGTTTTTTTATTTTTATTTATTTGTTTTTTAATTCAAATGATCTCGTCTCATGCTATATTACTGAATAAAGAAATATAAAAACAAACATTTCAACAGTTATGCCGAAGAAAACTCGTGGGATTGATAGGTCATACGGGTCACTGACATCACATGAAACACCTACTCCAAATTGGTATATTCAATAATGATCGAAATTCTTGGATATGTAAGGAAGAAGAAGAAACTGTAACACATGTTTTTTCCATTACGAATATACTTTTATTGAAGACATAACGTAGGTCACCGAGATCTGGGAACTGAACTAAAGAACTTGGAAACCTACAATAAGCCAAAACTCTGCAGTTCTTGTGGCATATATACATTTTCACCATAATCTTGTATTACCTACGGATGCGAGAAATAAAGTGATTTTATAGTTTATACGATACATTGATGATTTTTTGGAAAAATCCTATCTACGAAGGAGGCAATTTCTCTTTGAATCATAAACTTTTGTATAGTCGATCTGTTTGCCAATAAATTCGTTTCAATAGCAATCCCATGTGATACGTAGTTCGTTAACCGTCTAATTAATCAGTTTGCTTGTGCTTCGATGAAGTAACAAATCGGTGGATTATATGGTTGATTGATGTTGGCTCTCTTTAATCATGCAATTTCACACATTCGTACTCATTATCATAAGCACTTATCAACGTTTTATTGTCTAGGGAATTTTTTTTTTGTTGAAATGATTGAATTTTTGAAAAATGCTGCAGAAAACGACAAACATTCTCGCATTAACCGTTTGCGCAATTCCCCAGGCAAAGGAGAAGAAGAGAAAACTTAAATTACACCTCCTAAGTATGGCCGAGGGGTCTGAAAGTGTGATTTGTTTTAAGATTGGATTCAGAAGTTTGCGACCGTGTTTGTTTAAAAATCAATACGTCCTGCAATTGTGTTTAGGCAGGGCCAAGTTGTCCAGCCCAGAAGGATTCTTCGCCTTAGAGCGGATTCCAGCTTTCTATATACCTTCCACTCAATTATTTATGTCTGACCTGCCCCAGGCCTCGCCCGATTCGTTGACAAACGGCAATTTCTTCTTGCAAAATACCAGCGACTTCAGGTTCTTTGCTCGTAAGCATCCATACATTAAGTCAAGTTCAATATTTTTAAAATTTCAAATTACCAACTTTTAACTTTAAATTAAACTCAGTACATTAGTTGACTATTGACCAAATTATTTCTTTCAATTAATTAACTGATTGAAATTATGAGGGCGGTAAAAAGTTATGTAAGGTTTTTGGTTGAAATGAAAAAGCTAGTGCCCCGAGCGGGATTCGAACCCACGACCTCTCGGACATCAGTCCCGCTCGTGGCGCTCACTTTTTTATTTCAACCAAAACCTCACATAAAAGGTTGAAATACATTAATCTTTTTTCAATTTGAGATTAAATTTTTGTTAATTTGAAATATACGTTTTGTTAAATTCGAACTAAATTTTTAGGTTCATGTTAATCTTTTTTGATGTAAACTGTATTTTTTTCGTAACTTTAAAATAACGTTGTTGTTTTTTTTTATGTGAACCCTTATTAACTTCGAATGAAATTTTTTAGTTGCAAATTAACCGTTTTTCTCCAATTTACACTTTTTAACTTCAAATAAAGATTTTTGGGGAGAGCAACTTACCCTCAGTTACGCGGCCAGGTTGATGGACAGGCCGGGTCATTCATTCATTAGGGCGATCCTGGAGTGCCTGTCCAGAGCCGTTTACGGGCGCGTCCCCTAAAGAAGGCTAGACTTTCCCGTATACTAGGTCGTCCTAAAAAGAACAATGAGGATCATTAACGTCAGTACCTATCTTATTCAGCCTTATCGGACGTTTTGATTCTCAAGATGATAGCTGACCGGACTCATAGTCAGGATGACATGAGGATCTTTAACGTCCGTACCTAGGCTAAAGAGCCCTTACTGGACAGTCCGACTCTCAAATGAGAGCTGACGCACACAGTGGAGGCTTCGCACCCTGAAGGGCTGTTACCACCTTGCTCCCACTTCGTCAGAATGGTTAATGCCGCACGCAAGGCCAGCTGATCGAAATACATGGGCCCGCTCTCCCGCGTACTCCCTAGATAGAGAAGGCGACTCTATCTCACTGAGTGTAGACGCTCCGCCCCGACAACGGTTTCGGATTTAAGTGAGATTACTACCCACCCCCTAGGTGAGCACTGCCTACGGTCAAAGGTCTCGCACCGCGCTAAGTCTACACCTGCTACACGCATTCGAGGGACGCCATAGGCCAAGCCTAGGTGGTCCGATCCTTCGCTTCCCCGAGAGTACCACGCCGGTCATACGCATAGCTGTGCAAAGCACACATGATCCTGGACACCGCCGATTCACTATCCGCACCTAGCGCAAAATATTATTGTATGTTTCCGCCAGGCGACCGACAGACACCACGTGGACTCTTTCGGCCATACTCGTCAGGGACGATCTGCGAACTTGGCCAAGTCCAGTACACCATGCCACGTGCCTTGAACATAGAAATAGAAAAGGTTTTTTTCTAGTATTTACAGACCGCTGCAAGACCGGTGATGGTGTAGGGTGTCCCGTGTACATTAGTGAGTTGCCAACATCTGGTCTTTGCTCCCTCATTGCAGGATAGTTGAAATTTGAAATGCTCTCTTGGTGGTGCAGGATTTTCATCGGCCAACCGATTTTCTGAGCGCTGTTTGTGCTTGCGATACAGATTTTCTTTAGGCCGTATACAGCAGACCCGGACGCGTCGGCTTGGAAGGTAACGAATATGCGGACAAGGAGGCGAAAGCCCTCACGGCTGGACCATCCCGATCAGCACGTCTGAAGCCAAGCTATCGTCCAAGAAGATGAAAAAAGAAAGATGTGTCAGTGAGCGGGGCCCGTCCGAGAGGCTCTTGGGGGCCGTGTGATGGACCCCGAAAACCTCAGCCCGAAATGAAAGATTGTTCATGCACAATTAAGAATAGATCATATGCAGGTGTCTCATGTGCAAAGATGGGTTGCTTGATGTGTCCCATATAATAAAGTTTAAGAATGTCGAACCCAGTAGCGAGTTTTGGGTTTTTTTTGGGCGCCTTTTCTGCTTTTAGGAGGTCGTGGATTTTTTGCATTGTGTATAGATAATATATTTATGTGTTTCATTTGAATGTGTATTTATAGTGTTAGTGGTTATGTGTGATGGCGAAATATAGCGTTTCCATCAACTCTCCCTCCAGTAGAGTGTATGTTTACGGTTTATGGTGAAAAATGTACAAAAATAACCCTTCGCCCTCAATTTAAATGAGGTTATCAGTACTGTATGTAGGTCGATGGACGAATACCCAGTACTCCACCGATTAAACAGAATTATTGCAAAGTATGAATGTATGAATTTATTTGTTTGTGCGACAGTGTTATGAAATGTAGTTACTTTTAGGCTAGATAATAGTATCCACGGGTTGGGGACTGAAATGACCTATCTGTAGGTAGTCCCGTTCGTTGGGAAGGGATGATCTCCCGGGCATCTGGCTTAAAGGGGATACCAGCGACCCAGCCATATAACGGGGTAGGTGAACTCCCCTGAGGTGTATACCCGAGGGTCAGTGCATTGGGGTGTGACAACCCTTCGGGGTTAAAGTCCGAATAACTCATATGCCATGAAATTCTGCAGGTGATGTAAAATTTCATTGCATTTTTGATTTTTGTCTATAATAAATTGGTTATTAGAAGACCTATGAATTTTAATTACAATCGAAATTAAAAAGTAAATATAATTGAGTAGAAAACTAAAATATTCCTCTTTAAATTGGCACTCCACCTTTTTTTTTAATTTAGTGGCGACTTCACGAGAGACAGCGAGTGATTTCTTTTTAATCAACCTCAACAAGAGGATTTATTAATGACCTACTGACGGATCTGGGCATTTTGCAAATTGATATTCCTCAAAACTGATCAGCTCCTTTAATGTACTGGCTGATTTTTTTTTCTATTTATTGGGCTTCTCCTTGCTCCTTTCTCCTGGGTGTCTTGTCATCAAAACGAAAATGAATGATAGAGCTATTTATATTCTGTTCAATAAGCTCTCCTAGGTGAGGTTTCCTTTTTTTACAATTCATGGACGAAATGTTTCTCTACTGTTTGATTTGTTGGTATATTTATATCATATTATTATATTTATATTTTAAATAACCACGCTTTTTCCCTCTGTAATAGTAGGCCAGGTTTTCCGTTTCACGATCCAGGTTGAATTTACGTTGTGGCCACCTGAGACGGATGGTGTGGGCTTGAGTTCTCAGGTGTAAATCTAACCCCTCGGATAGGATCTCTTCTCCAGGACAAGAGCTCTAATTGTGTCTTTGCGACCCTAATAATTTATCCTAATCGTGTGGGTCGTGGGTGGCGACAGAAAACTGCGGCCGGTCGTTGCTTCACTTCCACTCGTGTCCCTATTGTCCTCATCCATCCTTCTGAGGTGATTAGTGAGCCCCCCCCCATTCTCCGGCACATTGACTCACTCTGAATGATGCACGGTTCAAGATAAACCTCGTTATTTCCAAGTCGTTAAATGACGGCACGTTTTGAATTTGTTAATTATTACAACACGTTAATTGTTTGGTTGTCAGCTGTAAACCTGCTTCGATTGCTTTGTTAAAAATAGTTTTCCGGAAAGGCTCTACGTAAATGTACATATTATTTATATGACAACAATTAATTTGAAAATTTCATTGAACCGACAGCAATAAATCACAGCTAACATCGAGCGTTCATATATTTATTTACAACGACCTGGCAGTCCAATTACTATTTTCAAAACAAGATGACTTGAATATACTTGTGCAATATTGTAAAATAATAGTAGTTATTAATAAATATTTCTACAAAAGAACAAAGTGAAAAGACATACCTTCTTTCCCCTCAAACTAACCCTGTTTAATTTTACATTAACAATTTTTTTCTTTCAAATGAACCATTTTATCGTTAAAAAAAACTTGTAACATATCTGAGAATTTAAAATTCTGCTATATTTGGTAATTTTTTGAAAATATACAAAAGATAAAAGTTTCAGAAGTCTATATAAAAATTATTAGTTCAAAAAAATTAATTATAATTATATTGCGTATGGCCTTCGAAGATCTCTATTATTTTCTTTTTTATCTTATCTATTAATATATCATCGTATCTATTATTATCCTCGAATATACAGGAATTTTACATTACAATGCTTATATTTATATTGTTATATTGGTTTTTTAATGCATTAAATTATGGGGTAATTTGAAATGAAAAAGGATGAAGTTGAAAGTATTTAAACAAGGCTACTTTGACGTTAAAAAAATAATTAGTAAATAAGTTTAACCCATTTTGTTTTTACAGTATAATACAGGTTTTTCCGTCAAATTGCCCAGTTTTAATTTCAAACTAACATTTTTTATTTCAAATTTGCCCTTCGTAATCTTAAAATTAACCTGTTTTTTGTAATTTCAAAATCGTATTTTTTAAACTTAAAATTAACGAATTTTAAAGCAACTTCTCTAAAAATCAACTTTTAGGAATTTTAAACTAACTTCCCTTGGCTTCCAATTATCCCTTGCTTTAAAAAATTCATAAAATCATTATTCATTTCAAATTAACTCGTAAGTTAGAACATTAAAGAAAAGAAGAGCGTATGGAGTGTAAGCATGTAAAATAAAATTGCTGTTATTAGCAATTTTTTTATATAAAATAATACGGGTTTTGGAAATACGTAAGAAAATTAATTACAATTACAATTTAAAATATTGTAAAATTAAATATAAAATGATTTGTCTGTTAATTTGAGATAAATTTATATTATTGTACATTGAATATAAGGCCCAATCTATTAAGTCGAAATATTTTTAAACACAAATAAATTGTTCTAGATAATAATGACAATTAATTACGGTTTTTAGTTGAGATGAAAAAAAGTTAATGGCACGAGTGGGATTCGAACCGACGACCTTCGGCTAGATACGCCGGTGCTCTACCAACTGAGCTATCGTGACCTCGATCCATTGAAATATGTCAAAAGGAGGGAAAACTCGTAAGGTGAGGTTGAGATTGGGAGTTGATGTCCGAATGAATCGGGGACACGATAGCTCCGATGGTAGAGCAGCGGCGTATCTAGACAAAGGTCGTTGGTTCGAATCCCTCTTGTGCCATTAACGTTTTTAAATCTCAACTAAAAACCGTAATTAATTGTGATATATTAATTGGTCGAGCGTACCACGAAAACAGTGAATAATAAAAAATAATTATTTTATATATAAAGAAATCTCAAATTACAATACGACTCATTTGTTTCTGTATCTAATTAGGGACTGTTAATTGGTGTTGGTGGTATTTTAGATAATAACCAATTTTCATATTTTTTAAATTTTAAATTGTCAAAAAAAGATCCTTCATACTACATTCAATGTTTGTCTGTTAGTGACGGTTGTTTCATAATCTGTTGAAATCGTGAGGAAAGGACAAAATTGTTATATTCAATTTTATATAAATTTTACTTATAATCAATTTTCACGTTGTATATTATATTAGAACACATTTTTTATTTTATAAAAAAAATTAAAATATTTCAACCTAAAAAATTAAATTTTTATTATGCAGCATATAGTTTTATGTTCAAACATTATTTAGGTTTAAGTAAGTTGTAATATTAATTATAATTGCTTTTCATGTGCTCTTCCTAGAGCCCAAATACTTTCAATGTTTAAAGAAAATGCACATATGCAGGAATTGTATTTTATACTGGTACGCTTGAAATTTGTACTAACTTCTTTTTAATGCTTTAAATTTAAGTAGGGCGCTCTAAACACGACACTTAAGAATGGCACAAGTACACAGGGACAAGCAAGCATTTTGAGCCCTGATGATGATCTCAATAAAGATCGAAACGTTGGCACGATAAAGGAACTGTTTTTCTGAAACCTACATTACACCAGGCCGCATCTCACGATATCCGAGTAGTTAATTTGAATTTAAAAAGGATTAATTTGAAATTACAACAGGTTAATTCAAAAGTGAAATAAAATTCTAGGAAGTAAAAAGGGGTTAATTTGATGAAAGAATGATTATACTTGTTAATGACATATAAGTGATAATCCTACACTTTAATAAAAACAAAGGTCAAGCCCAAGGAAAAACTAGATTCAACTATAAAATATTTTTTAATTAAGCGAGGCAAAGTGGTCGAGCGGCAATTTGATTTTTCCTGAAGGTTGATTGAAACATGGCCATGAGTCAAACAGACGGAATAAATCCCGGAACACATGTTGACCTCCCTCCACTCTATATCAACGGGGCCTGCTGACTTTTTTTTTCTTTTTTTTTATCCCGATCACAATAAATCCGCATGATTGTCTACGAGCGTTCCCTCAAGCATTCTCTTCCTCAATCACATTAATCATACTACGTCGGAATCGGACTGGACAGTTTGAATTATCGTGAATCTCTTCATTCTGATCATTCAGGGCTTCGGCTGACAATTTATTGGCGAGTAGATGGACGGAAGAGTGCCATTTAGTGGCGGGGTGGGTTGTATCGGTATCACTATTAAAGTTTGCAAAGATAAAATGAACAACTAAAGGAAGAAAAAAAAAATAGAACGCAAAAGAACAAACTTCTAGAACTGTAACATTATTTTATTTTTTTTTTAAATCCTGAATTCTAATTGACTAAGTGTCAATGATGATATGATGTGGAGGAACATCAGCTTTTCAGATTTTATAGCCGAAACAACCAAAAAGTATGGACTATTTGAAATTATTTCAATATCATGACGATTATTTAATTGTTTACGAGGTACGACAACCATTGAAAATACAAGCAAGTTGTAACCCTGTATACATTTGTATTATTAAATTATTTTTAAGAAATTGAAACATGAAACTGTAATAATTGCGGCGTTGAAAAGTAGAGCTTGTGCTATAAAAAACTGATTAATTTTTTATTTGGTCGAATAATTGATAATAACTTAAGGCACTAGTTAGTTTTTTGAAATTTAGAACTATTTGTTGGAACTAATATATCGTTAGGCATTCTTGGCTCTGGGTCGCGAAAACGATTGTCATGACATTAATTTTGGTCTGAAATTTATTGAGGTGATTAACAAAATGCACATTTTTCTTTCGACATCTATCAAATTGATATATTGTTATCTGTGTGTTTTATATGAGGCAGAGAGCGGTCTCGTCAAATCGCAATCTGAGTTCATTGTAGACATATCAAAGAGTACAATGACTTTAACAGGGAAACGGCCATGAATGACAACTATTTTAATCAGTTCTACTCTTCCTTTCCTACCGAATTTGAAATAATATCCTCGAAAAGGATTTGAAAAACTTCGATATTCTAACAATAATCCTATTTGGGATGTATTTTTCACGCCAGCTCCGAGGAGAAAACAAAAACGCATTGAACAATATATGCAAAATTTCTTATGTTGCATTTTTCATGTAAATGAATATCCGTATTTACATTTAGGATTCCGAAAGGGAGAAATGTGAATTAGTTTCCTGAATACAGATGAAAACGGGGAGGGATTCTGGTGTCAGCGGCGGGTATGGTTATGCCGACTGTTTCATCCCTCATTCCGTTTGATAAACTGATTTATTAGGTAACGAAATTTTATTGCTTTGAATGATAGATAACTTTATCTTATAAGTGGTGATTAGACGTACACAAGTGTCGAGTTAGCTTTTTAAAATTTATTTATTTCTAGCTTGTAAATATAAAAATAAACATCAGCATAAATAGGTCGTTTTATCTCCCGGTCAAAGCATAGACACAACGTTCATAAGTACGTCCACCCTTGTGTCCAAAAGGCACCACGCATTACGTAAAAAGTATTTAAAATAAATGGTAAAAAAATACCGCTAGAGTAACATGTAAATACAGGACATTCGAGACTTCTATTTCAGCCGGAGGGATTCTCTACCCCGTTCTCCGTGGAATTCTCTGAATTTAACGTTAGCTTTGTCAACACCATTATACAAACAACCCGAATGTAAAACGTTTTTGCAAAAAAAAAAAAAAAAAAACTCAATTTGGCCATTTCGCTCATCAGCAAACAATTCAAGAATAATTGTCACCATTTAACAAGATTGACGAATTTAATTTCTCACTGATTCACACACCAATTTTCACCGAATAATTTCTCTACGAGCTTATTGGAATATTTGGACATAATTGGAACAACAGGTACATCGGAAAAATAATAAAATTCTGTAGCTTCAGCCTGCGTCACGTTGGGTGAAGCGAGCTTCTTATCAACAGTTCAATTATTTTCATAATTAATGTTCATGTAAGGTATTGGTTAAGATAAAAATTCTGTGTCACGAGCGGGATTCGAACCCACGACTCTTGGCTAAATGCCTCTGCTCTACCACTTGAGCTATCATGACTTCAATTGACTCGGACATTAACATCCCATCTGAATCCATCTTTTGAATTTTCTCTCCTTTTTGCCATTTTTCAAATGCCGTTTTGTCACTGAAGATATACTTCATTTTACTTATTAAATCCATTATATTTCGAGGTCTGATTGACCAAATTAATTCTTTCAATTGATTGATCTTTATGTTAGGTATTTTTGAAAAAAAAAACTCCCGTTGGGGTCCGAGTGGATCGAGGTCACATTAGGTCAAGTGGGTAGAGCAGCGGTATTGAGCCTAAGGTCGTGGGTTCGAATCCCGCTCGTGACGCTGACGTTTTGTCTCAACCAATACCTTACAAAAAGATTACTTAATTGGAAGAAGTCATTTGGTCAATCGGACCAGGAATATAATGGATTTAATTTTCATAATATTTCTTTTCCATCTAGCATTTTTTATTTAAACATTTTTCGCTGCCTTATAAAATTAAACGAAATTAACATTTTATTTACTACATCATTTTTGCCTATGCTATTTGAAGGCCATTTTCATTTTTCTTTTAATCGATTCACTTTCAATTTGTTGAAGAAGTGGGTTTACTCGGTTCGATTCCAAGGAAATCAAAGAACTGAAACTCTACAAAATGCACAAAAAGCTTCCTATTTATAATCAATATTTACGCACACTATAAAGTTCTAAACCAGCTTAAAAACCACGTTTTCACGCATAAAATTTCGTTTTTGTCTGAATGTAATGAAAAAAATTTTCTAATGGTTTCTCAATAATTTAGATGTGTCAAAATAATAATTAAGAATTTAAACAACAACACAAGAGAAAAAAAGTTAAATGTGAAAAAAAAGTCGACGGATCCTTTTCCAATTTTCACAATTCTTCTTCAATTAAAATTATTTAGTAAGTTTCATTAATTAGTATATTTCAACACACATGTAAAGTTCTGTAAAGTTCCGTTTTATTTGGGAATCTGTTTAAAAGTATTAAATGATTGTGCTAATAAATCGTAAGAATAAAACACATAATTACCATTAAAATTAAAAGATTTCTATAATTAAATATTTTCTAAAAACAAATGTTAATACAAATGAATTAATTATTTTATGTAAGTTTTTGGTTGAAATAAAAATGTCAGTGTCACATTTCGGTCAAAACCTTACATAAAAAGATTAATTAATTGACAAAAGTAATTTGCTCAATCAGGCCACTAAATATAATAGAGTTAATACAAATGTTTTTTCTATCATTAGTTATAATAGTACATGGGAAATCGATTTGTCAGGGACCGATTGAAGAAAAGCTGATTTCGAAAATGCAAAACATCTCTGAAAATCAACGGCCATACACTTTTATTATGGGATCGGGTGGTTCCCAGCCATCGTCACGAAGAAAATGGAAAAAAAAGAAACGCTTTGTATGCATACCCTTGAGTCAACTTGCACAGAATTAATTTAACGGCCTGGCCTACGGTGAATTTGAATTATGTGAACACAACAAGACAATAATATTTCAATTCATTCTCATCGATTAGTATTCCCAGTGGATTTTATTGTAGGAGTTTGTATGTCATTACTCTAAGTTTATTTGTTTTGAAAAAAAAAAATATATATATATATATAATCACGATTTATACCTTAAAATCTCTTTTTCGTGTAGTTTAGTAATTTTTTTTCTTCGTGCAATTACGATCAGATTAGGGAAAATTCAAAGCACACAGCTGTCAAAATCAAATATCAAATAATACGATCCTCGTTGGTTCTTTTCGAGAAATTTCAAAGTCTTTTGTTGTAGGGAAATTAAGGGAACAGGCTATATCTTACAGATGGCATATCGATAATTTTTTTCTGTTAGGTCCTACTACGAATGGTAATAAATATATGTAATGATAATAAAACCTTATGAGGTGAATATCTGAAATAACGAGAATAGTTTTGACCTGGAGTCATATTTACGTCTCAAAACCTATAGCGTTTTATTTATAAGCATAAAAGTGATATGAGACTTTTTTATGGTATAACCTTTGGGAATTCGACGGATCGTTTAACGTTAAACGTATGAACATATAAAATCTATCCAGAGCGTCAAACTCTCGTTTTTCTTCATTTTCAGTTTCATCTCAAATTTTATAAATTTCCTCATCAATATGTCCAATCAAAAATATCGACCTGTACCGTACAAATAAATCATAATTGTCGAATCGAAAAAAAAAAAAAATATACAGGGCTTTTCGCAGTCCTTTATTTATTGCCTAATGCGAGTGACTTATCGATCTCGTGGTCAGAGAAAATGTCATTTATCCCAGATACCGATTCCGCCGAGATGGGTGTTTAATTGTGATTAATGATTTCCAACGGGGACTACCAAATATGATATTTACCGTGAGTAATTGCCTAGTGTTTGCAGGATGAATTCAATGTTTGGAGCCGAAACCTTTTGTTTCTTTCTACCGCACACCCAAAGAAAGGATAATCTGTTTAGCCTCAATATATGATAAATATTTGGACATTTTTGAGTATTATTTTAATTTAAAATCTGTGACAAATATTAGGCACAAGGCCGATGATTTTGGCAATAACCCCCCCCCCCCCGACAGGAGCCGAAGTGAAAAATTGTTTTAAGTCAATTAAATATATAATCTATAAGATTTCGTGGTCAGATAGACGAAATAATATATTTTCAATTAATAATTATTTTTTGTTCTCGAGGTTGTCAGCACGAGTATGAACGTAGAAGCCGCTGGATTCGAACTCCGGATCTTTACCTTACTGTGATGTGTGCCGGGTCAACGCCTGAACCGCTGGGGCCACCAACAAGCCATAATAAAAGTATTTCTTCTCGCTCAAAGTGTTTACACAAAAAAAAACAACACTTTGAGTGAGTACAAAAACTTTGAATAAGTCTAAAATTTCTATCATTGTATAAAATTCATTTTTCACACCCTGCATGTATTTGTATAATTTAAACAATGTTTATAAATCCCGGGCCCTGAAGATGATCTCAATAATGATCGAAACGTTGGCACGATACATTAAAGTGATGAGCACTGTATCAACGTCTAAACCGTTGCGGCCACCGACACGCCCCCCCCCTTATTAATTTTTATGTAATCTATTCGATGAGATGAAAAAGTGAAATTGAAAAATGACAAAAAGGAAGGAAAGGTTGGGTTGGGTTGAGATGGGGAGTCTCCCAGTGGATGGAAGTCAAGGTAGTTCAAGTGATAGAGGAGCGGCGTATTTCGCCGAAGGTCGTGGGTTCGAATCCCGCTCGTGACACTGACTTTTTTATCTCAACCCAAGACACAAAGATTAACTAATTTAAATACATAATATTTGGTATTGATTCCAGTTGTTTTTAAGCATATATTTCAATATTATAGATATGTATGAATCGATTTGTTTTTTACGCAGGATAAAAAATAAGGAAAAGTAAGCAGGATTGTATTAAATTAAATTATATATATATATATATATATATATATATATATCGCTG
>CM077101.1:27040461-27053471 GCA_039619505.1 Cimex hemipterus
AGACGTTCTACGCTCACCAGTATATGTATATTATTATATATATATATATATAAAATTGTACATAAATCAAAAAACCGTTTCCAATAATAACACTTATTACTGCATAGCTCATAATAACAGACTGGGAAGAATTAAGTCAGCTAAAAAAAGGCAAACGATATCCCAAATGACCTACGCGCTTCTTGAGACACGGCATATGGCACAGAGCGCTGATTCTATATCTCAGGGTCATAAATATTTTTAATTGTACATAGGTCTTTGAACCTTCGTATGGCCGGTTATTTACTGGAATGAATTCATTTATTTTCGTGACTGGATCGGCTTATCTTCAATTACCTCATACACGACTTTCGCAATGTGCCGCACCTTGGCCCTATAGGACTTCTCCCCAAGGAGTGTCCAGTGTTCCGGTGTAATATGCCATGAATTGTGTTGTGTGATTGTAATTTATTAGAGCGAACGGCCGGATTTATCCCCGATTAATACCGTGTACTCTAGAGTAGTGTGAACAAATGTGAATGTAACTTATTAGCGTGAATGGAAGCGCTTATCAGGGATACAATTACGCCAGAATTCTGGTAGTGTGATGAGTGTGTGAATTTAATTTAATAGTAATCCCTTGCGGTAATGTGAGCTAAGTTTGGTGTGTGAATGTAATTTATTAGCAGGAATGGAGGAGCGTATTTCAAATTACACCGAAGAACAATGAGTACTCTTAGGTGATGTAAATGTTAACCAGACTATCATGTGTTTAGTTATGCTCAGTGTATTGTTTTAATTTATCAACAATTGACGAGACTTTAACGTACAGAGAGATTAGCAATAGGATAAAAAATGCAGGTTATTATTATAACATCATACGGCTGGAGAATCAGTAAAAGAGAAAAGAACAGCTAAAATATAGAAATCTGGCAATGAAGGTAGATTGCTTGCTCAAAAACTAAAACAAAAAATTATGCAGACATATATTATTTTTATTAAAGGTATTTTAAGCGACCTTTGAATCCATTAAAATCAAATTTTATCGTTATAAAAAATTAGACTTTTTTGGTTGGATTCGGCCGGGACAAGGTTTTTCTCCGCAATGTCCTTTGTTTATAATCCCTCAAGAATGTATCCAAATTCACGTTTATTACATCTCTTAAAAAAGTAAAACTTTTTCGTTTCTATTGTATGTAAAAAGAAATATCGAAATAATGTCAGTAAATAAGAACGTTTTTAAGTGGGATAATAAAATAATAAGAAAATAATATGTTGTTGTTGAAAACGGTAAAAAGAGGGAAAATTCCAATACGAATTTTCAGAGCAAATAAACATTTTTTTTTTGCCGGATCGACCGTGGGTCGTTCTTTTCTTTCTCCACTGCTCTGTGCTTCACTTAAAAATTCATAACTCCCCTGGATTCTATCTAAATTCAATGTTATTAGAACCGGTAGAATGTTTAACATTTTTTCTTTTAGTCTGTCTCAAAAGCGTTTTGGATTATATGAATAAAGTAAGAATTAAATCAACAAAATCTACCAAATTTGTTTTATGTTCCTGGCCTTTAATTATGTTCGGATTTCTGTTATGAAACGTGATGTATCGAGTTCAGAAATAAATACTGAATTTCGCCGTCTATGAAATGTTTCAATTTTATGACGTTATAAATGGGAAAAATAAAAGGGAATGCAAGAAAAAAGTACTGAATCATTTTTTTTTTTAAATCGCCGGTTCTGATTTATTTACAGACGGAAAATCTACCCCTTTAAACGTATTTTTTAGACTTATAAACCCCAAGAGACTTTCTTGTAAATCGGTCAAGCCGAAAAAATGATCACTAATATCAAATTATTTTTGTGATTTTTGAACGTTAAACTCATACCATTGCATTAAGGGTTCTAGAAGTGGGAAAAAATAAATGGCTAATTATATTTCTTTTTATTAGATTATTTCCTTATCCTAAGTAAAAAACATATACAAATCACTCTATATATGTAACACGTCCAGAAATACATAATTACGATTTTAGGATGAATTATGCTGAGTGTGAATAATTATATCTGAATGTGCGAATTAGATTATACATATTATTTGACTTTTTATCATTTCTTAGTCTCAATATAGTGAAAATATATGGCTTATTTTAAATCTAAAATATTGATTTTTTTTTTTTTTTAAATTAAACTCACCGATTTATTTTTATGCAATATATTTCAGTTGCTTATGCATTTCCGGTCACGTCCCTGTCCGCCTTCAGAGCTCGCTAATTAGCCAAATTGAAATTGAGTTCAAAATTGCAGATTTAAAACATGTTAAGGGGCGTCGATGGCCGCAAGGTTTCGTCTTTGACACGGCGCTCATCACTGTAAGGTAAAGGTCCCGGGTTCGAATCCAGCGGCCCTGCATTCCAACCCGACATACTTACAAACGTTTTGTTTTTTTCAAAAATACCGGCACCCTGAGGGTTTATATAACCTCTGCTGTTGTGAACCCTCGTAGAACAAAAATGTTAATCAACAAATTAAGTTAAAATTAATTTAAAAAAATAAATAAAATTTGAATTGACCAACTTATTTTTGACTTTGGTAATTTATTATTAATTTTTTTAATTTTAAAACCTTAACCTGGCAGTGAATTATGTTAGATCAGTATACGTAGGACAAACCGAAGAACACAGGCGGAAAAGAAAATGAAAGCTTTTTCATAGGTTGAAATAATATCTCTGAATGTATTTATTAGCGTGATAGTTATAGTAAGGTTGGGTGTGTGTGATGGAATGTTGAGTACCGCCAAAGATACCAATGGATTTAAGGTTTTGTCAGTATTTTTGCGATTTGGTTGTGTGATAGCCACAGGTATAATATCGAAAATCTTAGTGAATGTATTTTGTTGCTTGAATGGTTAAGGGTGTGTGGTCGCGGTCTGTGTAGATGTCGAATAGACTCAGACCAGTCGGATCATTGAGGTTATCTTAGTATAGGTGGGAAACGCGCGATTTTTACTGTGTGTGAATGAAGGGAAGACGTCAAGGTGAAAAACGCCTAGCCGGGCTCTCAACCGTAGGTTTAGGTTGCACATAATTTTAGTCTAGTTGGGGTTGAATATCAGCCGTGCATCGAAAACTCTTGAGACTCGCCAAACTTAGGTTGTATCATCTTTTAAATAGCACGAATGCGTATTTTAATTGACTTAGGAATTTTAATCACATATAGAAATACTAAACTACAAATTGAATGAATTATATTAAAAAATTGTTCTAATAGAATCATATGGTGACAAACCGAACACATGTTACAAAAACAAATAAACAACAACTGTTCTTTAATGTCTGTTATGTTAAAAGGCGATGCTAAAGCCCGGAACACACTTACCCCGATGCAACTCTACCCGATCCAAAGTTCATTTTTCCGTAAGATTGTATTACCCCCGGCCACATCTACCCGACGGAACGCTACCCTATTCTACGCTTTTCGAAACCCATTGACCAGATTTCGTCGGGTAGCATCTTGAACAGTCGAAAACAAAAGTACCGGACACTCATGTTTTTACTCAAATTACGTGTATTATTGTCGTTATATTTATTACAACATACTTATTTTAATATAAACCAAATTAACCGAGATCAAAAATTCATTAGTTTTAAAAAAAAATTAATTTTAATGTTTTGGTACAAAATTAGACAAAACACCGGAATACCATGTTTTTTGATATAGCGAATTTAACTAACAATTAATTACACGGTTTGGCTTGCAAAATTTAAATAACAATTTATTTCATGGTTTTGCACATAGAATTACACCACTTTCGTCAAGTAGCGTCAAAACGGGGCAGTCATATATTTTTGTAGTTTACTTCAAACTATGTGTATCTAATTTTGTCGTTATATTAATTACAACATTCTTATTTTAATATAAATCAAATTAAACGAGATCAAAAATTGATGAGTTTTTATAAAAATTATGTAGTTACGAAGGTTGGGCAAACAATTTATTAAAACACTGGAGTAACTTTATTTGAAACAATTAAATTTAAGTAACAATTTATTGCTATATTAAAAATTTATTACATGGTTTTGCTCAGAATAATGTATTAAGAAAAAAGGAGGCGTTGCGAATTTGATACTGATTTGTAAATCACGCTTTGTGGAGTATGTGGCGCGCGCTTGACATCGCATAGATGTACACACCCTACTAAAACGTGACAAGGCGTCGGGTAGCATCGGGTAGCGTCGCATAGCGTTGCATCGGGTAAGTGTGTTCCCGGTCTAAACATATCGCCTATCTAACATTAATAGGATTCAAAGGGAGAAATGCATGAAAAAGTATTTCGTATATATGGCGTGCTTGCGCAAATCCAGCCCGAAAATTACTAGTATATAAAATATATATAGTGTGTATTTTATAAAAATTAAGGATGCTTCAAACGATTACAATTTTTTTTTTAAATTTAGCCTACTTTACTGGAAGAGAATTTTCCTTTTTGAAACTTTTTATAAATTTGATAACATTTAATACATATTATGCATTCTATTTTCTTATTCTGCATTTGGAAAATCGATTGATTTTGATATAATTTTAAAGTTTCCTGTGATATATGAAGTCGTTTTGCGAGTTTTTAATATTTTTGTGAAATTAGAAAAATAAACGGAATAAATAACTAGAAGAGAAAAAAATTGGGAAATCTTTTTTTCAAATTCCTGTCCTTAGTTTTTTTGGATTCAAAAGAATAATATCAATATTGTTTCATGCTAAAAAAAATTTTAACTCTTTTTTGACTACGTAGCTCGGAAAAAAATCAAAATTTATCTTTAGCTTGTTGCAGAGTATTATTTGCAGGGGCGACCATGCGACCGGGCTTTAATGGGTGGCTAAAAAAGTAAATTTTTTGGAAGGACTTTCAGGGCAGCAGTGTGGGTCTCCACTCTCCAGAAATGACCAGGCTACTTTTTGGCCTAATTTGCTCGTAGCCTTTTGATTTTTAATATATATTTTATTTTTCCGATATATAATCTGATTTAATAAGATCCTGCATATCATTTTCTATGCCGAAAAAAAGAAAATAAAATAAATAAATAAAAATAAAATAAATCGACTGATGGATAATAATCGTCCTATATTCCGCTTTTTGGAGGACGTGTTTTCTTCAAATAGATCTGTTTCATGTGTTTTGTCTAAGTGTGTGTATTTATTAGTGTGAGTGGACAGGATTTGTTGATAAAATATTATTGTGTGACGATTGTGTGAGTTCACAGCCGATGCCCATTGGTTCCTAGGCCCCGGAATATCGAGTTCTCACCGACTAACCGTATATATTGTGAATTTGCGCGGATTTTAGTTTTAGATTAGATTATGTTTTTCATTCGTTGGGGGAGAAAATGACCTAACTGCCGAAAACCCCGAAGCTTAAACACATTGGTTGAGATGGGACGGTATCCTGAGCACCATGCTCAAGGGGGATACTAGCGACATAGCTGAACTTCCTGGAGGTCCTAGGGTCAGAACCCTTGAGTTCCTTCAAGGTGAAATTCAAATATTACACAAAATTAGATGTGCATCATTAAAATAATTCATGAGATTTCATTATGAGAGGGTTAAGAAACCTCTGATTTGGTAGTTACCGATCATTTTAGTTCTGCCTATACTCGTTGGGTGGAAACCTTCAGTGTTCCCATGTTTATTCAAATAAGTACTTACGATTTTTTTTTAAGGGATTCCGTTAAAAGGGGAAAATTTTCAGATTTAATTCGTTTTCCTATACCGTGATTTGTGGTAAAAAATCATTGCGCTAATTTTTGTTAGTTGTGTATTATAAATAATTCATGTAAATTGTGCTCGGTAGCCAAGTGGAATAAAGGGGCGGGCGAATGCAGGAAATTCTTATTTAAAATAATATCTGGGGGAACACTTGTGTAAGATGCAAATCCCACTGTTGCAAACTTTTGTTACCGCATAATCCAGGTATTTGCCACTGTAGCTCTTTAAAAGGTAGCCATCAAGACCTTCAAGCTTAGGGTATTCCTCGTGCTTTTCAACCCTTGGTATTTCAAGTAGCACTTACGATTCTTTAAGAGGACCGGCTCATTTATGATACAGGTCCGGGGGAAAAGGTTCATGTTTAAAATAAACGTAAATTATGCACATCTCAGGGGGCGAAATTTTTTCGAACTTCCCTGTCCCCTTTAAACTCACTTAAAGTTCTTCTACTCTATGAGAGTCTTCATAAAATGAAAGAAAGGAAAATAAAACATCGTTAGTGATCGGTTATCAGTCATATTCGGTGTATATTTATTTTAAAACATTACAGTCCAACAGTTCAGGCGTTTTTCTCAACAAATAAATAATTCTTATTGAGACAGACCCTTTAAGGAATGACAAACGGTATACGGTTTTAATGCGATCAAGTCTTGAATAATTCGAACGGTCGGTAACCTCCTGGCGGAATGTACTGTCTGAAATATTGTGTTACTTTGTCAAAGTCAAAATTCAACAATGATAGCGAGCAACAAGATACCGCAACCTGTTATGTAATTAAAAGCAGGTTATCACATTAAGTGATAAATTTCTGGTTAGTAGTTCGCAATGAAATTTCATTCTTAGAAATATAGATATTGGTCTTCATCAATTGTAATTCATATTGCGTTAAAAAAGACATTTTGATCTTGGATAAACTGTACTCTGATTTTACCCAGTTTGCAACTCGTATGTTTTTCTATTTTGATTTTACCTTCTATAAAAATGAAACAATGCGTTATTGTCACTATTATCAACATGGCTATCCTAATTTAGAAACGTAAGTGGAGTGGGAACATGGATAATCTCCTCACGCTGGGAACACACGTACTCGATGTACCGCTACCCCAGTCTACGCGACAGAAATCCAAAATCCATTTTTCATATGATTGTATTACCACCATGCACATCTGCCCGATGCCACGCTACGCTACCCTACTCTACGCTCTGCGATTCCCACTGTCCAGATTTCGTCGGGTAGCATCAAGTACAGTAGAATACAAAAGAATCGGACATTCATATTTTTATTCAAACTACAAGTATTATGTCATTATATACATTATACCATACTTATTTTAATATGAACTAAATTAACCGATATCAAAAATTCATTAGTTTTTATTTTAAAAAAAAATTAATTTTAATAGTTTGGTAGAAAATTGATCAAAACAATACCAGTTTTTCTTATAATGAATTTAACTACAATTCATTTCATGTTTTGCTCATAAAATTACACCATTTTCGTCGAGAAGCGACAGAACAGGACTCATAGGCAGAAATTTTTATCAAAACCGGAATAACTTTATTTAAAAGGAGGGAAAATTCAAAAGGTTGGGTTGAGATGGGAAGTTGGTGTCCCAGTGGATCAAAGTCACGATAGCTCAAGCGGTGGAGCAGCGGCGTATTTAGCCGAAGTTCGTGGGTTCGAATCCCGCTCATGACACTAACTTTTTCATTTCAACCAAAAACCTTACTTCAAGATTAATTAATTGAAAAGAATTTATTTGAAACAATTATGTTTAAAAAAACAACTTATTACATGGTTGTGGTAATAAAATTTAACCAACAATTTATTACATGGATTTGCTGAAAATGCTGCATTAAGAACACAAGAGGCGATGCGATTTGTGATGCAAGCTGTGTTACTGTGCGTGGCGTGCTCTAAACACTAATTTTTTCATCTCGAAGTGCTTGCATAAAAGGCATAATTGAGCAACCAAAAAACGTGGCTGCAGCATTTTACAACAATTCGCCAAGTCTTCCGAAAATTTATTAGCTTGGATCTAGATTTTATGTACAGTAAAACAACAATATATTGTAGTAACTTCGGGATTTACCATACAAATCAATTATTATTAATGTAAAAATTAAAAAAACATAAATTCATAAAACATAAAACTCAATAAAATAAATTAGATGAAAAAAAATTATAAATAGTAAAAGTGTTCTTTAATGAATTAAGCTGTTCGCTGAAAGGAAACATTTAATTAAATTAATTGAAAAGTTAACAATGCACTAAAACATGACATCCTGTTACATACTTAGGCCCTAAAATCAGACTGACTTAGAATTCCCGCACATGATTTAAGAGAAGACTTAGACTACTACGTCCACTTTTCGGACCGAAATCTGTTTGGACCTTATTTTGGGCGTATTCCAATTCCGGAGAAGAAGAATCCTACAGTAATCCATTGCATCCTTCCGGTTAAAAGTCCTCATTATACATAACCTCATCATTAATTTCGTCAGGACTAATCTTATTCTTCTTCCAAAAGATTGACTCCACCCTATCGATCCCTCTTCACCATCCTGCTCCACCTCTCTATGGATATTGAGTACCATTTTGACCTTGCATATTTATTTTTCTGAGATTTCTCCATATGGTGATCAAACTAAAGATTGGTTAGTTTGCAACTTTGGACTTTAGGGTTATTTTAATTTTTATGCCTTTTGCAGAAACTGGTATATCTCTCAAAATATCTCGGATAATTAGATAAATTGGGAAATGTTCAAAAATATCAGGTTCCAAATTTCCAGGAACTTTCCTCTGAATAATGTTTGATAAATGTAACCTAAATCAGTTTCTCCCGTTTCTTCTCGTTTTCCCGTACCAACTATCCACCTGGTTTGAATTCGTATAATCCGTTATTTTCGTAAAATTACAGTTAATAAATAACAAATTAAAACTACAATTGATAAATTAAGGGGGTGTTTTGTTGTTAAAAAAACCCCTTGAAACAGAGTTCGATGAGGCCAAATAGAACGGTATCCCCTTTGTTAAGGTATTGATGTAGGTTTATCTTTGTAAGACTGTCGATTAGCAGTTACTTGTTGATCTGGGCTTATTGTGTCGATTAAGAAGAGTGATCGACGGAACGACAATAGCCCACGGTCTGATGGATCATTCGTATTCCTGGCAGCTTATCTAGGGGAGACCCAGCGAACCCGTACCTTGAAGAAAACCTTTCAACAAACCTTTCATAAATCTATCAACAAGATGAACGACACTGAAACTCGGCAGGCCTTAGATTCATTGTCTGTTCACTTGACGCCATGAGTGAGTGTGAATAGCCGAAACCTTCTACTAAAAATATAATGAAAAGGACGGACATGGTACCTTTTCGAACACTCTATAACACAAGAAAATATTATTATTATTGGTCAGTGAATAATTGATTTAATTTTTACACATTGAACATTTGTGCTTTGTTATTTCCAACCTGGACAGAGCACTAACGCCACGGCCGGCACTGCATCTAAGGAAGACGCGTTACGAGGTACCAGACAACTCTGGCATTTAATCTGCTTATAGTTGAAAGGGTGACAAGGTCTTTTGATTAGGACGTGCAGTTTTTCTTGAAATAGGAGGTTGTAAACGCCATTTTTCGTGGACTTTGAGCCCAGGGTGCGGCGATGTTAACGCTCGGTCCACTCCGCCTTAGACATTTGGTTGTTGTCTCTTGAACAGTCATATCTGTCGTTGGCCAATCGTTGTCGTTCAACTTTTCTAAGTTGTCTTTGTTATTTTTTTTCTTCTCGCGATAGTCGACCGATCGACAGGGGCTCTTCGAGGAAACGAAATAAAAGGTATCCTGATCCCCATTTTCGTACACCGTCTGTCCGCCTGTCGTTTCCCCCTTTAATTCATCGTGAAGCTTGGAGGAGTCATTTGTATGGTGCGTTTTCTTCCTTTTCAATTGTATCCTATTATTTCACGTTCGTAAAATTACAGAGGTCGTGGACTGGCTGAAGTGAAACATTAGAAATCGGGATCGGATTTTTTTAACGAAAGTAATGGTGAAGTACTTCTTATTATCTTATTCTGAAATCATACTTAACCGAACGCTTCAGAGTGAGGTGTAGAAAAAAGTATGCGTTAGTCAGACAGATACAAGCCGGCGCCCCACAACGGAGCATTCTTGTCCCTTTCTTTATATTGTTTATACTGCTGACCTTGAAGGGCCATCAAAAACTACCGCCATTTCGTCCTCTACCTCCTGATACCTCCTATACAAGCCGCCACCAACATCCAAGAACACCCTGAGCTTGTTGAAGAATGGTGCAAAACGTGGACTGAATGAGGGAAGGTGTACTCGGTGTGCGCCCACATTAAGAAAATAGTCTTGCCCTCAATCATCAGTACAGGGATACTGACGTCCATTTAAATCAAATACTTGACATCCAACACCCATACAAGCCATAAGAGACAACAATTCAACAGAAGGCTTGGACGAAGATGTTTAGGACCAAAATCTGACTTGACCGTCGAAACTAAACTGACCTCACTTATCTACCTATCTTATCAGCTGGTTGCCAAAGCCTCTTGCAACATCATATATTAATGTACAATGTGTTAGAAATAACAAATAAAAAACAACATTTCTCTCTATCGTGCAACGTTTCGATCTTTATTGGCAAAATCATCACTGCTTGGGATTTACAAACATTGTTGAAATTATACAAACACATGTAGGATTTGAAAAAATGAATTTATGCAATGATAGAAATTTTAGACTCAATCCAAGTATTGTACTCACTCAAAGTGTTTGTTTTCTGTGTAGATGTGCCGTTACTGTGTGTTTTATTGAGAGTGCTGGTTAACCCTTATTTTAATATAATCATACTTTTTTGTTTATATTATTCAAGAAATCCTCTATTGCGGAGATCACGTCGCTAGAACAGGGGCATATTATTTTTTCATATCCTACCATATTTCCCATTACGTTTTTAATAGCAGTCAGCATCTCCCTTCATTTCTCTCCGTAGAGTGGCATACAAGTGTATAAGGATTGATGTAATTTTTTTGTAATAGTGTTTCGCTACTTCTGGTGCATAAGATTAAAGTCTCGTTGTAGGGTGAGCTTTGTTACATAATAAGAGTGTTAATTATTGTTGTTAGGACTTTTGGTTGAAATCTTTGGGTGTGTGGGAGTCAGAATGCTAGGTTGACCCTCACCCAGAGTTCGATAACATAATCCCACATAGGTTTAAAAACCGTAGTTTATGTTCATGTTTTGTAATCAGGTAGTAGTGTTATACGCCTGACTGAGAAATTAATATATTGGCTCTTCCTTGCATTTATTTTAATTTTCAAATTTGTAAAACCAACATGTGGCACTGCTAATGGTTTTGATGGTTTCTGTATGCAAATTGTTTACACGCGGTGACTGGACCTTTATTCAGGGAAGAATTGCTCGGCAAACGAGGAGAAAATTGTTTCTGGAATGTCAGCAGTATATTTCGTGTAAAAGGTACGTCCTAGAATGCTCCCTTCTGGAAAGTAGCTTAGATAGAATGGATATGACATGGCTGTGCTCTGACTAACTCTGAAGTAATGGTTAGACAGGTACAATTTTAAGATAATGTAATAGCTAGGTACGGGTTAGCATGCCCTGACAACTGCTGTCACACTGAACAGTGTCAAGGAACTCACCCGGACAACAATGCTTCTGCTCAAATGAAAAGGAAATGACGTCCACAGGGCGATGGCAATGATGGATTGCAGAATGTAGGGACTTAAATCCAAAATGGTTACTCTGAATAGTTTCTTGGGATTCAGTGATAGGTTCAAGGCATCATTAAAAGGAGACTGATGAGGCGGTAGAATGAAAGAAGACAAGTTTGGTTGGTTTCTGGAAAGAATTAAATTAGCAAATTTACAAATAGCACGAAAACATGTTGTTCGCGAAACGGGATTAAAGATGTAAGTAAGGAAAACGAGGGCTTTTCTTGGTTGATACCGAAGGATTTGACACGTAATCAAGAAAAAGAGTAGCGGCCTGCGTCAGAAGGGTGTAAAAAATATGCCGTGAAATTCAATATTATTACCTGGCCTTATAACAAAAATGAAAATATGCAAGGAACGTGACGAAGTGCGTGTAAATTAAATTTACAAATTTGATTTTTATTAATAGCCGACAGAATGTATTCAACGTAAAGCAACGCGAGTAATTAATTTTAATTTTCATTCTAAGGTTCTTGCGCAATATAGTGGACCTGGGGAACTTGATCCTAATTTTTCTTTAGGCTCCACATCGATTATCAACTACGAACAAATAAAAATATACTTTGTTTCTAATTTTATTTTATTGCAATTCAGTTTTCCTAGTTTTTAGTTGAGATAAAAAAGTCAATGGCACTAGCGGGATTCGAACTCACGATCTTCAGCTAGATACGCCGCTGCTCAACCACTATAGCTATAGTGACTTCGATCAACTCGGACACCAACTTCCCATCTCAACCGGAGCTTTTGAATTTTTGAATTGAGATGGGAAGTTGGTGTCCGAGTCGATCGAAGTCACGATAGTTCAAGTGGTTGAGCAGCGGCGTATCTAACTGCTCACATGACACTGCCGACGTTGGCGGCATATAGACTCTGAGTAGCCAAAACCTGTATTTAATATTGCCAACGAAAAGTACAATTGGCAAAGTACGCCCTCTGTTTGTGCGATGATTCTGGGATTCATAATTCTAAGAGAGGAAAAGCCAAGACCTGAAGAAATCACACGAGTGCCCTTAACAAAGTTTTGCGAACGGATAAAAAGCCTCAAATTCGAAGAGCTCCAGATAATAATGAAGGTTACAGAACAATATAGATTGTGTTGCGTAAGATCATAAAGAAGCGTCCTTATAACCCTTAACGTAATTGTCAGTGCCACCTGGATTAATAAAGTATTTTAGAAAAATAATTCAAATAATCAATGTAAGCGTGTCAAAAAATTGAATTTACAATAAAACACATTATTCTGACCGGGGAGTTGTATTGGGTTGTCCGGAAAATAATGCAGGATTTTAAGTTTTCATTTAAAAAAATCTATATAAAATATTCTGTTTACGTTTACAGGATTACTCATTTGTATGAATGTCAACACTTATTAATCCTCTTCCAAATGATATTGTTTGTTTACCTCTGTAGCATTCCGCTACTTGGAAATAATTCAGTCATCCTTATAATGTCAAAGCGAGAATTTCGTACGAGTTTAAACTCGGCCGAAGCGGAGCCCAAACGGCTAGAAACAT
>CM077101.1:27072938-27094432 GCA_039619505.1 Cimex hemipterus
TTTTGAAATAAAATATTTATGAATAATTGGAATTAGGGATATTACAGGATGGCCATCCTTCAAAAAACGACAACCTAAGAACAACTTCAAAATAATCTTTTCCCATTGAAAATAGGAATCAAACCCTTTCTAACTTCAATTAATCGTTAAATTCAAAGCATGAAAGCTTATCAGATACTATGAAATATAAGCGTTAAAAGTAAAATTTAAGTAAGCATATTTGCGAACATTTTGGGCTTTAATCGGCTTGAGAGAAGACCGTATGCAAATAAATTACAATTAAAATTCTTAAAGATACTTTTTTAAATTTGAAAATTTTTAAAAATATAAAATTTTTTCCTAAAGTGTTCTTAAATAATATATCACAATTAAGTACAGTTAAAATTAAAAAATCATATCCAGTTATACGGATAAACACAAAAAATTTAATATTTCAAGAAAATATAGCTGTTTTCCAATCAAATTAGCATTTTCTTAAATTTCAAATTACCCTTTTTCATCTTTAAATCAACCTTTTTTTTACCCCATATTAACGGCTTTGTACATTTAAATTACCACTTTTTACTTTCAAATGAACCTTTTCTTTAGGCATTAAAAAAACCTAGGGTATAGTAGGGAATAATAAGGACACCAGTAAATTAAAGTTCTATGTTTTTTTTTGCGATTTTTTAATTTAGACATAAAATAATTGACTTTTATATAACAATATATTCAAAAATTAATTTAAATTAAATTGAACAAAATTACAATTACAGTTTTTTCTGCCAAATTAAGCTTTAGTTAACATCGCTTTTTTAGTCTTTTTTAATTTCAAATTAACCCTTTCTTTGAGCCCTCCAAAAAACCTATGTTATAGTAGGAAATATAACAACAATTGTAAATTAAATTTCTATATTTTTCCATTTTTTGTCTATTATAAACTAATTGGCTTCCTATAATACCAGAATTACAAAAGTTGATTATAATTTAAATTTAAAATTGTATAAAATTAAATATATACATTTTTCCTTCGAATTAACCTTTAATTAACGTGCTCTTTTAACCGTTGAATTCAAATTAAACTGTTTTATAAAATAGTTTCTTCTATGCCATTGGCCTGCCTTCACTAGATTAATCGTCTGGATTAGGGTTGTTGTCAGAAAAATAAATAGTGCTTTTGTACCCACGCCAAGCTTTCCACAATACTTTTCGTATTCTCCAGAGCCTACCCAGAACAATGTGGATTAATTTCAAATTCATATAGACATATCACAAATTCTTGATAAATTTCAGGTACATAGCTAAATTTAGAAACGTTTACGTATGTGAAATTAAAAAAAAAAACAAAAAAAAACAGCCTTCACTACTATTTTAACTATAGATATGTATCTTAAGTATAATCATAAAAAAATATTAAAAATACATTTGACAGGTTTGACAAGTATGTACGTAATTATTACATGTTACTAGAACATAATTAATGTTTTTCTTTTAAAATATATTCCACACACTGCCACTACGGAGTCGCCTCTTTTTTCCTTTAAATGTTCGATCTAATGTTCTATCACAGCCTGTTTTTAATACATAAGTAAATGAAAAGTTGAATATTTTTCGTAAATAACGTTTTAAATTCAAATTAACCCTTCTGATGATAATTCCAAATTGCTTAAAACTATTTCTTTAAATCATTGATAAAACGTTGGGAGATACCGTGAAATACAAACGTATGTATATTACTTGGTATGTGTATATTTTATTTTTTATAAAATAATTTTCCTCTTAAAATACATATGACAATTAATCAAAATTTAAATAAAAGTCATTTAAAAGTTTAAGTTTATATAATAAAATCTAAAGCTAAAGAAAACTCCCATTAATTTGAGAAATGAGAGAATTTATGTATATAATTTATCATTTCAATTGTAATTTATTTTCATAGGTGTTCCAACGCACTAATTAATTCACAATTGATTTTTTTTCACACGAAGGAATTTTATTTTGTGCTTACATTTCTTACAAAAAAGTAATGTTCTACACAAAGGGTTACTGTGAATTTAAAAATATTTAATTAGACACAAACAAATTTTCATTTGAAATTAAAAAAGATAATTTCGCTGAAAAAGTTATAATTTTTTTGTGTGATTCATTTTTATATTGTCCGATAAGAGTCAAATTATTTTATTTTTGAAGAAACACATATCGGAAATGTACAGGAATTTTAATTTACTGCTGTGGTCATATTTGAAACCAACCCCTAACTTTTTCTCGGTGTCAAGAAAAAGTTAATTTGAAATTAACCAACATAAAGTGGTTAACTTAAAATTAAAAAACGTTAATTTGAAATTATGAAAGGATAATTTTTAATTTAAAAGTGCATAGAAAAAATCCACATTGTAATTTGGAATAAAGGTTAAAAAGGTAATTGTTTTAATTTATGTAACCTTATAAATTCGTGTATTTTGTACAATGAAATCGAAACTTTTTGAACATTCTAGCGGGTTAAATTGATAGTTCTGTTGCAACGCCGACGGCGCATGTGTTGCATATATTCACCAACTAGGTTTCCTCGATGGTCGAGAGGTTTTCACAGATTGAGCCCTACCAGGATTTCCAGACCCCTCTTTTTCCTTTCACTACTTAGCCTTCATCCACTTTCTAAAAGCTTTTCCTTTCAGAAAATCGAGCAGGAAGCAATACTTTATCCGAGGGCATGCGAGGTTTACGGAAAAAACATACCTCCAAAGAACAGAGGGGGAAGAAAAGATATATTGATGTTGGGAGAAACCTGAACATGAGGGAATCATCAATGGCATTGAACATATGAGTGTCTTTTGTACCTGGATAAAATCATGTAAATATGTGCCAAAACATAAATACAACTTAGGTTTAGTACAGGGTGAATTTCTTGTATACCCCTAGTTTTCTCACATTTTTTTTCTTTTAGCTACAAATTTTGTTGCCACTCTGCTTTTTAGGAAGACCCATGGATAAGTTTCTAAATTTCTCACTCTTCTCACTCGCTTTAAGTCTGATGTTTTTGAAAGCATCGGAACGCAATTAACCCGGTTCAATTAAATGGAAATCCAGGACACGAAAATTATATAAATATATATTTCCGTCATTGTATATAGTTTGTGCGTGCAAACGCGAAAGAAATTAAGCTCGAAAATCCTTTTTGAAAATGGAAAAAGCTCGAAATTCTACCGTGAGAATCGATAGTACTTTGAAATACTTAGAAAACACACAATTTTATATATAATAATATAATAATAACTATTTGGATATCGTAAGATGCGGTCTGGTGTGACGAAGGTTTTAGAAAAACATTTGTTTTATCGTGCCAACGTTTCGACCTTTATTGAGATCATCTTCAGCGCCTGGTATTTATAAACGTTGTCTAAGTTGTACAAATACATGTAGGATGTGAAAAAATTAATTTATACATTGCTAGAAATTTTAGATAAAAACAAATAAATAAATGTACTACATTTAAACACTGCCGAAAATTTTAGATTTAAAAAAATTACGCAATGCTATAAAATTTTAGATTTTTAAAGTATTTATACTCATTGATAGTACAGTTTGAGATCTCCCACGATCAAGATATAATTTGCCACCGCCTGTGAAAAGAAAACAGTTAATTATGGACATAAGGTATGTACAAAAATGTAGTGCTGCACATTTGCGAAAAAGAGTTTAAAAAAAATTCAATTTCAATATTTTGCCAAATTAAAAATATTTTTCAAAAACATATACTAATTAGAGAAATATAATCCTCATAGTATCGTAAGTACAAACTGTTATTCTAATTATTTCGATGGTATTTCAGATAAGTGGAGGAATATGGATGTTTTTTCCCATATTTGTATGATTTGTCTAGATTGCCTTCCAACAATATTAAGTTTGTTGTAGTTTCAAAATACTAGTTTTACAACTGCTAAAATGAAAAATGTCAAAACTTGTTAAAGAGTGGTCAAAAATTTACTACAGCTTTGCTAGATAGGTCATAGTGCACACATTATTCTAACTGACTGATACTAGAGCAAAATTTGGCCCTTTTTTTCTCGGATTTGTTAAAGCTCGTTGTAGAGGTCCAATTCTACCGATCCTACTAATACAAAATGAAGGGACCTTGACATTTCCAACTATTTAAAATTATCGAATACAAAATAAATATACACATTATAAAAAAAAAAAATAATCACTTGTTATTAAATTCTATATAAACGTAACTAAATGAAAATTCCGTGTGATGATCATTACCAGTGGGGCTTTCGAGAGCCGGTTGTGGTATGGGAACGGTCCCGGTGAATGATATTTGCTTATTCTTGGATGCAAATGATTGAGTAGAGCCCGATTGTATTTAGGGCTCTCGAGTGTTAAAAGCCTGAATGTCGGCTGAAAGGTAGGTAAATAACCGTCCCCGAAAGCTTCTCCAGTTGATTAATAACGATGGGAGATGTGCGTAAAGTAATTTAAATGGGACCTTTTCCTCATCTTTTCGAAGTGGAAGAAATCTAAAAAAAAAAGGCAGGCGTGTAACTCAAAAATCACAAATTATAATTAGACCAGTAATTTATTTATATGAAACGATTACAAAAAAAATTGATTTGTCATGATATAACAATGGTTTTTTAAGCCGTATTTAGGAATTAATTTTTAATAAATAATTGTTTCGCCGTCGGGACTTGATCCACCGGTGGATTTGTCGTTCAAGACTGATTAGAAAGGGTTCTTATTGATTAACCATCAGGGGCTCGACGATGAAAGCTCGACTTTGCATTTTATAGCTGTTTGGTAAGAATAGGCTTAGAAATTGCTTTCTTTCTTCGACCCGCGAATAATAAGATGAAACGATCCGGCTAATAAGACGGCCCGGGGAGCAAGTCTAAATCTTACTGTCCTAGTATTTACATTCTTCCTAGAAACTTCCTGTCACATTGACCTCCTGATTCACATTAATAAAATATAATACTATTGGATTTTTTTTTTCAATTAATTAAACTTTAAGTAAGGTATTGGTTGATGAAAAAATATCAGTGTCACGAGCGGGATTCGAACCCACGATCTTCGCCTAGATACGCCGCTTCTCCACTTGTGCTATCGTGACTTGGATTCACTCGGACACCAACTTCTCACCAATTTTCCCTCCTTTTTGCCATTTTTATCTCAACCGATACTTTACTTAAAGATTAATTAATTGAAAAGGATTTATATGGTCAATCGGACGACGAAACCCAATTTATTCAATAAGGAAAATGATGAGCACTAAGAGAATCAAATTGATAACAGGACATTTGAAAAACAGCAACAAGGAGGGAAAATTCAAAAGGTGGGGTCGGGGTGGGAAGTTGGTATCCGAGTGGATCGAAGTTACAATAGTACAAGTGGGAGAGGAGCGGCGTATTTAGCCGAAGGTCGTGGGTTCGAATCCCGCTCGTGACCCTGACTTTTCCTCTCGTCGTAAAGCTTAATTAAATATTAATTGATTGACAGAGATTTATTTGGTCAATCGGCCCACGAATTGTACTATTCGATATCTTGATTTTTCACATTGGAAAATAGAGTTTCTGCTGACCAAAACTTAGCTATTTTTGTACTGGACCAAAATTGTTACATATGCGTCCAATACCAATTGGCCATGGAGCTGAGAAAAAAGTAAAATTAATTTTTAAAAAGTCATGCTTTGAATTCATTGTATTTAATTACCAGTCGATTTTTTTAACCCCTTTAACCCTTCGTTACGAATTTTTATAGAAAACATAAAATTAACCGATTAATAAATGCTCAGAACATAAAAAAAAAGGCTTGTTGCCTAATTTTCCCTTTAGCTCATCTTAATATTTGGTGGGCGGCATACCTAACAAAGGGCGTTATGGGCAGGAGGTCACTGATTTTATTGAAACGGTTTTTGATAATACTAGGCCGATAGCTATCAGAATTGTGTTCAAATATGATCCCAATAGGTACTAAGATCCCGGAGAAAAAATCATTTCAAACAATTAAATTATTTTTGTACTCATTTCTAGCTGTGTTGTGCACGTGTTTCAACTTTATAATATATCAAACGGTTTCTTGTTGTTGTTTTTTTATCACCTACGATAAGAAAATAATAGTCACGATTGTATTAAATTAGGCTAGGTACATAAAAGGTGCCCCAAATATGAATACTCTTTCAGTAAAGCATGTCATAATCTGTATAAAAAATTGAAAATTCGCCATAATTTTAAGAACACTTCAAATGTGAATTTTTGTGTGAAACATAAAAATAGATATTTTTAAGCTGTATTGGTACATGTTCGTCACAGAGACCTGATGATAAATTTCTTCGTTTGACTCCCCTGAATGTTTTGCGGTCTGCATGTCTGTCAAGAAGAGATCACCGCTGATTTTATTGATACGTTCTTTCGATGTGCATGTAATTCGAAGTTATGCAATATTACTTGTCATTGGTTTTGTACCTAGGATAAGAAAATAACATTAAGGATTTTGTTAAAACCAATAAACCAAAAAAGCTTCAAGTAAAGCAGGCCAAAAAAACGGTGAAAATAAGAATTAGGAGTCATTTTAATCATCTTTTAAAATCAATAAATAAGATTTTTATGGCAATAAAAGTATAGACTTTTTGTTAACCTGGAACCTTAGCAAAAAGCAAAATATCGCTAATAACCACAAGAAGAACCTTAGGCAAATCCTGGGGACTGAAACCGAAAATGGCCTATTGGATATACACCGGTAATAAGACCCAGAATAACCTATGGCTCACTAATCTGGTGGAACAAAGCTCAACAAAAAGTAGCTACCCAAACATTAGGCAGGTTACAAAGACTAGCAAACCTATGTATCACAGGGGCGATGCGAACAACCCCTACAAACACACTAGAAACCTTGCTAAACCTACCTCCAATAGAAATACTCATACAGGGAGAGGCTAGGAAAAGCTCATTCAGGCTCCAAAAACAATTAAATTCGAAAGGAACCAAACAATTCGCGCACACAACTATAATTAACAAAATCAGACACCCATTACTAGAAATGGTCCCGGAAACAATCTTCACAACCTCCTATAAATCTCAACAGACTATAAAGGAGAGGAAGACTACAGGACAACATCGGATACAACGATATGGTATACGGATGGGTCCAAAACAAATGAAGGGACCGGATCAGGCGTTTTCTGTACCAGCCCAAAATATGAGCAATCAAACTCATTAGGGAAGTACACCTCGGTCTTTCAAGCAGAAATACATGCTATCGATGCTTGCGCCCTGGAGAATCTTAAAAGAGGTTACACTGACAAAAAAACCCTCATAAGATCAGACCGCCAAGCAGCTATTAAAGCACTGGCATGCAAAAGGATTACATCAAAATTAGTCAGTGAACGCATTCAAAATCTCCAAAACCTGGGGGAACACAACAAGGTAACGGTATCCTGGGTGCCAGGGCATAGGGGGATTTTGGGTAATGAAGAAGCAGACAGACTGGCCAGAGGAGGATCCACAAGACCATACAAAGGCACCGAACCTATCCTTGGGATATCAAAAACAAACAGAGAATCGCAGAATGGATCCAAACAAAACAAAGAAAGAAGTGTATAAACACTAGCAGTGTTAGCCATAGTAAACTTATGATAAAAACAACCCTCACCCAAACTAGAGAAAACACTGCTACAATTGGAGAGGGCAAATCTCAGATGAGTGGTAGGACTACTAACCGGCCACTGGCAGCTGAGAAAACATCTACATAACATAAGCATATATAATAGTGATCCCATTTGCAGAGTATGTAGTGAGGAGGAGGAAACAGCCACTAATATTATCTTGGAATGCGAAGCAACGGCTCAATGGAGGTTCAATCTAACGTATAAAAACGACTCAGAGAACCACATTGAAGCAATAACAGTCAATGACTTGATACTTCTGAGAAAAAGGTTCGAGTCTATTGACTAAACCAAGGAACTAGGAAGGTACAATAAGCCAGAAGGCTGCAGTGCCCGGGCTACACAAACCTAGCCTCCTAGTATCCTTTTTCACCATACCACCATACCATACCATAGACTTTTTGGAACAAGTCTGGCATTTTATCGATGATGTCTGGTGTTCTAACTTAAAAAAATTAAAACTTCTAAAATTTATCAACTGATGATGATATATTTTTTGAGCCCATATAGAAAAAGTTTCGATTATAATTGAGCAAAATAGACGTCTCAAATCTGTTATTTTATAAATCATTACATGCATATAAATTCATACATACTTTTTTTTTAAGTAAGTTTAAAGGCAAAAACTAAAGTCATACTGTAACGTTTACTTTACACAAAATTACATATTTTCTCTTTATTTGTTTTTCGTTCTTAATAATTGAATTATTCATATAAATAACGGGATGAACACCTTTTCATCATACTTGCAATTACCGACCAGTTTGTGAATTAAATTCAACAAGAAAGGTTTTATTTGTACATATGAATTAATGTTTTACTAATTATGAATTAATTTATATTAAAGTTTCTGTGGGGAAAAAACATACGCCTAAATGAGACGTGTTTTCTGCGAAACGTTATTTAACAGCAATCCAAGATTTGGCCCGGATGAGAAAACTAGAGAAGACAAAGTAGAGGTAAACTGAGAAGTGTAAGAAAGTGGGCATGTGTGTACACTTGGATTGGATTTCGAGTCACTTTGTCAAAATGAACCCACCGTGCTCGTGTGGCACATTTTCGTGTGTATTTTCACATTAATGAAATCTATAGCATGAAAAGATGTAAAGAAATTATTTAGCCCCCTGCCTTTGCCAAAAAACTACTCGGCCGAAACAAAATTGAAACAATATTCTTTAGCAGAGGCTCCAAATTAAGGCACTGCAATCATTACCATTTTTTAAACTTACTTTTTTTTTTTAAATAAAATTAAAATCTCATTTGCTAAACATTCATACAGAAATACATTAAGTCCATTGGAGTTTAGGAAAAATGACGTTTTTTTTTTAATATTTTTTTAAAGGTAGGTTAAGTACAAAGGTATTTGAGAAAATCGAAGGATGACATTTGTAAGGTAACACCCTATACAAATTTATCGTAAAAAATGTCAGAAAATCTTATTACTGCAGTGCCTGAAAGTAGAGCTTACGCTAATGAAAAGTCAGTTTCCGCTTGTTTTCCGTCGTTGTGTAGTTTCTGACAAAACCAGGGGTTACGCTAGTAATCTGACGCGCTGTAAATATTTATTGTACTAATGTTTTTAACAGAAATTGTAATTTTTGAAACGCATTAAAGCAGATTTTATAATTTTATTTTATAGGCTATAATAAAGTCTATTTAACTATTTGTCTTATTTAAGGTTTTATAAAAACCACAGGTGGCACTAGTAAATAAGTTACACTATGTTTTATGTAGCAATTTCTTAATAATTCATTCAATAATTTTTTTTGAAACCTTGTTTAATTGAACTGTTAACCGTTGTCAGAAACGATTAACTTCAGCAAAAAATCGCCTGATAAAACCTGAAGTTAATTTTGGCTAGGAATCGCGTCGTGTTAATAGTTTTAACATAACTTTCTCATCTAGCTAGGAAAAGTCTCTAAGTTGGTTTTTTTTTTAAATGAGAATCACATATTGTTATGGTACAATTCGAGTCTAGAGCTTATTTTGTGCTTATTTAACTGAAAAGAAAATTTTGGTAGGATCCCCCATTTCTGTGTTATGACCGATTGTTTTTTTTTCCTATACACGCAAAAAATATGTTATCATTTGTTTTGACCGAGTTATGATATTATATTCCATTCTTTTTTCGTTTTTTCAATCTATTGTAATTGTAAATATGTATTTAAAGATATCAATGTTTCGATGTTCAGTTAAGTCTAGATAAATTTCAAATTTCAATGACTTCTCTTATTGAAAATTATGTTTTTGTTATTTCCTGGAAAGTAATCCTCCTGAAATCATTTGGATTCTCTCGCACAATAATGTTTATCCGAGTATTCATTTCAGGTTCTGCTTAGCAACAAAAATGTATAGAAGCGCCGCGAAGAGAGATAACCTTGTTGCTTTTGTTGATGCTTGGCATAGGGGAAGGTCTGCGTCATTTTTATTTTTATTTTTTTTTGATTAATTTATTTTTTTAGCGGAACACTCAACGGGAATCGGTATCATTCTTTTATAGAAAATACCCTCCCTGATCTCAAGGAGTGAATAGCGCTGTACAACAGGGGAAGAATGAGGCCCCCACCAAGGCGGTTGCTCCGGTCCGAACAATCGCGTTTACAAGTTAATTAATTACTTGGCCATGAATCATACAGGGAGATGGATTGGCACACAAAGTTCTATTTCGCGGTCTCCGAAGTCGCCAGATTTGACCCTCTGGGATTATTTTCTTTGGAGGACTCGAGTGCATGCCTATCCATCTACAGTATTGACTAACAAAGAATTGGAACAACGGATTGCTGAGGCATCCAGAGAAATAATGGAAAAGGCCATAAGTGAGGAACTCCTGAAGCAAGCAGAGCTCTGCTCATCAAACAAAGGGGGCATGCTTCAGCATTTATTATATATAAACATATTTTAATGTGTGATGTTTAGTGACCGTTCGGATATCGAGAAGGTTTTTCTTTTTCTTTCTCTTTATCGTGCCAACGTTTCGATCTTTATTGGGATCATCTTCAGGGCCTAGGATTTCTCACGTTCTCCGAATAATAATAAATTTTAATAAATGGTCAAATCTGCAACAGTCCACAAAAATATCTGAGCTATTTGAAACATAAACTAAACGTGATTATGATAAAAAATGAACTCTTTATTTTGTGAAAACAGTTCTTTTATTTAATATCTGGAGGTCGTAAGATTCGGTCTGGCGTGAATAGGTTTTGGAAAACTTTTTTTTTTATAGTGCCAACCTTTTGATCTTTATTGAGATCATCTTCAAGGCATGGGATTTCTCACGATCTCCAAATAAGAATCAATTTTAATACATGGTCAAATCTGCAACAGTCCACAAAAATAGCTGAGTCATGTTAAACATAAGATAAACGCGATGATATTTTTGTAAAAACAGTTCTTTTATTTATTAAGTAAAGATCGTGAGATGCGGTCTGGTGTGACATAGGTTTTAGACAAACATTTTTTTTTAAACAATCACAAGAAGGACACATCTACACAGAAAACAGAACTTTGAATCCTGAAGATGATCTCAATAGAAATCGAAACATTGGCACGATAAAGAAAATGTTTTTCTCAAACCTACGTCACACCAGACCGCATTTCACGATCTCCAAACAGTTATTCATATTTGTCTAAAAATCAATTTCGTCAAAAAGGTTTGCTTAGTGATCTGGGACGAAATCAAAAAAATGCTGCGCGCCTGGCAAGTTAATAGTTATTAATGAATTTATTACGTAGAGCCCTGAAAAGGGAAAACCAACAGTTCGACAATTTTTTCCACGATCAGTCTGATAAAAAACCGTTGTTGGATCATGAGCTCTAACCCACCAATTTAGCAATACTTCGTATTAACTTAATCATTGGAGAATGTTTTTCGATCCGATCATGTAGAATTAAAAAATAGTAACTGTATAGTCTTGCTCGAATAGTGTGATGGAAACTTCGGGTTATAGTGTGTGTCAGGTTGGTATTGCTACTTATCCAACCACTGCTTTAAGGTAGCCGCACGCGAATCAGTTGGGCAAATTCCCAAGATTCACTTCGTGGCTTTTTATCATCCTATCTTTATTTGATAATGTGGCTCCCTTAAGAAAATATAATCCAACTTTCAATTCTTTATTTTTATTTTTCATGACGTGCTAGACATTCGGATCATTGAAAAAGTTTTTAAACAATTGGCTTATTTATAATTAATTTAATACCAATTTCCTACGATCGTAAATCAAAGGGCAGGGGAGTGAATAACCGCTAATCGCCCTTGTCAGGACATTTGTCGCCCCCAATTGAAATTTGGCAAAGTCTCAAAGGTCAGTGCTCACGCCTCTACACTTCCATTCCCTCATGGTCCACCGAACGACAACGTTTATCATTAACATGAAATTATCATTATAAAAGATAGTTCGTGGAAATTCTAAAATTTTAAACAGTTATGGCAAGTCGATGAGAATTTCCGGAGCATTGACCGTAGTGGCTGAACGGTTTTCCAGCTTTCGCACTCACGTATGTTCCAATTTCTTTGCTGTTTCCTGGAAGACCGGCAGGGTTCTGTGTAATTAACAAATCTTAACGTTTGACCAATGACCCATCTTCTTATTACATTCTATATCCGTTTGTAATAAAGCCGCTTAACCTAACTATTTTTTTAAGAAAAATCTATTATTCCTATTTTTAATTGGGATTGTTGTTTTCAGTTTATCAGATGTCCTTGTAACTGTTTCATTTATTTTTATTCTATTTAAAGTTTAAACGTCCAAAACACAAGACCGCATCTCACGATCTCCAAATTATCGTTTAGAAAAACTTTGTACGTAAGGTCTTGGTTGAATGAAAAAAACTAGTGTTAATTGGGATCCCACTAAAAAATAATTAATTGCATGAAGCAAATTTGGTCACTCAGACAACTAAACATGTTTTAGATAAATATTTTTTTATCGGGCCAACGTTTTGATCTTTATTGAGATCAACTTCAGGGCTGAAAGTGTTCGTTTTCTGTGTAGATATGTCATTGTTGTATCAACACTACACACAAAAATGACACATCTGCACAGAAAACAAACACTTCGAGCCCTGAAGATGATCTCAATAATGACCGAAACGTTGGCACGATAGAGAAAATGTTTTTCTGACACCTACATCACGCCAGACCGCATCTCACGATTTCTAAATAAGTTTCGATCTATCATAAGCGGAATCCAGCAAAACGAAAATTAATTGAAAGAAGTAATTTGGTCTCTCAGACCACTAAACATAATATTTTAGAAAAACATTTTCTTGACCGTGCCCACGTTTCGATCTTTATTGAGATCATCTTCAGGGATTTATAAACTTTGTATAAATTACACAAATAGATGTTAGATGTGAAAAGACAATGAATCCATACAGTGATGCAGACAATTAGAAAATTTATTCTTAATCAGAGTATTTGTACTTACTGAATTTCTTTTCCTACGGGGGTTAGTAACCACACAGGTTATATGAACCCTCGTAGTGTCAGTGTTTTTGAAAAAGAACACTATTTGTAGGTATGTCGGGTTCGAATGCAGGGCCGGTGGATTCGAACCCGGGACCTTTACCTTACAGTGATGAGCGCCGTGTCAACTCCTAAACCGACGCTCCAAGATGATTTTAGGGTGTGTATCATTAAAATAGACTTATTGATATAATTTGTAACATAATATATAATTGGCACACTCAACACGACACACAAGAATGACACAGCTTGAGTGAAACAAACAATTTGAGCCCTGAAGATGATCTCAATAAAGAACGAAACTTATTTAGAAATCGTGAGATGCGGTCTGGTGTGATGTTCGTTTCAGTAAAAGGTTTTCTTTATCGAGTCAACGTTTCGATCTTAATTGAGATCATCTTCAGGGCTCAAAGTGTTTGTTTGCTGTGCAGATGTGTCATTTTTGTGTGACGTGTTGATACAACAATGACATATCTACTCAGAAAACAAACACTTTGAGCCCTGAAGATGATCTCAATAAAGATCGAAACGTTGGCACGATAAAAAAAATGTTTTTCTGAAACCTACATCACACCAGACTGCATCTCACGATCTCCAATTTATCGTATTCAGTTAGTTTGGGGAATTTTTTACAAAAATCAAGAAAGACTCTAGTAAGTTGACACTATGTGTACATTTATGATATTTACTTATGTTTGATAAATGTAAACAAAAAGCTGTAATTATTTCAGCGTTTAAACGTAGAGCTATTAAAAAGCCGATTTTGTTTTTTCCTAGGTTAATTAATTTTGTGAAAAACAAAATATGTTTATACCCTAAAATAGTTTTAACCTTGTTGAAATATATTTAATTGATAAAAACTGTATTTATAGCTAGTATTGAAAGTCAAACTACGCAGACAAAACGTGTTTGTTAAATTTTCATTATTGGAAAGTTGAAGAGTTTCTTATAAATTCAGAGCGTACACTACTTAGTTGACACCGTGTATATAATTGTCAATTTTTAATATGGTTAGTATATTTTTTAACTGACAAAACTTGTAATTATTGCAACTTTTGAAAGTAGAACGACCCTATCAGCGACCTTTTTATTTAGTTTTCATTTTTACTATATGTTGAGGATATTTTTAGAAACCAGGGTCTACGCGAGGTTGTTTTATTTGGCAGTTTTTTTTTATCACTAGCTGAAGTAATTTTTAATATGAACGAAGTTATTAAAGTTATTTGGTTTTTATTCACTACCAAATCGTACCAGTAGACTGCAGATTTTAGACATAGTAAAAAAAGGGTATAAAACTTGAGATTTACTTATTTATTTTGGATCATCCTTTTGTCTGTACATACTGTGAGGTCGTAGAGACAATTAAAAAAAAATTCACCCATGCCGATAAACAACAAATTAACAAATAAAATGTAAATTAACGGTAGCGAAAGAATAAGAAAAACACGACCACCTCTGCGTAAAATAACTCTACCAAAATCAAGAGAAAAAAAAGTCCAACTTCCCCGAACAGTATATGAGCGTTGAACAACTTTCCCCCTTGAAATAAAACTGAAAGAATCGTGAAGAAAGAAGGTGAAGGCTCCCCCAATGGTAGCTACTGAACGTGATCCTCCGGGCTTCCGCCCTCCATCACCCATCAAGGATTTTACAAACTTGTTTTTAAAGTTGGAAGTTTCGAGTGCCGAACCCTATACAAGGCTGATTGCAGTTCTCTGTACCAGTTGTTTAATATTAAACTTAAGTCTACCCTACTTTTCACCCATTTAAGCCTTAGAAGACCCTGATTTAAGTGTTTTTTCCACCATCCTTAGATTTCTATTTCTTTCTTTCAACAAACACTTTCTATTGGGGAAAGCACAACGATTTTCTTTTCGATAACTTTCTCATTGTCTTGTGAACATAGCACGCTACGTTTTATTTTTCTGCCTATCGGGTGATTCGCAATCTTACTTCTAAACGGAATTCCGTTACTTAGTATTGTAATACCGGACGATTTTTTTTTTGTACGGTATCTGATTTCCCCTGTTATTTTTAAAATATGAGACATTTTTGAAGCGATTTTCAAATGGTTTTCGCCATTTTTCGTAATGTTTGTTTTGAGAACGTGAGATGCGGTTTTGTGTGACGTTAGGTTTTAGTAAAACAATTTCTTTATTGTGCTACGTTTCGAGCTATATTGAAATAATCTTCAGAGCCTGGGATATACAAACATTGATTCCATTAAAAAATACATGTAGTATGTGAAAATGAATTTATACGATGATTTACACAAAGTTCAATTTTAGGTTTAATCAAAGGATTTATAACCACTCAGTGCGTGGGTGTTTTCTGTGTAGATGTGTCACGAGTGTGTCGTGTTGGGAGTGTTAGTGAGATATAAATGTTTTGTTTATAGATGTTTGATTTTGAAGGACATGATTTTTACATAGTCTAAAGCAGTAACAATTTGTTCTTCTTTTCCCTAATAAACCCGTTTATAATAATCCTGAAAAGATAATTAAGCCGGAACGAAAAACCATTACTCTTTTTTCCCCTTGTCGGCCCGTTTCACCTCAAAGAAGCCGACTTCTCATAGAAAAATGAGTTCCTATACCCGCTTTCTTCTTCACTTCTTCCAAATAAAACATATATAAAGAAAAACATTTTTTTCTCACTAACATTCCCAACGCGACACAATCGTGACACATCTACACAGAAAATACACACTCTGAATGAGTACAAATAATTTGAGTGAATTTAAAATTGTCTTGCATTGTATAAATTCCTTTTTTAATCGAAAATTTTCTAACATTGTTGATTAAACCTAAACTTTCTATGTTATGTACATCATTGCATAAATTTATTTTCACATCTATTTGTACACATGTATTCGTATAATCCAAGCAATGTTTGTAATTCCCCGTGACTGAAAATGTTCCAAACAAAGGTCGAAACGGTGGAGCAATAAAGAAAATGTTTTTGTAAAGTTACATCAAGATTTAAAAGAAAAAAAAAAAAAAAAAAAAAAAAAAAAAAAAAAAAACTGGACATACACTAGTTAGTTGACACCCTGATTTACTCTAGTAACTCTTGTTTAAGAAAGTGAAATAATTTTTTACCCTCTATTTCGTAGGCTTAGAGAACCCAATAGCACCCTTTCATGAAAAGCAGTATTCATTTTTAAAAAAATTATCGATTTCCATGCTGAAAACATGTTAACAATTAATAAAAGTAATTTATATGCCTAGCGAAAATGAAACGCTGAAGGTTCCAATATCATTTCACCTTTTCTTTTATAAATTATTATGTGTAGAGATTAGTGACCGTTAACGGATAATTATTCAAATATCGTGAGATGCGGTCTGGTGTGATGTAGGTATCAGAAAAACATTTTCTGATACCTACATCACACCAGACCGCATCTCACGATATTTGAATAAATAAATTATTATATTATTAACAGTAAAGACTATTTTTTTATAAAAATGTGTTTTTGGTTGTCTTCGTCTATAGAATAGAGTGGATCACGATAAAAAAATAATTTTTAATAACAACAACAATATTATCAGTGTAATATAATTTTTATGAAAGAAAAACCTCTTATTATTGTAGATTTTAAAATTAGATCTTACGCTATATGAAACACATAGTTCAGTTTGTGCTAGTTCTAGTGATTTTTTTTACGAAAACCAGGGAAGCCATTAATGAGTTGTCTCCCATTATATATTTATCACATTAAAGCCAGAAACAGACTTACCCGATGCTACGCTACCCGATGCTGTGCGATCCCCACTGTCCTGATTTTCGTCGGGTAGCATCGAGTACAGTCGAAGACAAAAGAACCGGGCACTTATATTTTTATTCAAACTACATGTATTATTATCGGTGTATTAATTACAACGTACGTATTTTAATAAAAACCAAATTAACTATGATTAAAAATTAATTAATTTTTATTTAAAAAATTAATTTTAATGGTTTGGTAGAAAATTAATCAAAACACCGGGATACGATTTTTTGATTTGAACTAACAAATTATTGTACTCGCTTCGGCGGAACAATACTAAAATTACAACAATTTTTTTACACGGTTTTGCTCATACAAATTAATGAACAATTTATTTTATAGTTTTTTTTCTCGTAAAATTACACCATTTTGTAATGTCGGGTAGCGTCAGAACAGGACGCTCATATTTTTTGTAGTTTATTTCAAACTAAGTGCATGTAATTTTGTCGTTATATTAAGTTAAACAATTAAGTTTAACAAACAATTTATTAGATAGTTGTGCTCATAAAATTTAACTAACAATTTATTACAAGTGTTTGCTCCAAATAGGGCATTAAGAACGAAAGATGAGTTGCGATTGTGATAGTGATTATTGTGATAAACGCTGCGGACAGTACGCGGCGTGTACTTCCGTCGGATAGATGTGCATACCCCACCAAACGTGGCAAGGCTTCGGGTAGCATCGGGTAGCGTCGAATGGAGTAGCATCGGGTAAGTGTGGTTCTGGCTTAACTCATTATGAAGAAATTGAAAGGAAAATCTGTAATTATCGAAATGTTTAAAAGTATTTGCTTATAAAAACCCTGTTTCATTTTTTGGTAGGTTGATAAGTTCAGCAGAAAACCAGGGTAGACATTAGTAATTCGACACCCTGTATATATTTATCGTAATTTTTTATATATTGGTATTTGGTTATACAGATCTTCAAGAGGCCTAGGCAATCAGATCGTTAGAATTTTCCCTCTTTTTGCCATTTTTAAATGCTGTGTAATCCGGATTGGATTCTTGGCGACTTATGAAGTAGCCATGGGGAACTGTTTCGTGAAGTGATATTTTTATATTCCTTAAATAGTAATTCATTTACGTTTTAGTGGACAATTGATCAAATTATTTCATTCAATCATTTATGCTTTTTATGTATGGTTTTGGTTGGGTTAGAAAAGTCAGTGTCATGAGCGGGATTCGAACCCACGACCTTCGGCTAATTACCCCGCTGCTCTACCACTTGATCTATTGTGACTTCGATCCTCTCGGACATCATCTCTCCATCTCGACCTACAACTAACCTACGGTAACTAACAGCTCCAACTCCTCACTTCAAAAGTCGCTGAGAATCGAATCCTGATTACACGGCATTTTAAAAATGGCAGAAAGTGGGAAGGGTGTGAAAAAAACTAATTGAATAAAATACGCTCAATTAACAAGGAATGATCAAGTTGGCCATATTGATGTGTGACACCGTACTTTATAAAGATTTTTTACGAGTATATTAGTTTTCCTACAAAATAATATGAAATATAAAGAAATCAATTCTGAATAAGATATTTACATAGGTGTTTTTTTCCAAATGATTAGTTTTATAATTTAATCCATTATATTAGTCCATTATTTAGTGATCTAATTGACCTAATTACATTTTTCAATTAATTAATCTATTTATATTAGGTTGAAATGAAAAAGTTGGTGTCAGGAGCGGGATTCGAACCGAAGGCCTTCAACGCTGCTCTCTGTATTGAAGGTCGTGAGTTCGAATCCCCCTCGTGACACTTTTTTATCTCAACCAAAATCTTACTTAAAAAGAATAATTAATTGAATTATATGATGTATCCAGCAGCGTTTTATGTTTTATAAAATAATATTAGACTTTAAGTTTATTTATTTATTAAACTTCGTCATAAATTTAAAGCTTTGTTTAAAAAAAAACAGTCCCAATTACAAGTAAAGTGTGTTTTTATAAAAACTGAATATAAGTTGTGATTTGTGGACATTGGAGACAGGCGAAGAGACGTATATTTTCACGGTTTAGTTGTTTCAACGTGCAATATGTTCTTGTTAGGGCGAATTCATCGGGGCGAAACTTATGTTAACCTCTTGTCTACTTCACTGGTCTGAACTAATGTTTAACTGCCTTATCTTGTGACTGTCCGACACGACAACTGTTCAATTACCAAGTTGTGCCGGGTATTTGCCTCCCCCTCGTCGAAAACAACATCCAGCTATAAATCAAAATTGCTTTACATTTTATAATAAGCCTCATTCCACCAGTTTCTCACTCCTCGGTTAGAATAAAAGCTATTAATCGTAATACCTTTGTAATGTTCGGGGGGGGGAATTAAAATAAAAGACAAAATGTGATTATTATTAAAGTACGGACGGAATAATTCTTTTGTTCCAAAGCCATTAGCCCAAGAAATTGATAAATAAATTCGTCGAAACAGTGGCCCATTGTTGGAAGGGTTCTTTTGTTTTCGTTTTGTACAAAAACTTAGACCCATTTTTAATCCCTCTTCAAATTGTATCTCTCATTCGGGAGTTTGTATTGTTTTCAAAATAGGCGGAACAGATGATAAATAGCCACCGCCTTATTCGCCTCCTTAAAGATCCCAGGGAAAAACATTTCTCCTTTTTTATCTATTTTTCGAGGATGAAACAATACAATCGGATTACTTTCCGCAATATGTAGGATTATAGATTGGCGTCGGGAGGTGGTAGCAGTAGGAATCCTCCGATACGTATTAGCACTTTCATCCATGTTTCTTTATTCATAACTCACGCAAACCTGATTACCGATACAATTCAATTTTTAAAATGGAAAATTCATTGTAGGTTGTATTTTACCGCCGTGTTTCCAGTCCACGTGCATCTAGAAAGCGTAATACTGTGTTTGGTTGGCTTTAAGGGATAATTTACTTTCCTTTACTGCTGAAAACTTGGGATAAATTTATGAAATTTGTACATATCCTATGTATAAAAATTTATTGATATTAACTTGCTAGTTTATGAAATTACACATATTAAACAGTTTATGTGCAACTAGGGTTTGTTTCATTTCCCTCATTCAATCTTCATTGAGGATATGTGGCGAAGGTAAGTAATATTTCAATTTTATTTTTTACAAGAGGAGTCTGGAGACTGATATTTTTTTGTTACTTTTTGTTGCATTATATCGAAAAACATTCGAAGTGCTACATCCTTGCAGACGATGCAGGCCCTAAGAACTGGGAAAAAAACACAAAGATTTTACTTTTTTTTTATTTCTACCCTATTCATACGAGTACGTATCACAAATGTGATCAAAAACGTTTTTTCCCACAGTTTCAGCATTAACACAAATATGTGGTGTTTAGTGGCCGTTAGTTGATGATTATTGGGAGATCGTGAGATGCGGTCTGGTGTGATGAAGGTCTCAGAAAAACATTTTCTTTATCGTGCCAACGTTTCGATCTTTATTGAGATCATCTTCAGGGCCTGGGATTTCTAAGCATTGTTTAAATTACACAAATACATATAAGATTTTCTCAAACCTACTTCACACCAGACCGCATCTCACGTTCTCCAAATAATCACTAACGCTAATGCCGACGCTACAACCAGACGGCATAGGCCATAAGAAACCAGCTTTCATCAGTGCGAGGAAGAAGGGGTCTCGAGGCGATCGTGCATTAAACGGGTAAACATGATTGATGTTACAACGTTACAGCGGGCAACACACTCGATGCAGCTCAACGCGACGTGACCCAACGCCACCCGTTGCGCCCCATGTTGGTGTGGTGTGCACAACTGTACATCGCAAGCAGACGCAACGCGAATAGACGATACAGTGTATATCACAGAAGTATTCGCGAAGATGGAAATGGCAGAAGCAGCGATCTGCTCGCTGTCAACTGCGAACTGAAAAACTTGAGTTCATGCGACGAACCCTCTCTATAGGTGAATCTGGTGAATATCATGCGTTGAATTCTGTATTAGAAAAGGAACAATGCTGATTCATTCAGTATTTCAGTATGTTGTATTTTTGTATGAGGAACCATCAATTTGATTATTTGCCTACAGCAATAAAGGAACTGATGTTTTCAAAATATCATATACCATTATTATATCCCCAATAGATGTGATCAATCTTAATATTGATTTTTTTTTATTTTCCTTGACCAATTTCTTCACCTTTGAAAAAAATAATTAAAAAAGCAATTACACCACTAAAAATCTAAATAGGATATTAAATTAAGTACGTTTTTTGAAATTTGCTGGTATCTAGGTGTGGAAATAGTAGTTTAGAATTGCGTTTTTCAACTGTGGAAAAAAAAAGATTTTTCTCTCTACTAAAACGCATATTTCCCAAACGTTTACAAGTTTACTATTGATCGCACGGATTTGTCCAAAAGCTTTGAGTTTCGGAATTATCGTTGTTTATTTGACGCAAGGTCGTGAAATCTTAAAAAATCAGAAAACGTGAAATAACTCCGAAACTGTCGAGATTCGGACCATAGTTAATTAAAATTAAGACTTTTTGGTTCCCTATATAGACAGGGTGAATTGCTACTCGTGCTACAAACTTCTCCAGTAGATTCTTCACCCTAAAATGAACAAAAAAGTTCATATTGTCCATGGTCCGATTCTCA
>CM077101.1:27094832-27123980 GCA_039619505.1 Cimex hemipterus
AATCGATAAAAAGCGAAATTACTCTGAAATGGTTGAGAATCGGACCAAGGACAATATGAACTTTTTTGTTCATTTTAGGGTGAAGAATCTACTGGAGAAGTTTGTAGCACGAGTAGCAATTCACCCTGTATATATACATACATAAACACACACACACACACACACACACACACACACACACACACACACACACACACACACACATATATATATATATATATATATATATATATATATAACGGTGCTATACCATCTAACCACACTGCATTTTATAATTATCGACTTGTAAACTGGTTTATACAAACAAAACTATTATTAAATATTGCGATTTTAAAGTTTAGACCTTTGGTACAAATACAATATTTGTTGTAACTCTTGATTTTTCTCCTCCCTGTTTGATTATAAAGTTTCCTTCTTGACTTTTATAGGAACACATTCTGTCAGATCTAAAGACGATGAATTTTCCCTCGACTCGTTTTGCCAAATTTTGTCTTATCCCGTTGTCCCTCAGGGTGGAGAATTTATCCGTCAAGAAATGACCTCTGGTCGCTGAAACTCACACAAGAAAAAATGAGATTGTAAGAATTGCTACACTTATCAGAACCTCTGGCATAAAAATAACCATACCTGAAATCGTCCTTTTGGCCCGTCGTAATTTTCGGAGTTAGTTATACATAATAGGTATGTTATGTTGTTTTGAAGGTATGGTCCTCGGTTTATATTTTCATAACGTAATTCGCATACCGCTTAAGATTCTTAAAAGTTATACACAATTTAGAGAACAATAAATATCTAAGTTATATTATTCACTATATTTAACCTATAATAATGAAAAAATGGCCAATTTTATTTACAAATTAAATTGAAACGTACCTAAATCGGACTGGAAACAGCACCTCCACTAAACTCCAATTTGCCCTGGACGGCGGTAATGGAAATTGACTCGGTAATGGCCGTTTGTGTCGGTTACTGGCCATTTCCTCCTTTCAGATTCATTGTCAAAACTTTAATTCTAAATGACCACGACTCCCTGTTTTACCTGTTTAGGTAAATTGACCAATGGAAACTAGCATTTTTTGGTCCTTTTCGGTGGTTTCTTCCGCTTATCCTCCATGTTTCAATGTGTCATCTTCAGTGATGATGGCACACAATCAAACAGAAAGTTCGCCAGGACGGACAAAGACAATGTATTTTATTTTACTTTAATTTTAATCAGAATATTTATGATGTGAAAATAATAAGCATGAATGTTTTATACATTTTACATCCGAGAGTGAAAGGCTTTATTAGCAGGCTGACCGAGACTAATGATTCTCATAATAAATGACCAAACGGCGGGCGTCGATGCGCGGAAATTAATTGCATTCGGTCCGTGGTTGGAATGAAAAGTCCCAATCACAAACTGCATAATGCCCTCATTAAATCACGACGTGGCCTAGGACTAAGTTTAACTCAAATATTTATTTCCTCCAATTATACCTCAATTGTATAATGAGTTTCAATTTACGTTGCCCTGTTGAAAGTTGAAATGGGCGAGTTTGCAAAATCAAACAGGCAATTCTCAGAGGCGGAGGACCATAACTGTTTGTAGATCCATAAATAAACCCACAACTACTTTTCAGTGTTACCCGCCTGTGGTATGGAATAAATAAATTAATAATAATAAAGTTTATAGCACATAGAAATATATATTTTCCTAAATATACAAAGTTGAATTTGCACGATTCAACCAAAATCTGCAGACATTTGGTCGAAAAGTATGAAAAAAATAAAATACAATAACGTAAAACCAAAACAGAAAAAATCCAAAGAAAAATTAATATTAATTTTCGCTGAAATTACAATGAAAACAGTAAAACCAATTATATCAAATAATTCACCATTCTTAAGTCATATGATGCGAAAATTGACCTAAACAGGCAGTTGCTGGAATCATTATTAATTATTATTAAGCAATATCAAACACATTACCAATTCTCTCAGATTTTTAGGAAAATATGAATAACTGTTTGGAGTGTTTGTTTTGTGTGCACATGTGTCATTTTTGCGTATCCTTTTGATATAACATTGAGACATCTACACAGAAAACAAACACTTTGAACCTTGAAGATGATCTCAATAAAGATCGAAACGTTGTCGCCATAAAGAAAATCTTTTTCCAAAAACCTACGCTCCAACATGATTTTAGCGTGTATATCATTAAAATGTTCTTATTGATATAATTTGTAATATAATATATTATTGGCACACCAAATACTACACTGAAACAAACACTTTGAGCCCTGAAGATGATCTCAATAAAGATCGAAACTTATTTAGAAATCGTGAGATGCGGTCTGGCGTGATGTAGGTGTCAGAAAAACATTTTATCTATCGTGCCAACGTTTCGATCATTATTGAGATCATCTTCAGGGCTCGAAGTGTTTGTTTTCTGTGCAGATGTGTCATTTTTGTGTGACGTGTTGATACAACAATGACATATCTACACAGAAAACAAACACTTTCAGCATTGAAGATGATCTCAATAATGATCGAAATGTTGTCGCGATAATGAAAATCTTTTTCCAAAAACCTATGTCATAACTGACCGCACCTCACGATCTCCTAATAGTCATTAACTAATGATCACTAAAACCCTCGGAAATATGAATAACAATTACTTGTATATATTATCTGTTCAGCCTATCCTTTCGTTGTTGGTATAGCAGACGAGTATAGGCTTTTCGCCATTTTTAATTCGTGTGTTTTATGTGAACCCAAGTGTGTTTTGTACGATATTGAATGATGTTACATTCAGCGGGTCGATCAATCTGTAGTTTGGTTGTTATCGATAATTTTATACCGCATATTCTCGCTGGATTTACATATCAGACGCGTTTATGCCTCTTGCAATCTTCAGTGTTAAATCTGTGTTTATGGAATATCAAGTGTCTTTTGTATTTAGTCAAGTGTCTATAATTTTACCGTTGGGTTGATATGAATTTCTTCGCTATTTGGCTTGTCAAACCCGTTTTTTGTATTTCGCCATGTTCAATGTAAGGCATGTGAAATTTATGGATAGTCAAGTGTGTTGTATAAGGTCGTGACAGTTAGAAAGACTGATCTTTGCGAGAGTAACATTAGTACAATATTGTAATGTATATTTGTAAGGGTTTTTAATTGGGTAATTGTGTATGTGTGGATCTTTCCCCAGTGATCAAGGAGGTTTTTTATAATGACTAATTAAGATGGTCTATGATTAAAAATAAAATAAAGAATACCTGTGTTATAAAAGGAACACGCACCAACACGTGGTCGTGAGTTATTGAATAAGGTTAAAACCCAACCAAACCGTGTTCCTCATGTAATTTATTGCCTTGAAACTCTGGTCAAGTAAATATACATAAAAATCAAATGAAAATAAAAATACTTGGAAAAATGGATATTTACATAAAAAATAAAAATAAAAAATACCTTTACAAAAAAAATCTTCCAGCGCTGAAGCAATTAGAATTATGTACAACAGATATGGAATGACATAAACAATAAAATTGGGTACCCACAAGGTTAATCGAATAATTACAATCGTAAAAAATCAGTTTGCACAACCTCTTCCGAGAGCTCTCACCATCAAAAAAAAAAAAAACTTCCTTGCGCCGACCGTCTGCGCCCAGCTCCCCACTCCGTTATCTCTTCTTCACGTCGGTGGAGAGTAATCGCGCGAATTTCCAAAAACGATCGTCATATTGTAATGTATATTGTACTTAAAATTACTGTAGACTTCTAAGAAAGGTTTGATTGAATAGTGGGTGTAATTACGTTAAGTCCAAGAGATTTGTGCACGGAGTACTTAACTTCAGAAGGATGGAAAGTTTTCCTTGGGTGATGGGGTCCAAAGCAGTGGCAGTAATGTCTTGTGAGTTTTGATAGTCAAAACAGATTTCAGCCTTAAAAGTTTTCATAGTTCACTAATTTCGTGGTCCGCTTGAGCAATTAATATATTACAATGTTATGTTTTTTTTAGTTGAGATAAAAAAGTCGGAATGGAACGAGCGGGATTCGAACCCACGGTCTAGATACGTCGCTCCATCCATTAGGACACTAACATCCTATCTCAACCCCACCTTTTGAATTTTCCCTCCTTTTTGCCATTTTTCAAATGTCGTGTAATGTGTAAAGATTGGATTTTCGACGACAAATTAAATGGCCACGGAGAGCGTTAGTGAAGTCTACTTCATTGTAAATGATTAAATTCGCTAATTTCGTGGTCCGCGTGACCAATTAATATATTACAATTGATTTAGGTTTTTTTAGTTGAAATGAAAAAGTCAATGGCACGAGCGGCACGACCCACGGACCCCAAAATGCACGATAGCTGAACTGGTAGAGCAGCGGCATATCTAGCCGAAGACCGTGGGTTCGAATCCCGCTCGTCCCATTGACTTTTTATCTCAACTAAATACCTTAATTAATTGTTTTCATAGTTGTTGAAGTCTTCTTTTGATCAAACGTAATCCGTATAATTCTTTACTTGACATTCATTATCTTTTTAAATTATCCATTTACGATTTGTAAAATTCGAGCCTGAAAACACGTCACAAGGTTTGCTGTATGCAAATGAACTTGTTCGGTTTATCTTTTCAGGCGAATTGATCCATCTTCCTGAAGAGCAGTGCATTGTTTTCATTTCCACGCATTGGTGAGTTTGTCGAGGGCAGCTTCTAAAACGTATATTTGTAAAAGGCGAAAGTTATTAAATTATATCCCCTAATGGCGAAAGTAACGCTTGAAAGAGGATGAAATGTATTGAAAGTAAAATGATTAAACGTTATTTTGGGGTATATCCCAAGGACGAAGTTTAACAAGCGCTCAGCGTGTATACCACAATCTTAATGAGTTGTTTAACTTTGGAAGTGCTTCCTTGAATGTAAACTCCATGGCTCCGGTAAAATGTCGGTTTTTCTACAAAATCTTTCTCTGAGATATCGGATGCCTAATTAGTCCGTTAATTAACATGTGTCATGGTAAGGTAAATGCAGTTCAGCCGAAGAACCTCTTACTCTTTTTTAACAGGGGTAAAAATAAAATCGACCAGTATGTTACCTGTCCCGAACGGTGACACGGTCCTATGATTCGAACGGCGGTTTGTTCAGTCAATCGCGTCCCCCAATTGGGTTAGTTGGGGATGGAGAGGGTTAATTGGGGCAGAGGTAGGCCCTTAGATCCTCTCAGATTCAATTACTTTATACAAATGCTCACTTTGATCTGTCTAAATCCCTTAAAAACACAGTATGAATAGGGTTGACCATTGAGGCCTCCTGAGAGAGTTATTACGATCCCAGCTGTGCTAAACCCTTCCCTCCTCCAGAATGTTATTAAAAAATCTTTATCTTTATATTAGGCGAGATTATACCGTCCTTTATCTGCTAGCTGGAATTAAACTGGACACGTGCTACATATTTATGCCCGCTGAGGGAATTCGATATTAAACTTGGTAAATTGTTAAGAGAACCCCTTCTCAATTACAGCCTTATCTCCCAACAAACCCCTCCACGATAATTTCATTATTCCAAAAAAATATAACCCCTTCAGCTTTATTATGGGACCAATTTTTGATATCACTTTATTACACCGGCCTTGCAATATATGTACAAAACGTCGGCACTGGCACGGACAGATTGGGAAATTTAATTATGACTTGATCTATTTCAGTAAAAAGTAATTTGTGATCATAATGGCAATCCGATATTTTAAATATATGTTGTAAAAATATTAAAAGAGAGAGAATTGTGATTTTTTTGAGGGGCATTGTTTCCCTAAAAAAACAGAATGCACAAGGGCCGTTCTTAAAATTGATGTTATTGTTTATTCGGAGATCGTGAAATGGGGTCTGGTGTGACGTAGGTTTCATAAAAACATTTACTTTATCGTGCCAACGTTTCGGTCTTCCTTGAGATCATCTTCAGTGCCTGGGATTTACAAACATTGTTTAAATTTACCAGAAACATGTAGGATGTGGAAAAAGGTGAATCTATACAGTGTAAAATATATTTTTTATATTCAATCAGAGTATTTCAACTCACTCAAAGTGTTCGTTTTCTGTGTATTTGTGTCATTATTGAGGGTCCTGTTGAGAGTGCCAGTGGGATATTGCTGTTTTATGTTTATACACGTTGGATTTTGAAGAGGTGAGAAAGTAAACCGGTATAGAAAGACATTTTTGTATAAGGAGTCGACTTCTTTGAGGTTAAAAGAGCCTACGATGGGGAAAACCGTTGGCAATAGTTCGGCCAGATTATTTCAGGATTATATAGATGGTGATAAATAGGAAATGGAAAGCTAAATTCTTTAAAAAGTTTGCTATGTAAAAATGTTTGATTTGTGTATTGTGATGAACGTTTTATATGTAATATGATATGTTTTGTGTGATGTGATGATATATGTATGTTATCGATATTGAATTTCACATACAAATCTCAAGCCGTGAAGATGATCTCATCAAAAAACGAAACGATGGCACGATAAAGAAAATGTTATTCTGAAACCTACATCACACCAGACCGCATCTCACGATTTCTGAATAATCGCTTTTCCGTATGTTTTGAATGTTTTTCACCGGTACCTTCCAGATTTCACGACACATTCTGGCTTACACACCACTTCCAATTTAAAGCATTGATATTCAAACAAAATTTTTATCCTTTTCTTTTGATTTTTGTAATTTCCTGCTCATTGCGAATAACTTAGTTTTTCTGTTTTTATTATTTTTTTAATATTTTTAATATTTCATTTTTTTTTCAAAGGTCTGACTAGATCTCACGAACATTCTGTCTCCTTAGTACAAGCAGTTTTATTCATGGTCACTAACAAACTAAACGTAGCCTTCTCAGTGTTTTTCACCTGTGCCATCTAGATCTCACTATATATTTTAGCTGCCGCAACCTAGTCAGCTTAATTCATCGGTTATTTTCAAATTGTAGCCATCCCAGGTGTTTCTCACCAGTGCCATCTAGATCTCATAAGGCATTGTAGTTGCCTCAACACTCCCCAGCTTAATTCACTTATTCCCAACCATTTGTAGCCTTAATGTTTTTCACCTGTGCCTTCTAAATCTCACGACACGTTCTAGCAATACCGAATCCAATTTTATTCATTGTACACCAACAAAGAAATTTCATTCTTATTATTTTGCATTTGTTCAACGTACACAAAACACAATCCAGCTTTCGCTCTACTTCATCTTTAACACTGGTAACTTAGCTATAAAATATATTGTATCATTCTCGGTTGTATTCTAGGTGCCTTGAAATCTCACTGTACTCATTTGTAATGAGCTTGTCACTTACAAACAACATTAAGCATTCCTAGCATCTTAATTATTTTTTCATTAAAATTGTTGACAAATCAGGTGTTTTTCGCAGATACCCTCTAGATCACACTATATATTTTAGCTGTCTCAAGACCTTCTGCCGAATCAATTAGTCACCAACAAACGAATTATATACGCACCATGCGGTTAAAAACAATTAAGTCTATTAAGCCTATAATTTTGTGGATCTTTTCCCGTCCGAAAAATATTGGCAAAGGAATTAAAAATAAAGACTTCGATTACAATTATAAAACAAGGACTTTAATTAACATTTTAAAAAAGACCAACAAAAAAGGCCAGGCGGTTCTGCAGCGCTTCCGCCCATCCTTTTTTATACAAGAAATAAACAAACAAACACATTCATTAATAAAAACTACAAAATGGCACACTGGCGTTGAAAAAAAAATGTGTGATGCGAAGTCGACTGGAAATTGAGAAAGCGATGAATCCACGTTGATGGTCAAGTAAGCAAATTTCTTTCGATCAAAAAACAATCTCCGACATCAGAAAAAATCTAAAAGAGACTGCTCGTGTTGAACAACAACATATCCATTGTTGATGTTCTAGCATTATAAATATTTCCCCTTTTGGAAAAAAAAAAGAAGAAACACAAACATTCCCGTACTATCCCTGGTATATATGTAAACTTGAACGTAGCGTATCATCTGTGGATGTTGCTGCTTCACATGATTTCTTTTCCTTCTTTCTTTGGTATGGTCGGTGCTATGTGAGTGATGTGAGTCGCTAGATAGAAGGTGAAGTCATGGTGAGTAAGTTCATTCCTGTAATTTATCGATCGATACGACTTGGTTCTTGAATGTGAATTTTAAATAATAGAGCTCCCCTACAAACCTTTCCTTATTATTACCTATTTGTTTAAAAAATAAATTTTTATTATTGTTTTTTATTTTAATTGAAGTCCTTTTTTATAATTGTAATCTAAGTCTTGTTTAAATTCCTTTGTCACTATTCTTCGAACGAGGAAAGATCTACAAAAATTAAGTCTTAATTGACTTAGTTGTCTTTGACGACATAGTGTTTCATAAATAGGGTAGCAGACCACTAAGCTGTTAGTGGCAAGTAATTACTACATAAATTAAAAATTGTTGGAATTTAAAAAAAATCAAATCGAATAATAAATATTTCCTTCATATCAAATATTTGTAATAAATAGCTCTATAATAACGTGTATTATATATTGAATTAATATAACATTTTAATAACAACAGGAATTATATAAAGATAAATGCATGACAAAAAAAAGTAAAACCCGTAGACGACGAGCACGATCGTTCATGCATTCCGCAATATGGGAAAACATGTTGACCAATATAAAAGGCAAGCTTTTTTCTAGGCTGTCAGCTCCGGGAATTGCTATAGAATTGGACACAGTAAAGAAATCAAAACAAATCTTGGATCAAAAGGTCAAAGAAATAGCCCCGAGACCGAGGACATTCCATGAGGAATTACTTGTTGCCGAAAACCTTTGATATAAGAAAAACTTTAAAGGAATATATTGTTTTAGCAAATTTCAAAATCGCTCTTAGCGAATATGAACTAGAATCCAACCAACCCGATAAAGCAGCAGGAAAATACGTTGAACTAAAAAAAAAATCATCAGAAAATATATAACCAATGCAGATTTGCCATTTTCTTCTACATTTGCTAAGCCAGAACTGAAAAAACCTTTTTTTTTTAAACAATCTGAACATAAATCTCTGGATTTTACCATAGAAAGATGGATAGCAGGCAAATCAGAAGAAGGCTCAAATGTGTCTGAATTACACTCTCTGTATCTACTCTAATATTATTGTGTAAGAAACATTTAAAAAAAATTTATATCCCCAATATTAGAGGAAAAATTAATAAAATTGCCAAATTTTAAATTATATGAGCCGAACGGAATAATATCCTTTTTGATACAATTTGCGCCCATAGCACAAAGAAATAAGTCCAAATTTAAGCAATTTTCACTTACATCGGCAGAAAGAGGATCAGACATTCTAGCATCTAAGTTTTTATATAATGCGGTAGCTTATCAACACAACGATTTTGAAATGTCTTTCGATTGTTTAATGAAAAATGGGTTGTCCCAAAAACAATACTTATTTGTTTATCTCTCAAGGAGAAAATGTAACGTTAACTACCTACGTGGACAACCGCATAAAACGACGCAGTTTTTTTTCAGATGGAGACACTATCCCAATAGACTTGAAAAATAAAATATTTCTAATTTTAATTATAAGATACATAATAAATTGTCAGAAATCGTTTGGAGATCGTGAGATGGGGTCTGGTCAGACGTAGGCTTTAGTAAAACATTTTCTTTATCGTGCCCGCTTCGAGCTTTATTGAGATCATCTTCAGTGATGAAAAAGTTTATTTTTTGTGTAGGTATTTCATTACTGGGTGTCGTGTTGAGTTTTTCTAAAACATACACAACCTACTAAAACATCAGTCAGCATCTCACGATCTCCAAATAATCATCAGCTAACGGCCACTAAACATCACACATTAGATTAAAAAATTGACTTTTTCTAGCTTGAAGAAATTGTTTTTCATAAATAGTACACCGTTTTTACAGTTCTTCAGTCGTGTCTATTCTTAAACGTTAAAATTTGTTAGTTTTTAAAATTCTTTATTAAAATTGTTGTATTACATTTAGCGAATTGTGTACTTTCATGCGTGATGAATCGTAAAAGCTTCAGTATGAAGTTTCAGTTGAAACTAATGTTTTCCGAGATGGATTGGACAATAAGTAACTATCGATTATCAGAGTAAAACCTTACTAGAAGCTTTTAGAAGTCTTTTTTTTTGTCGCCTTTGCACGCAACAACTACATTCAATGACGGGAATATTTTTCTTTGTCGAGCCTCGATTTCCTCGGAAACGAGACTGGTAAATTCCGCTCTGAAACTTCCTAAAAAAATTGATCTTTGGACGACAAAGAAAGAAAGGAAGGAATGTTTAGACAAAAAGTAGGCGAAATATGCACTAAAATCAAGTACAAAAGGCAAAATCCACATTGAAAGATTACAAGAGAGACTTGTGGGCCTCGTATAGCTCATGAGTGTTATTAAAAAATCAGAATAAATATTATATAAAACAAATTAATTTAATGTATTTGATAACTTTCCATTTCTCTTACAAAAAATATTTGAGATAAGAATTATTTTGAATAGAAGAATAGGAAAATATCAGCAGGGCCAAATTGTAGCTACTCTATGCACTCCCTCTTCCTGAAGCCATGAAGGCTATCGTTAATAATTTTTAAAAATTATTTCAAGTCCGAGATTATTTCTTTAAAATCACCCTTAAATGGAAACAACCTTGCAGAAATTTTCATGCAACTTCGCTAATTTATTTAAGGTGTGCGTTATTATTCTTTTCATGAGATATTAAATTCCTATTTTCAATTCACTTTTGGTAAATTTTCTGTTTAAAATTCTGTTTCGATATGTGTGAACCTTCTTTTGAAAGATGTACGGTTTTTATTTGACATATTTCTGTGTATTTTTCATCCCTGTCTAATGCCAATTTTGTCATTTTGTTATGTGTGTGTATTTATACGATTTTTTTTCGTCCGGCCCTTTTTGTGCGTTTGTGGGTAAAAGAGGTGTTTCGTTGTAGCCTCTGTTGTCTTTGATCCAATAGGCCGTTTGTTCCTGTCTGCCAGTTTGATCGTTTTCCTTTTTAATTTGTCTGGTGGTTTTAACGGCATGAATATTTTTGAGCTCTTGTATTCATCTCTTTTTCACGCAGTTTTCAATTCAACCAAATGAACATCAATTTTGCGAATGTTTATATCCTTTCGTATTTTATAACCCAATTTTCTTCTGTTTTCCTTCTCACCCTCCTATCTTCTTGGCACGCCCTGGCAACAAGATGCGAGTATGTGTTGAATAGAAGATCGAAAAAGGAGGCTGCCGGCTCTATCACTTCATCCAGCATTGTACGTATCTTATCTGATTCGAAGATCCCATTGTTGTCACTTAGCAAGGCTCAGACCAATAGGGTGCCTCCTTTATAAAAAGCTTTTAGTTAAATTTGTCTTACAAACTCCCTCTGAGAAGAGATACGTATCTGGGCTGAGGATCATTTTGCATTTTTCTAAATAAAAGATAGCCCTCTCGGTATCCGCCTGGGGAATTCTTAAAAATCATTCGATGTAAAAAATATATAAGCGTGCTGTTTAGTGACCTTTAGCTAACGATTATACGGAGATCGTGAGATTCGGTTTGGTGTGGCGTAGGTTTTAGAAAAACAGTTTCTTTATCGTGCCACGTTTCGATCTTTATTGAGATCACCTTCAGGGTTTGGGATTTATAATCATTGTTTAAATTTTACAAATACATGTACACTGTGAAAAAATGGATTTACACAATGCTGGAAATTATAGATTAAAAAAAGTAAATACATACCATGAATTTATACAACGCTAGAAAATTTTATATTAAAAAAAGGAATTTGTACAACGCTAGAAAATTTTTGATTAAAAAAAAAGGAATTTATACAACGCTAGAAAATTTTAGGTTAAAAAAAAAGAATTTATAGAACGCTACAAAATTTTATATTAAAAAAAGGAATTTGTACAATGCTAGAAAATTTTAAATATAAAAAAAGGAATTTGTACAACGCTAGAAAATTTTTGATTAAAAAAAAGGAATTGGTACAACGCTAGAAAATTTTAAATTCACTCAAAGTATTTGTGGAGATGCTGAGAGTGCCAGTGAGATATTGATGTTTTATGTCTATATATGTTGTATTTTGAAGGGGTGGGGAAGGAAGTCGGGACAGAAAAACTTTTTTATTCAAGTAGTCGGCTTTTTTGAGGTGAAAGGTGCCGACAAAGGGAAAAAATGTGGGTAACGGCCTGATTTTGAAATTTCCTAGCATTTAATCTAAAATTTTTCAACATTGCATAAATTCATTTTTCCCATTGTACATGTATTTATAAAATTAAAACAACGATCATAACCCCCAGGCCCTGAAGACGATCTCAAGAAAGAAACGTTGGAACGATAAAGAAAATGTTTTTCTAAAATCTAGGTCACACCAGACCGCATCTCCCGATATCCGAACACAATTTTTTTTTTTTTAATTTCATAGAACTTCACTGTGTTCATATTTGAAAATAAAAATTGTAACAAGAGGAACATTTAATACTTGTGCCTGCTATCTTCCACCACCTGCAAATAACCCCACTGCTACGCTATGCTTCATTATTTGACACTAATTTCATTATATTCTACCTAATTTCACCCCTTTGATTAATTTTCAATATTATAATGGATCCTGGAACAGAGGAGAAATATATTTCTAAATAAATTAACATCGGCATTTTCTCGTTATCAAGAAGTTAGTGCACCTTGTGCACAACAAACATAAAATTGATATTATACTCATAACCTACCTCTAAAACCTATTCATCCTACTAAAATTAAATATAACACACACAATTTCCCAACTATCCTCAGGATTATTTACACTGTATATCGAAACCAAGTAAGTACCACTCACATTCCTGTATTATAGCAGCATCCCAATGTAATTCTCATTCTTAAATCTCACACATCTTCAATTCAAAAAATTCTCTTACAGACCCATCATGCTTCTTCCTACACTGTCCAAAATCCCCTAAAGCCACCTTTTAAAATGTTCAACGTCTTTCTTGGATTCATATAAAATCATTCCTTCCCATTAATCCAGCTCTCGTTCTAATCATTCCATGATGCAGATTTGTATCCTGCATTTCCTCTTCTCCAGAAAACAAAGAGTATTGCTATTTTCAGCATAGGCCCATGCTTTTCATATAGTATGGTAGTCTTCGTACCCACTTGTTAAGACTATTGCTTCAGAGCGAGGCAATACATTCTCAGTTATGAGAACGAAGCCGGTCCCACAAGGGAGCATTGTTGGTCCCATCCTGTATATATATATATATATATATATATTATATATATATATAATTTACACTGTGAACTTTCCCGTATATCCACTATCTGTGACCACTTATGCGATCTTCTAACCCGATTCCTATCTCCTAGTCTCTACACCTATGTTCTTACCAGTGTTCGCCTTGAGTGTATCCAAGATTAGCACACATAGTGGATGATGGTGTTGAACGAGGAAATATATTTACTTTGAAAAAAGATAGCCTTCCCTTTCACTGTACATCAACATCTAATGCAACCAACTTCCACTCAAGTCAGATATGTAGACGTGTAACTAGAGTACAGACTGCCAATGAATCGGCACACAAGACGGAAGAGAGAACGACATAACAGAGGATTTGGACACCTTTGAAGACCTCTAGCACCACTAGAGCTTAACATAAACGATGGGATAAACATCTAGAAAGGGCCCAAATCAAGTTTTTTAATCATTACAACCTAACACACAGATAGGGGATAAAAATTGGAACTGTGGGGTTCCGCAATGCTGTTCAGTATTTATCGAATCCTATCTTTCCTATCAGAAGCTCCTTGCTGCGACAGTAGCCACACTATCTCCAACGTCCTCAACGTAAATCAACGAACTGGTCTGAATCCCACACGAATCTTTCGGTTTCTACCTGATCCTACTCTCTAAACTCTAACACTATCTCACCCTGTAGCCCGTCTCTTCCCCTTACCAACGGATGGCTTCCAGACTCCTGCTCTCGCCTCATGCTACCTTTGGGGGCAAATTCGATATTTGTCATATATTCTGTGATGTCTATACGTTAGAAATGAATGTATATCTTATATATATTTTTTACACGGGTTCGTAAATTAAAGGTCAAATATACAGTAATCGGTCTTTCGTATCGAGCAGAGTCTCAATGACCTGGCTATTTTCTTGTTTCGCCAAATTCCAGTAGTTGGGCTGGAGCACGCGATTTCTCTAGCGGTTCCAATCGATCGACCAGTCAAAACAAACATCGGTAACATTTCACAGTAATACTTCGTTTATTTTATAGTAAAACTAGAAACATGCTGTTAAAAAAATGTTACTGTATGTTGTACAAAAATAAGCATGTAAAATTTGATTCTTAATTATGTTCTTAGATAGTTCTTGGCGTTATTTATGTTATTAAATAATTGTAGTTTACAAATGGTGAGCCATTCTAATCACTGTTGATCATTGGTTATATACCATATATTTTACTTTTACGGGATAATATTATATTTATGCATTGATGATATAATATTAAACGGTTAGTAATTATTGATGAAGCTGATTTATGTCGGAATGCGTATACGGTCGGTTTGAGGGAAACAAGGAGTAAATGTTTCACTTAAAGAGCCATCCTGTCGGTAATAACCCAGAGGAAATTGACCGAAGTAATGAGATTATTTATCACAAAGGGCTCTAACCGACGAGGTGCAAATATTTAGAACAATTAATGTGCATGGGTTGGGCAGTAAGGGACGCTATTAGACTAGGCGAGGTAGCACAATTTGTACCAACTGTAAAATAAAGGATGATGAGGGGAGGAAAGGGTAGCTCACTTCAGCTATATTATTAGATGGTTATAGTGGTGGGGTCATAATTTCTCATAAGCTCTATACCCAATGCTCTTAAAATACATCTCAGTACATGCAATATATTCTTTCAAAAAGAGCTCAAAAACAAAACATATTTAATTTTAGTAATCCAGGTGAAATTGCGCGTAGAATTGATATAGCAAGTCCCATTAACTCATTCTTATTGTTTAACACAAGATATTAAAGGGATGATGGATGAGGGAAATCAGCGATTTTAATCAATTTTTATTTGAAATGCCAGTCGTAAAATATTAGATACATGACGTACCTGCTGCAAATATAGAAACATTTTATTTTAAGGGTGAATTTTAGTGTAATTACTAAATTCATCTTCCGTTTCTCCAGCCAATGTATGATGTACGATATAACATAAACCAACGCTTTCTTTTCTTTATCCTATAATCCATCCATTTCTTTATCCAGGCCTTTCTGTACCTCAGGGACTCGTCAATTATGGATAAAACAACACAAATACACAGAACACAGGAGCCAGATTATTATCATAGTCTCGGAAGCATTGACCCTACCCCAGAGTACTCTACATTCTTGGGATGATTGAGGTTAAGCCCCTCCATTCAATCTAATAAATTACTTTCAGTAAATCAATCTTTATGTAAGGTACTGGTTTAGACAAAAAACTCAGTGATTCAGGGATTCGAACCCACGACCCTCGGCTGAATACGCAGCTGCTCTAACCACTTATCGTTCGGATCGAAAATTCGTTACACTCGAACAGCATCTTCCCAGCTCGACCCGATCTTTTGAATTTTCCCTCCTTTTTGCCATTTTTCGAAAGGTTGTGTTGAAATGGGAAGTTAGTTTCCGAGTTGATCGAATTCGCGATGCTCAATTGGTAGAGCGGTGGCGTATTTAGTAGAAGGTCACGGGGCCGAATCCCGCTCGTGAAACAGACTTTTTTATCTCAACCTACAGCTTAATTAAATATTAAATGATTGACTGACGTTATTCAGCGTATGCTGCTCTACCACTTGAGCTATCGTGACTTCGCTCCTCTCAGACACCAACTTCCACCTCAATCCAACCTTTCGAATTTTCCCTTCTTTTCTTCCATTTTTCAAATGTCGTGTAATCTATTTAAGTCTTAGCGACAAATGAAATGGCCACGGAGAGCTTTAGTGAAGATATACTTCATTTTACATATTAAATCCATTAGATTTCGTGGTCCGATTGACCATATAACATCTTTCAATTAATTAATCTTTATGTAAGTTATTGTTGCAACAATACCTCACATAAAGATTAATTATTTGATAGATGTTATATGGTCAATCGGACCACGAAATCTAATGGATCTAATAAATAACATTGATACAACATTCGCTGCAGTACACAGAGTGCTCGATATTCCATGCGGTAATTGGCAATGTATGGCAGTACCACCAATCACACTAAGAAATAAATTCATAAATTGATTTACACTCCTTCAGAGTACTCGCTATTCGTCTTACCAGAATCGCACAGAATGCTTAGTGTAGGTTTGTTGTAATTGTTAGTGGGACACCTAACCAAACCTCAATGATGAACTTTCCAAACCTAACCTTAATCCTCTCACAGACCGAGCCTAGCCTAAACTAAATACTAACCCTAACACTACCAAACCTAACTGTAATAATAACCCGACCCTGCCTACTGCACTTAACCTAACACTAACCACTAGGTAGCACCCCATCATCAGGTGAAAGTGCTCCTAAGAGCAAAAAAAGCAAAAAAAAAATTAAGGGAAACAATGTGGAACAAACATGCCCCCAACATAGTTGGTGTGGAGAGTAATGAAATATATCCGTTCTAAACCTCAAACAGATAAAAATGGCCGTGGTGGTGGAGGAATGTCCGGTCAAAGTGTTAATATCCGATCAGAGCAGAGCCGTCCAGCGGGCACGTCTTACCTGATGGTTGGAGGTGCAAAATCTCCCAAGGATCTCAGTTCAAGAACGGGTATGTCGACAAAGGGGCTGTCCTTTTATCCTGCGAGAAGCAAACTGTCAAGGAATAGATTATAATGGGCGTCTTTGGCCGCAAGGAGCAGTCTTTGACTCGGCGCTCCTCACTGTAAGGTAAAGGTCCCGGGTTCGAATCCAGCGGCCCTGCATTCGAACCCGACATACTTACAAATGGGCTTTTTTTTCAAAAATACTGGCACCCTGAGAGCTTATATGACATCTGCTCTTGTGAACCCTCGTAAAAAAAAGAAAAAAGAGGCAAACCTCAGTTAAGCCCATATAGAGATATTAGTCATTTGAGAATAAAAATTCATTATTTTTTATGGGTGTTCGAACTTTAGTTTTTAATTTTAAGGTGGGGTCTTGTTTTTTGTTTGCTATCAATCGTTATTTTTCAGAAATCCCTTTACTTTAAAAACGCATATTTGTTGTTCAATGATAACATTCCGTTTTTCTTTATCAGCTTCTAAAGTACAACGTTGTTACTTCTTAACTTTTTATCAATATACCTAATTGTACGTGAGATATTTAGTTTTTTGACGTATAGATTTACAAATTTTTGTTTAATTACTTCAGGAAATTTATATTTTATATTTGTATTTCTTTTTCATCAATCTACCGATGAACCAAGGGATAGTAGTTGTTTTGTATCTAATTCTGTATTTGGGAAAAATTTTAAGCCTTTATTTAATAAATTGTTTTCTTCTTTATTTAGTACAGTTTTGGTTAAATTTATAGCCCTTGGGTAAAATTTAATTGGAGTATTTTGGTCTTGTAAATATTTGTATTTTTAATTGTACCGTACTTCACGTTTGTAATTTTTTTAAAATCAAAGTTGGTGAGAGGGTTTACGTCCATCCATTCACCTTAATAAAAAAACATGCACATTCCAGTCTTCGCTCACACTACCCCATAGCGCTCGATATGCATCGTGGTAAGGAGAAGCTATTAATTTAATTTAATAAGTGATAAGTTGAACTAAAAAACCCATAATTTTATCTTTTTAAAATTACAATTAACTCTTAACTTAATTTACCCCTTTTTAACGTAATTATACTCTTTTTGTATAAATATCGAAAAATCATTCATATTTGTTTAAACTTTATGAAAATTATGAGATTCATTTCGTCATACTATTGAAATAGTTGATGCAAAGAAATACACTATTCTTATACTTCACCCCCCCGCTATAAGTTTAATTGTGGGAAATTTTATTTAAGTAGTTTTTTCGTAAAGTCGTGGGCTATTTGGTAGTACTTATTCACTTAAAAAAAGATTTAAAAAATACTGGTATTGTTTTACAGTAGCACGAATACTTTACCCAAAAAAATAATCGTTGAGCACGCATATAAACTCAGGTTTTATTACTATAAAGTTCGGCCAGAATTATTTTGGCGGTGACTTAATTCAAAATTATATCGAGAAAATATATCGATTGTTTCAATTTTATAGACAGGACATGTACATCAGTTGAAACACCGTCGGTTTATCAAAACATTTGACTTCGGCTTCGAACCGTTTTCAGTTACTTGAACCTACGTACGTTCCCTACGGGGAAGGTATTGTTGCTCGTCACGGATACCCCGGGGAATCTTTTTCCTGGGACGTGATGTTACGATCATGGAAGGAGGGATCGGCCCCTGAATATCACGGCAGCCATAGACGCGATATTAATCCGTTATTGTTAGGCGTATTGATTATTTCCTGACTGCCGATGTGGTCGAGCCTGAATGATAATATGAACACAATTTGGCTAGAATCGTTGTTTTTAATAGATTGGTTCTATTGGCCTTTGTAAAACCAAAATGCTCGGAAACGAACCGACTATATTCATTATGCTTGAAAACATTTTATTTACAGGTTAATCATCAATTACAATTGACCAGAATGCCAGCAAAAGGCCTTATTCCAATTGATTTTAGGACTTATTTTTTTATGTTCAATTAATCTATAACTACTTATATATTCATTTTTTAGTAAGGACCATCCTTACATTGTTTCAGTGTATCTAAACGTCCGCGCAGTATGAACAAACAGGTGCTTCGGCTTGCTCAGTGAAGGGTTTTAACCAAATTTATTATTTCAGCCTTTAGATAGCATACAGCCAAAACGGTTTGACAGATAAAACAAAGAAGGTGGAGAAACCGAAATGATCAGGAATAATCGAACTTCCAGCTTATTTTTCGACCTTCACCTGATCCTATTTATCATTAGTACATTTATTTATTAATAGACTGGTGTATTGAACTGTTTTGTACTGCATCATTGCAATTTTTCAGGACATGGTCATTCCTAGGAAAGGACGAATTGCTACTTTCAATGTTAAGAATCCTTTAAGTTCTAATTTCTTTCTCCAAAAAATCAGGAATGATTTATATTGTGCCTTGATGAAATTTACACGTTGGGTCATACATCACATTGCTTAGATAAATAAAAATTTAAAAACTAAACGCTCAAAAAGGTAAAAGATACCTAAGGCAGGACAAGACCAGAAAAGATAACACTTCTACCTTGCAAGGCTGAAAAATATGCTGGGAATTTTGCAATATATAGACAAGTTGTAAACATATGTTCGCCATTTATGATCATTATGGCCTAGCTGTTCTCGCTGGTTTGGTCACACGTTTTGGATTTTCGCCATGTTCGGTGCCGGGTTTTATTAAAAACAGAAGTTGACAAGGTACCGAAACATACCTGAGAGAACAAAACAATTATGAAAACCGATGAAAGAGTACACTTTTACCATTGTCCATTTATGCCAAATAGATGGAAGTGTATGCTGCTCTGTCGTCGTATGCAGATAAGTTCAAATTTATCAAGAGATGTCGATAGCGATGAGCCATATTGGCTGTCTCTAAAACATGGATATTTTGCTTACTCATCAGGATTTAATGGCGCTTCTCATGGACAAAAGCTCAATCAGGGCATGGTGAGAAAAATTTAAAAAAGAAAGCTGCAATACAATGATATACGAGTGTTGCTTGTTGTGGTATCCATCTTGTTTGTCAATAGATTTTTGCATGAAGGGAATTGTAGTAAAACTGGTTCCAACTTTTACGTTAAAAAACGCATACATGCACGCTGGTGCTTCTCAAGGAAGTGTGTGGGTCTATTTTTGTACATTTTTTACACTGCGAATTACCCACATTCACCGACACTCAAATTGGAACATAGTGCATACCATTTCGATTCGCTGACAAAAAGCGAACCAGACATAGCGTTATGGAGGCTGAAGTCATTCGCTGTTTAAGTGAAACAATGCTATGAAAAATAGAGTTATAACTAAATTCAAAATAGTTCAAACCGGTAGATTACACCTGTAAAGCTAGTAACCATTCGCAACCTATAAGACCTCCATGAGAAGCTCGACAGCAAGTAGCTTGGAATGAGGTTGCAAAACTGTTGTTGGACGAACAAATAGGAAAAACAGTACAGCGCTTACGTCATCTAACTGGACAGTTGTTACCTTGAATTTGAATTTTAAACTATCTCTGGACTTAAAACGTAAAATCTACTTGAAACCAATATGTCTGGAAGTAAGATTTGGGCCTTGGCGAGGAAATCATAAGCCAAGAGAGTGTAAACAGTTTAAAAGCAATTGTTGAGTTTGATCGAAGGTTACATAGGTATGTGCCCCTAATTTTGGCTTTGAACTTCCAAATCCGCCGATCCGAAACTTTTACCAGAAGGGAAGCAAATATTGCTAGAACGATTTCTGATCGTCATTGTGTAACGGCGGAAACGTTTATTTTTGTTCTGCCCAGAAAGTAAACTTCAAAACGCGATTGATTAGTTTAGTCTACAACATTTTAGAATTTAGGTCACACCGGAATTCTATCCTTCCGGATCTACCACCAACCACTCATCATCTGGGGAGAGGCTGTAGCCAAAATTTACAGGCGGATGTATAGACTGTAACTACATAGTTTACACGCCTAAAAAGCTTAAAGTGTCGGGAGGAACTAGCAGACAATGTTCCTTAGGTTGATGCAATGAACCTGTCAATGCCAATTATATCTAGTATCCAGATTATTGCATCTAAGGAGTATTAGCACGGATCCGATGGCTTAATGGACAAAGACTTTACAGCTGAAAGCAGGAGGATGCCTCAGAGACTAGCATGTCTGGGCATTACTGTATTAATTTGAACAACCACCAATACAGCTCTGGATGTCCTCCTGAATCTACCATTCTTCCTGGGAGAGGACATAACCAAAATCCACTGGCTAATGGAAGTGCTTAGACCAATTGCGAAGGCACCATGACCTTCCAGCCAAACTTTCTTCTACGTGATGTCCCACCACTCCGCCATAACGAAGCATCAGACGCATGAAAAGAAAACGAATCTGGAAACAATAATACTATAAGAACCTACTCGGCAAAGATAAGTGAAATATTGTTCCATTTCATGCTGAGTTGATATAATTACTAAAAACTTTATTCAATAGTTTATATTTATTTGCACAAATCAATTCAGTTTTTATTTATTTACATTTATTGCATATTTTCTATTTATTATATTAATGACATTATATTAACATACATTATGTACTAAGTGAAATTTAGTGTACATCGGCCGTGTTGCACATTTGTAACTGTTACTGTGTAATATCCGCAAGTCATGTCACATTAGAATTAGGGCTGGTCTATATGAATGTTAACATGAATTCTTAATTAAAATGTAATGCATTTTAAGAGAAATTGTAAATATATAAAAACACAGTTTTCAAGCCAGTATAGGTTTCGTTGGCAAATGGAAGTACTTTTCAGAATCTTGTAATCTCAGAAATGGCACGATATAATATGTTTATAGAGGGAAAGGGAAAACAGCTGATCGAACATTTGGCACTGCAAGGTTTACGGATTAAGAAACATTAACTCTCCCATTATTTATGGTAAACATCTCAATATGAATGTATTGCACCAGAGTCTGGTAACTACCACATTTCCTTTTTTGTACAATTAAAAACAAAAGAAATGAGCCGAACTTCCTTGTTAAATTTATCACAAAGCGGTGCAGGGGTGGAGGTTTTCGAGGGTTGTAATTGAAAGGAGGGGTTGCCATAATTTCCCTGGCGGTTTATCCGGGTAGGCGTCCATTGAGTGGAGAGCTACCCCTAGGGCTATCGTGACTGCAGTAGAGATAGTGTCATTCGCACCCCATAGATGATTTCCACTTTTCAAGATATACTCTATAATACGGCTCAATACGAATCAAAACAGTTGCACGATCCTCTTACCCAACTCGGCCCCTACTTTATATTATAATACGTGAACGTACATAAATCTAAACCTTTCTTGCCGTCTCATCGGATTTCATGCAAGTCTCGGACGCTTTTTAATTTAGAGTCTTCCGTCATGAAAGAAAAGTTAAAACGGCCTCTTAGTATTCAAATTTGCATGGCGAAATTGATTAATTCATTGAGCATAACATTTGATTAAAGTGATAAAGAGAGGGTGATTGATTAAAATGATTATATCCTTTGCCACTTCATTAATAAACTACAAGTGAAATCTATTTCCAAAATCGGAATTATTGATTTAATGGAAACACCTAATTATCTCCGCAATGATAAATCGTACTTTTTTAAAGGGTGTTTTATCGCATAGCAAATTTAAACACATTGTAGTTTCGTCGATTTTCAAGCGCGATTAATTCTACCAATAAGATCGATTTTCATCTCACCTTTATAAATGTGAAATAAAACAGATAACCCTCTCAGAGGCTTATTAAAGCTTTAAACTGTTAATCAACAGCTCTCTTATTTTAAAAAACCCACAAAATTTGAAATATAATATCTAAGAAACCGTACACAATTGTCCTAGCAAGGTGCAAAAGGTTATGTTGAACGAGGCAAGATTTGAATCATAATCACGCGTAGAAAAACTCCTAAGTAGAACAGAAAGAAAAGTATGCCTGAGTATGAGTTGGGTAATGACAGCAACGACAATCACACAGAAGTTATGCCACCTTTACACGTCTTCATCCAGGGAGAACGGGTTCTGTAAATAATTTCAATGTTTCAGTGGTGCAAATGTTAAAACTCGAAATTTAGATATATAATCAAACATGGCTGTAAAACCTGTACTGGTAAGAAAATTAGGAGTTAAAATGCAAATTTTTCTCAGAATATTTAACATGGTTTTTAAGAGAGAAATATTGCTATTCATACAGCACACAATGAGTTTAAAGACAGATTGAGGAGCGGTCTTGTAAAGTACAGAACAGCGTTATTGCTCTGAATGAAAGAGAAGTAGAAAACATCTGTTTCTTATCTGAAACCCAAAGAACAAAGGGTACAGACAACGAAACACCTGATAAAACAGCAGGGAAAGGGTACGCAGTAGGATTAGAAACCTTCTGTAAATTATCGACTTATAGGGTCGTCGGTATCCGGAACGGTTTAGGCGATGGTGCAGCGCTCATCACTGTAAGGTAAAGGTCCAGGGTTCGAATGGTGTTTTTTTATTTCATTTTTTTTTTTTTTTTTCAAAAACACGGCACCTGAGGGTTCATGTAACCTCGGAGTTGTATACACTCATAAACAATTAAATTAAAAAACCTTATGTATATATATATATATATATATATATATATATATATATATATATAATACATATAATCGACATGCCCTAAAAATAAGGAGTTAAGGGTCTTGTTAAAAAGTTGAACCTGCTGGAACAATATCCCAAGTCAGGGAAAGTTGACGTTAAGGAAGTATTCTCTAAACCTACTCCCTGTTGTATCAAGGCGGACGAAAACATGATCATTGCAAGTTTGGCAACCTCACATGGCCCTCGGAATAGTTGAAAATACTGGGAGAGGCAGAAATCTGCTTGTGCGGTCATATGCCTACAGTATATGTCTGAGAAGGACACACAGGGAAAAAAATTGAATCCAGTAAAAATAACTGAGTTGAAAAGTAAGCTATAATCCAAATATGGAGGAAGATAATTGTGACTTTGATAGATGCAGCTGGACTGTCTTCTTTGATATCTCAAACAGACCTACCTTGATGGGACATAAGATTAGAGGTGCTTATGTGAATTCCTAGAGTGGGAACGTTTTCTACTCAACGGCTTATAAAAGCTAAATCTAATTAGTATAGTTGACGAGCTACTGTTAACTCTATCGAGACTAATAAAAAGCAAAAAGATGAAAAGGGAAACTGCATACATAGAGGAAGACAATAGCCACTTTACGATTGATGCAGTTAGACAGCCTTCGTTGACATCTCAAACAGACCTAAGACATAAGATTCATGTGCTAACCTGAACTCGACGTACTCTGAAAGGGAACTCTCAACACGATACGCAAGAAGGGCACAAGTACACAGAAGACAAACACTTTGAGCACTGAAGACGATCTCAATAAAAGATCGAAACGTTGGCACGATAAAGAAAATGTTTTTCTGAAACCTACGTCACACCTGGCCGCATCTCACGATATCTGAATAAGTAATAAATGTAGTCGAGGCTAATAAAAAGCACGCATGTGTGGTAATTAGTGACCGTTAATCGATATTAATTTAAAAATCGTGAGATGCGGTCTGGTGTGATGTAGGTTTCAGAAAAACATTTTCTTTATCGTGCCAACGTTTTGATCTTTATTGAGCACTGAACATGATCGGAAAAAATGCAGTTTGCCTATGCTGACATCTCGAAAAGCCCTAACGAAATAAGATTAGGTATGTTACTCTAAATTCGTAAAAACTGAAAGTTTTCTAATTAACGGTATATAATAGCTAAATCTAGTAAAAAAAAATTGTGGAGCTATTATCCAGTCAGTCCAGGTTAATAAAAAGCCTAACGCTAGATATTGCCCCGTTAAGGAGCACAATAGTTTCAATTTGGAGGAAACAACACACCTTCTGGCCAGCTTATAATCCTAATCTAATACATTTTGATAAAACGTATTCCACATTTTATGCATTTATTTCTGGAAAATCTTAATAAAATCATCCAGAATTTTTTTTTGTCTGGATAACTCTAAATTAATAATTAGCCATCAAGTTATTAATTAGTTGAACGATAATTTTATTTAACAACTTTTCCAATTTGTGTGGAAAAGTTGAACCTCTATCAGCTTTTATAACTCAAAGTTTCAAAATATCGTAAAAAATATTTAAAAAAACGTGAGGACTTTTAAGTGTCTAAAAGAGAGACGGTAAATTAATAAGATTAGGTTTAAAAGCATATTAAAAGGGCCGTAATGGGTGTGGAACATTTTCGTAGATCGGTGAAAACATTTCAGGCCTGCACTTAAATTCGTTGCGACGACAATTCAAAAGGACGCCGGTTGCCTCCTTACGCCTCCCGCCATGTGCTCATCGATCTACGCCGATTTCTCCAGGATACCCGGACCGGTTATTATTATATCTAAGCTCCCTGCGTTTCACTCTCTAATTACGACTGGATTATTGTCTCAGCGTTGAGTATCGTCGCCGGTTAATACACCCGTCACAAAAGCAGACGGGGATTTTGTAAAGCCGGGTAAGCAACTGTTCCGGTCTTCAGTCGGTTCCTCTCCACTTTAGCGGCCGCTTTCAATAAAGTCTCGTAAATAGTTAACGTACTCACCCACTCAGAAATAAAACAAAGTCAAGGTTAAACCATAAAAATCCTTTTCGTAAATATGAACTATTTTTATTTACAATAATTGGTGAAATGTGAAAGTGAAACACACAGCATCACGCTTGAACTAATTTCCTTTTCTTTTTATTAACAAACATATATAATCAAATACAAAACACCGGCCAGTCGTACAAGAGGCCTTTTCACACAACTATCGAATTGCTCAGGCGATTTTTAGAACGGAATATTTCTATTGACATATCAACTTTTACATGTTATGTGTGTGTTTAATGACCGTTAGTTAATGATTATTGAGAGATAGTGAGATGCGATCTGGTATGACGTAGGTTTTATGCTGTGTTTTTCTATAACCTATGTCACACCAGACCCCCATCTCACGATCTCCAAACAATTTATACGTTATTTGACTGTAACCTAACAAAAACATCGTAGATGCCTAGAAAGAAAGCGACCCGGCATGAAAATCCCCCCCCCCCCTAAAAGCCTTACCTCGTAAAGCTCTGGTTTTTACTCAAATCTTCAATTCTATATTCGCGGCACAAGGCAATTTCCAAATTCAGGTCTCTCTGTAGAAATGATGGAGGTAGGAGAGCTGGAGTCTTCGGGATGAATCCGAAGAACTGACCTGACTATAAACTTAGATAAATATACTACAGTTTTTCAGCCTTAAATCATATTTAATACTGGACCAGAGAAATTGACAATCTAGGAAAAATTCCAGGTAGTTTAAATTTTCTATTTTATCTGAGAGCCAAGCGGCAATTTAGCCTTAAGCTGGGAACAGTTACCCGATGCGACGCTATGCTACGCTACCCGACGCCTTGCCACGTTTTGGCACGGTGTGCGCATCTATGCGGCGACAAGCGTACAGTCCCACAGCGTGTATCACAAATCCGTAACGCCACTTTTGTTCTTAATGCATTATTTTAAACAAAACCGTGTAATAAATTGTTAGTTCAACTTAATTGTTTTAAATAAAGTTATTCCAGTGTTTTGATCAATCAAATCTGCCTACCATCATAATTAAATAATTTTTATAAAAACTCACGCATTTTTGTTCTCGTTCAATTTAGTTTATAGTAAAATAAGATTGTTGTGATTAATAAAACGATAAAATTACGTAAACATAGTTGGAAATAAATTACAAAAAATATGTGTCCTGATCTGACGCTACTCGACGAAAATAGTGTAATTAATTGTATGAGCAAACCCATGAAATAAATTGCTAGTTAAATTTTATGAGCGACACCCTGTAATAAACTTTTAGTTAAATTCATTATATGAAAAAATGGTATTTCGATGTTTTCATCAATTTTATACCAACCCATTAAAATTAATTTTTTAAAATAAAAATGTATGAATTTTTGATTTCGGTTAATTTAGTTTATATTAAATAAGTGTAGTGTAATTTATATAATGGCATAATACATGTAGTTTCAATAAAAATATGAGTGTTCAATTCTTTTGTCTTCGACTGTACTCGACCTAAAATCTGGACGGGGGCATCGCAGAGCGTAGAGTAGGGTATGATATGAGCCACATATCATAGGGCAGATGTGTCCGGGGGTTAGTACAATCTTATGGAAAAATGGATTTGGGATTTGCGTCGGGTAACATCGGGTAGCGTTGCATCGTGTAAGTGTGTCCCCGGTTTTAGCCTCATTCGGGATAAAGGTAAGAAGATTATGGAGTTGTACGGAATCCCTGGCATAAGTCGGGACACCAATGAACTGCCATGAGATGAAACATAGAGAAAATGTGAAACTTTAAGCGAAAACAGAGCAAGTATGATTGACCTAGTCCTGAGCCCTATTGTGGTTTAGAACCTTGCCACAAAAAAGGATACATCCAAAAATTGATCCTTAACGAGTCCAAAACCTGGTAGAAAGGCCATCCGCAAAAGTTGCAAACGAAAAATTGAAAAGAAACAGCACCAGAACGGGATTCTAGTCTGACTCCTGACAGGACTATCCTAACCCTGAAATGACAAAATCGTCGTAGGTTCCAACAAGGAACGTGTCATGGCACGAGATAGACCTGCCCCTACTAAAAGCCTTAACGCGCAAAGCTCTACGTTTTAATCACCCCTTCAATTCGTACTGGGGATTTTCCAAAAAAACAAAGTCTCACTGGAGAATTACTACCACAGGGAGAAATGTTCAGTTGATAAATATTGTATATGAAGTCTCAGAAAGTATCAGGTTCAAAAAAGTTTACATACTTCACAACTTTGGATATTATCATAATAAAGTTTATACATATTAAATTGAATTTATAAAAGTCTGATTTACAGGTATTTTGTATTTGACATTCTTTTCAGGAATGGGACGAGTGAGTATTGAAAAATTAAAAGTGTCAACTGAGCGAATGACTGTTTAATTGCTGGATATGCCATGACGTGAATGTCAATGGGATTCTTGTGTTTCTACACTTTTTTAAAATCTATTTTTTATTAGATTCAACCACCCCTTGGGATCCATACGGTCGTAGAAAAACATTTTTCGATTTCATTCTCACATCCAACATCATCAGATTGCTCTATACTCTACTACATTTTCACTCTCTTCGCCACTTTTTTATTTGCATTTCAATGATTTAGTTCGTTAAAGTTGTGACCTTATTTTTTTTTCTGTGAGTCATAAGCGTTCATCGGCTAATGCCCTCCCCTTAATTGATACAGCCATTGTTCTTATGACACGCTAACGCATCCCCTTCATTTGTCTCTTTCCGACTCCGTTCAAATGATTCTGCCCATCAGAGGCCGACGAAGAATGATGCCGTTGTCAGGTCCAGCCACCCTCCGTCTCCCGGCCGAATATTTCATAATACTTTTTATTACTTTCCTCCTCTTTATCTTCTACCGCAACGAATTTTTCTATTCCGATTCCCTGTCCGGTGTTCCTCCAGGTTTGGTAATATTGTACAGTTTTATTGTATTACTATCAATCTTTTAAGATGATACGTTTTTATGTGAATATGTATTTAAATTACTAAGTATTTAACCAAACGTTTGAGGTGTTTTTTGTCATCCTTATTTTCATCTTATTCGGAGGTCGTGAGATGGGGGTCTGGTGTGACGTAGGTTTCAGAAAAACATTTTCTTCATCGTGCTAACGTTTCTATCTTTATTGAGATCTAACATTGTATAAATTCCTTTTTTTCACGTCCTACATGTATTTGTAATATTTAAAAGATGCTTATAAATCCCAGGCTCTGAAGATGATTTCAAAAAAGATCGAATCGTTGGCACGATAAAGAAATATCTTTCTAAAACCTACGTCACACCAGACATCTCACGAACTCCGAATAATCATTAACTAACGGTCACTAAACACCGCTTATTTTCATCACTTATTTCAACATAAACTGGAAGCAGAGAATTCCAGCTGTTTATTGGTTCAAAAGTGGCTGGAAGACCGAGAGTAGTCATGAATTTTTAAGTGGAAGAACAAAACATCGGGGACAAAGTTTTTCTTCCGTCCGATTCCGGTCGAAAATATCTATTTATTCTTCGATAATAAATTCATAAATTAAGGGCTTTAAAGATTTACTTTGAAGTTTTATTTCAAAAAGAATTGTTTTCGGCCTACTTTACTGTCATCGTATTTTTATTTTTATATATCTAATCTAATTTATAAAAATATTATTTTATTATCTTAAATAAAAAATATCGACTGATTATATATATATATATATATATAGTTGTGAACGTCTC
>CM077101.1:27124380-27135029 GCA_039619505.1 Cimex hemipterus
TGTGCTGATATCTGGTTGAGCCATTACCCGATCGATCACCGTTTGTTACAAACCAACATCAAATTTCACCCGAGACGGAGTATTTAACACCCATAATCTGCACCAATACTCCCATCAAAACCCACATGCAAGTCGTCAGCAACATTCCCAAAGACGTTTTTCAATCAATGTTTGGGCGGGAGTTATTATGTATATGTTTTTTCCAATCTAAAAAGTTGAACTCTCAAAGATTAGCAATCCTTGAACCACCATTTTTTCTCTTTTTGTCATCAACATCTTGGTCTCACAACCACTAAATAAGAAAATGACGAGTGCGTTGGAAGCGTTATTAAATCAGGTAGTTTTCCTCAAATTTGCTGCCTTCTGAGACTAAAATTAGAAACTCTGGATTACTTTATGCACTTTCCGATTTACACAATTTTCCACTTATTTTGTAGTTCTGGCTGAAATAAAACACCAAAAATTAGCCCAAACGTTTTGCCACCTTCATCTTCTTATTGAAAAATTAACGGGGATTTCAACGGTGCTATTAGATTTTCAGAGAAATGTTTAGATTAAAAGATATAACGATTTTCCGACCCCAGGACGTGATATCTTTCAAAATCGATAAAATGCGAAATTACTCTGAAATGGTTGAGAATCGGACCATGGACAATATGAACTTTTTTGTTCATTTTAGGGTGAAAAGTCTACTGGAGAAGTTTGTAGCACGAGTAGCAATTCACCCTGTATTAATTGGTCGGGCGGACCACGATAATAGTGAATTAACGTAATTATTCGTTTATTTTGTTTTCATTGTCTGCATTTTCAAACCAGATTGAGTCGATGCTGTCAGGATAAACAGCAAAATAGAATACCATATTAGGGATTTGATGCGTGGGTCACGCCACCTTGAAGGACATAGACGATAGAAAAATGCATCTAGAATGTTTGGTGGTTCTTTAACATTTTCTACGGTGGAAGAGCTGACAGGATTTACTACATGCGGTCCGAAAAAAAAAAAAAAAAAAATATATATATATATATATATATATATACGTCACATAAACAATACATGCTCAAGAAAGGTCCACCCTCTCGTCGCGCTCTTGTTGAGTGATACGACGAGCTGGACGGTTTTTATCTGGATACCTGGCCAAAGCTGTGGGAAGCGGGAGTGTAACATATAAGCAGACGAGGCGGCTAAGTTCAGGATCTCACCACCTCAATTTATTCCGAAAATTCAATAAAAAATTAAATAAATGTGGCAGCGTCGGTTGGGCTCGATCGGCAGAGAAGCTCTCGCGTTGCATGAGCACTGTCTATAGGTGGCTTCGGAGGATAGGTGGATAACTGCTTATAGGAGGATCTTTCTCGTAGAAAAAGGTTCATCTTCACCCGATAGGTCATATAAAGATAGGCCACGCAGGGAGCCAAAAGGACGCTTACTTTCGGCCCAGAGCCCGCCCATATGACCGACGTGTAGTGGTGATATGCCCCAACTAATTCATGGGTGCAATTCCTTGGCTCCATATGGAGAGCGCGTAGAAAAGCAAGATGATATATCTGTTAGTGAGCGTGTGAATAGATTTGAATTTAGGAATTGATTGCGTTCGGTGATGAAATGCTGACAACAGCTGAGCTCGACTTGGCTGAACGGAAAAGACCTCAGCCGGCCCCGGACTGCCAACAACAGGAGTTGGTCATTTTTGAGGCCTGTCGGAAATTTGTTGCAAAATATAAAAGCTAGAATTGCTGTGTGTTGGTGGGCTGCGGAAGTGATAGTCTCGACTTTGTGTATATATGTGTGATAAGTGCAGATCTGAGCTTGTATAAATCAGGAAATATGTTTAAACAAAGGAAGCTGCATTTTTTCTCGGATTGTAGGTCCCATTGGCTGGAATGCTCATACGACTAGTACCATAAGCGATGTTACTTTAAAATTAGTATTTCTATGCCCGTTGGGTCCGTTTGAAATTGGAAAATAAATATGAATAATAATAATAAAAAAAATAAATCTTAGTTACGAAGCTTTAGCACGGAGTCAGCGTTTAGGAGAACTGACTTCGCCATTTCATCAGATACCTAAAATTTAAAGCTGGATAAAATGAGTTTTAAGAAAAAATAAACAAGTACAAAATTATTTTCCGATTTAAAATATTTATTTGCTGATTTTTCTAGACACACTAGCTAATAAGGTTGGCCGGTCACGGATTTGGACCAAACCGTTTTTGATGACTCTTCCAAAATATCGAAGACGTTTGAGTCATTAAAAATGTTTGGGTCCAAATCCGTGACACACCAACGTGGTCGACCACTTGGAAGACTACTTCACTTTTATAAAGGTATCAAATTAAATAGCTAAGGAATTCAAAGAAATATGCGCAGGTAAAACATGCATACAACATATAGATACTACAACAAATTCGACCAGTACTACTAAAATAATTATTAGTTTAGTGGAAGGATTTTTTAGGGCTGATAATGTGTTAGGCGTTACTGGAAAGTAACAAGTTGAATTTAACGCATCTGTCAAAAAAAATTCCATCGCCACGTTCAGCAGACCTTGTTTGTACAATCGGTCGGCCTACTCGACAAGTAGCGAGCTTTGGTCGCGCTTAATGGTGAATTCTCACAGTAAATGGCACATACATAAATCTTCAATTGAAAAACACATTCTATCTGCTTGTAGTTGTGCGAAATTAAGCCTGTATTTATCAGTATCAATTGAATTCGACGTAATATGAAAATTAACGACGATTTGAGGTTTTGTTTTTAGTTCTTGTTGTTTTCTTGTTAACCTAATATTATTTCTACTGGTTGACTCCAGAATCAGTCCAAAAGTGACTGAAGAGAGTAAACGACTGTAAAACCGTGATAGTAAAACATACAGGTAAATGTTGAACCACTATTAGCGCGAAATAGTCATTCAGTCCACCTAATGGACAACAGTTTCTGTCGAAACTAAGTGAAAAAAACACGATTATATTTCTTTGATTATTTAAAATCATGGAATCAAATCCGGCCGTAATTTATAGGCAGTGAGCCGATCACGCTAGCACCTTCCAGCCCTTGCATGCAACCTCCTATCTATTTATGTACTTCTGACATATAAACATCGGCGAACCGTTTACATTTATAATTTATACCGTGTTCACATGATTCCGTGTACAGGGTTATTATGAGCCCGATCGGGATTGCGATATGTTAAACGGTCCTCAACAGCTGTAAATAAAGTGGCAGTATTTTGAAAACTTTACGGTCTTCTTCTTAGAATGGAAGTGTTATATTTGAGTGTAATCAGTTTTTCGTTCGCATCCTGGTAAATCTATCGTGAAACAATGACATTTCATAGGAAAAACTCATTCATTTTTGATAAGAACCAAAAAAATTATGAATGATTATAACAGGACTTCCTTGACTGTCAGTGGTCACGGAGGGTTTCCTTGGGCATCAAAACAAAAATCAGCTTTTACAGTATAGAAACTCTATCGTAAAACAATGACATTTCATAGAAATGATAAATGATGGAGTGAGTGTGGTGTTGAATAGTTTCTATAAAGATAGTTGCTATTCCAGTGATTTTACTGTGAGTAGGAACTATCTTAATAGAAAGTAATGCCATTTCATAGGAAAAACCCTTTCATTTTCTATAAGAACCAAATATTATGAACGATTATACAATGTCAGGGAGGGTTTTCTTGGACATCAAACAGAAGTGCAAGAAAAAAATTAACGAAATTAAAAATAATGTAAATGGATCGTACTTATTATTTGCCAAATATCAATTTGAAAAAGTGACCGTGCAACATAGCAAAATATGTTAAATTATTTTTAAAACAAGAAAGAAAGTTGATATTTCTTTTTCGCACCCTCAAAAACCCGAGAATACCAATTTTTGGTACAATCAAAAATAATTGCTTTCTCTATAATTTTTCCTTTACAAAGCATCGGACTTTATTTTCAAAAATCACAAAACTTGCGATAATTTTGAAACGTCTCCCTTGAAACCTTTGGAACTTTATGTAGTACACTTAATGACAAAAACCTGGCGTTCGCAAATCAATTACAACTTGAAATATAAAAGAAAACATTTTCCTTTATTATTTTCCTCACTAACATTGGCATATATATACTAAAACGTTTTTTATAAGTTCAGTAAAGAAAAAAAGTTTCGTAAATAAAATCCAGAGAAGTTATCAGTTTTTAAATCGAGTGCAGGACATCGGAAAATAACTGTCAACAAGCTGATCCAGCCCAAAAATGGCTATTTTCTGTTTGCAGTAACAATTCGTATTAATTATCTAGGAACGAAGGTTGTCAGCCACATCGATCCTATTAATAGCTGTACAGAAGTAGTAACGTTCAGCTGAAGGACATCATAGTTAAGTTCGGGGAAGTGCCGTTTCAACCCTTCTAAATTGGCTACAGGATGGGCCGTGAGGCCTTTTGTCTTCCTCTCTGCCGGCTATACGATTGACCATAAAACATCTTCATCTAAAAGTACACAAAGGTTGTGGGGCATATCAATAGCCGGGCAGCAAAGCAACGTTCAGCTCGAGGATAGTGCAATTTCAGTCTTTATAAACTGGCTCCAGGGCGGGGCGTAGGGCATTTGCGTCATCCTTCCATCCGGCCATACTATTGTCCATAAAACATCTTAACCTAGAACGCACAAAGGTTGTCGATCATATCCATCTTATAAATAGCCAGCCAGCATAGCAGAGTTCTATTCGCGCATGTTCAAATCCTTCTCACTGGCTACACAGTTTATGACTCCATTTTCATTTTAGCCAGTTATACCATTGACTATATGAAGGTCTCAACTAAAACTGACGGCACAAAAGTTGTCAGACGTACAATACAGAACGGCTAGGAAGGTTCAGTTCGAGGACAGTTCAAGTCCTTATCAGCTGGATCCAGGATGGGCCGTGTGGCCTTTGTGTCTTCATTCTAGCGGCTTCCGTTTTCCGCAGCAGTGAGAGGTGCGGTGATTTTGGTGATTATATAGGAAAGTATGAAACGAAAAGTATAATGCGACAGTGTTAAACGTTTTTGTTTTATAAAACTATGAAAATAATTATGGGGTAATTGGTGACAGAAAGACATTCTATCATCCCATAATTCATATTGTTTATTAAGCTCATAATTTTCCCATAATTCTACTAAATAACAGCTCATTAAAAGTTAAGTGAATTATGTAGATTTATTTCACCTTATGCTCCTCTCAATTTTGAAATCAACATACATAAATGTATTAAGTAAAATAGCTTTGACATATTAGATGGTTTAGTTCTAAGTGTAACCATCTATTTGCTAATAGGGGAAATGGATGGGGGTTCGTATTAGTTCACTCCTAGTGCAGTAGTGTAGTCTATAATGAATGTATATTGAGGGGGAAAGGAGATGGTTGCCTTGAAGGGTGGGTACTCGAATGTAAACTTGTTCAAGGGGTGGACGAGAACAGGAGTTACCTATGAACATTTAGCTTTCATTAAGTTGTACAGATCGGCAATATACTATTTTACCTCATTCCTAAGGTAATATCTAAAAAAAAACCTAAATATTTTTCATATGTATTCAAAGTGTTTGACTAAATAACTCTGGACGACAGTCGAAATGGCACATCTTTAACGATACGCTGAGGGAAAGCTCCTGATCCGAAAGCCATGCTTTTAACTTTGTTAATAAAAGCCCTTACCTGCCTTTGAGCCCTTGGACACCTGAAAGCTAATTAAATGGCCGCACGAGCCCTCTGCCTCCCGTATTAAGTATTGAACATAAAGCTCTCACATACTCTCAGCTATGCAAAATCCAAATGAAATAGGAGACCTGACTCTCCTTTCTCCACTTTTCTCTATATTTCAATTATATACGTAATTAATTCTTACATGTTAATCTCGCTGGAAAGAGAGGTTCCTACACATCTAATAATTTATTCCGTTTTGTTGTTTTTTTGTCAAAGTCGCTTAAAAATAAAATCCTTTTTCACGTCAATTTCGTCAGGGATGACGTCAAATTTGTCCTCCCTGCAGGGAACATGTTTTATTTTTGTCCCTCTGCACCTATTTATTAATCTGATTAACTCTCGTTTCAACTCATTCTAGAGTTAATAAAAATCATTTCTTCAGCTTTTTTGAATTTTAATGTAGATTGTTAATGTAATATAAAGCGGTCCTACAAAATGAAAACTATAAGCGACGTAGAAAAATTGGTTCACCTATTTTCGTAAAGAGAAACAAAACTGACAATAGTTTCCTGTATAAAAGAAAACCATGAATATCATTTTTTTTTCTATAATATTCCGAGTTGTTTTGTTATCAGTTTACTTCAGATTTTTTCTTACGTGACAAGTCTGCTGGAAAATTTGCATGGCTTTAGAACTCCATAAACCATAACTTGTGCGCAATAATAATAATTGCTTAGGTTGGGCCACCGGCCGACACCCCCCTGGACTCTTCGGTCGTACCCGTCCGCGACGACCTGGCGAACTTGCCCAAATCGTGTACGCCGCCATACTTCTACAAGGCTAAGTTCCTGGAACTTAAAGATGGATACGCCGGTTTTCGTCTCATTTTTACTGACGGGTCCAAGACCGGCGATGGTGTGGCGTGTGGTGTGTATAGTGAGGTGGCCACCTTCTGGTCGTTGCCTCATCACTGCAGCGTATACACGGCAGAGCTGTATGCGATTTGGCACTCTCTCGAGGCGGTGCGGACCGTGGAGGGCTCAGCCTTCCTCGTATGTATCGACTCTCTGAGCGCTGTCTGGGCTATACGCGACAGGTTCTCTGTGGACCCTCTCGTCGTGCTCTTGCTAGAGAAATACGCGGAGCTGGAGTTTCTCGGAAAGGCGGTGGTTGTTGTCTGGATTCCCGGACACGTCGGCCTGGAGGGTAACGAACGCACGGACGAGGCGGCGAAAGCCGGTACGTCCCACCCTCCAGATCGGATCATCGCGATCAGGCCCCCTGACGCTAAGCACACAGTTAAAAATATGACAAAAGAAAGATGGCAGCGTCAGTGGGCGGGATCGTCGGAAAGGCTCTTGCGAGTCAAGAGCACGACCGGTAGATGGCCCTGAGAGAATCTGAGCAGGAGCCAAGGGATCGTCCTCACCCGACTGAGGATTGGCCATACTCGGTTGACACATGGGCACCTGCTCTTGGGCCAAAGCCCGCGCAGGTGCCCCTTATGCAGAGAAAGGTTGCTCGATGTGTAAATAATAATAATAAGTGAATAATTTTGAACGGAAGGACTAAAATAAAATAATCAAATATTTGTTTCACCTAAAATGTCTAAAACTAGCCTTAAAGAAAAACAAACCAGCTATCTAGGTTCTCACAAAGTTGAGTTTAGATAAAATCTAGATGAGTTATACATTTTAAGTTGAACAATAGGATAAAGAAAAAAAAACATGTCTCCGTTCAAATGCAGGAGAAAAATGGTTTCAATTATAATTTATTTTTTAAAAAACTATTTTAATTCTTTATGAGTGTTCATAATAAAATATTTACATTGTTGTTTGCTAAACGAACTGTTATAACTCGCTAAGTTGCTCAGTAGATATTGAAATACATAATTTGTGCCGAGCGATGGAATAGAGTAAACTAAAATATTATTTTTCCAAGGAAAAATGTTTTTATTCGCCTTTCCACCCCGGAACCCCCTTGAAAGACGAAACAGTTTGCTTTATAGTCGTTTTAATAACGTTGAATTTGGAGAAAACCCAGAAGAGTTATGAAAAAGGGAACATCAGGACATGGGAGGAAAAAAAGCCACAATCCGGCCCTAGTCTATTTTTCCCATGTCACAAAACTTTATATTTAAGGTCTTTACAAGGTGCTTGAAACAACGGTGAAATTGGTTTTTTCAAAAACGATTTTTTACCTACTTTAATGAAAGCGTCGTCGAATTTTGGTTAGTTTTGATATATCTAGTTTATTTCCTTAGCCTACGTAGAAAGTGCAAATAGAATTATACGTGATAACCTTGAAATACCTTCACAACACAATGCTGAAAAACTCATTAAGCAAAAAATATGTAATTATTTTCTCAGGTCCTAGGGTCCATTCGCAAAAAATCTCAAAACAACCAAACTTCCAACGCCTTCTGAAAAAAACATGTTTGCCCAATTAATTGCAAAGTTTGCATTAATTGTTTTCATTAACAACTTTGATTAATATCGGTAGTTGCAAATCGTCAGAAAACAAAGCGAGCAGTGTAGGCCCAAGAATCAAGCCCTGCGATACACCTGAGTCTTTGTTAGGTTGGTTGCGTAGAAAGCGGCGATTGTTTAAATAAAAGTTTATGGCTTTTATCAAGTATGGTCGGATATTTTTAATTATATTAATAATGAATGGCAAGCGATGTCGACGGTGGATTGAAAAGAACAAAAGTATTATTGTTCAGGTATAAGTATGCTTGAAAATACCATGCTAATAAATATGCTTTTATCATTGTATTAACAGCCCTAAAGGTGAATCCGTGGATCCTTACTTTCTTTGTCGGTTATTATTTTACACTTTTTCCGAGTTTTAAAAAATCAATGAAATAATAGTCACTTGATGAAAATATATGCTAAATGGGCTTAAATATTTCTATAGACGAAGTGAACATGCTACAGTGTAAACTATATAAGCATAAAATATTGACAGTCATTGAAGCTCACACGTTACAAAATTTTTAACAGTAAAAATGTTTAACTTGTTTTAGAGTAGGTCTTTGCTTTTTAATTTTGTAAACAATTGTTCTCTAATTTTGTTCTTTCACTAGACACTATTGTTTTTTATTACAGTTTAATTGGATCACATCCATGATCTTCAAAAATCATCGTTGATCTACAGCTGGTCGATAACTACTTCTCTAGTGTTTTATAGTAACGCAAAACTTTTATATTTATTTTTCCTTGGTTATTGATTATTTTTATTAATCGTTAGGATTGTCGATAGGAAGCAATCTGTAAGCTTCAGGAGCCTCCGAGCAAGACTATACGGCCAGATACCGAAAGATGTATTAACATCAAACCGTGGACTGGAAAAGCTGTTAAAGCTGCCCAAAGGAAAAGTGTACTATTCAGATTGTAGAGGGGTAGTGGAGAGAAAATTGGGCGGGATTCGACTTCTGAGGTACAATGAGGTAGAGTTAGGAAGTGTTCGACAATGAGTACAATTAGCAAAGGAAGGGGATTCCGCCCGTCGGCCAATAGGACATTTCCATAATGGGAATTCTCCAGGGGTTGGCGTGCGAATTGTGGGCATATTTTCCGCGCCATCTCCTTGGGATTCCCTGGGAAAACCTTGCGTCCCCCTCTCGCCCGTTTTCAATCATCCCCCTGTGAGGAATCAATACGGGCCGCCTCCTCCGTCCTCCTTAAATCTCATCACTGGTAACCTAGTGTTGGGCTCTGGAGTCTACTCCCGACCAGCAATCCTCAAATCGTATCACTCGAATTCCCTGAACAATGGCGACATTTTTTTACCGGTTTTCTATCGTCGGAAGTGTAAAGTGGACAATTTACCAGCGGAAACTTGCACAGGGACGATCGTAAATCTCTACGGTCGATACCGACACTCCGTGAACAGTTTCGCTGTCATTTTTCGCCGCTTCGAGCGTTTGAAAAAGACATATCGATATTTATTTTTAATCGGTATACTGTTTTATTCCTAGTTTTCGTATTTAACCAATATATTTGAACGAGTACTGTTGACTGACATTATTAAAACTGGTCGCCACTTCAAATCAAATATGCGCTCATACACAACGCTTCTCGAATACTTCATTCCGACGAATAATGATTTACTACATCAAGGAAAAAATATTCTTATTTACTACGCCATTTTAACCGATGGCACTTATGACTAGAATCGTTCAAACGGTGACATGAACGGGTATATTGATATGGATTCTTATACTTATATACAAGCAGGGAATTTTTATTTTTCCTTGTGGTCCAAAAATGACAAGTTATAACATCCGCCCTATTGAAACCATCAAATAACTACTATTTTTTGACTAGGAAATTTCATAATTGAAGCATGTCTTGGCACATATATTGCCAACATTGTTTTGGAGAGAGAAATACATCTTTAACATATATATATATATGGGAAAACGCACTCCACATTGCTCACATTTTCTCCAGTCTATAAGAATCTAGCAACCAACTACGTCCGTTATAAATTCGAGAATTTTTCTCCAATACCGATCAATAAAATTTAATAAAACATTACTATGGTACTAATAAATATATACCAAATACTTCTGGTTAGCACACTTATATTCAAGTAAGTAGGTTTAATCTGACAACCAATACAAACAGAGAGATATTTTTTGAAATTTTTCATAAACAATTTTTTAGGAATAAGTAACTAACAGGTTTAAAGCACTATTTAATGACACTATAAGATAAAAATTACTAAATTAGAAATATAAACGAAATTCATTTTTTTTTTTGCATGAAACACGTATTGAACAGTATTTCAATTCCATTTTAAATTCTCTTTTGAATTCTTATGAACCCTGGGGTATTCATTCAGGACTGCTGGATAGGTCAGGAGCCCCGTGCCGACAAATTCACAAATAAGCTTTAAAAGAGGGTGTCCTTTTTGGAAGGCGCGGCTGAATATCTTTTGTAGCAATGACACTATATATATATATATATATATATAT
>CM077101.1:27140527-27185052 GCA_039619505.1 Cimex hemipterus
CACTTTTCAGGAAAAAAAAGACGGAGAAGTGTATAAATTGTTAGTTAATAAAGAACTCAATTCTAACCAGTACAATCTATACCAAATAATAGGAATCTTGTAGATTAATCAGTAATTATGGTCTCACATTCTTGATGAAGGGGATGTTCGAAAAAAGAACAATTTGAACTAATTGTCATGTCTTGACTAAATGAAGATCTAGGTGGCACTTTTCAGGAAAAAAAAGACGGAGAAGTGTATAAATTGTTAGTTATTAAACAAATCAATTGTAACCAGTACAATCTATACCAAAAATATAAGAAGCTTATGCCAATAAGTAATTATGGTCTTATATTAATGTCGGAGAGGATATTCCAACTCCGGAAACTCGATGAAGAAGCCGACTGACTGACTTCTTTCTCTGGTGATCTCAGTCCGGATCGTATTTCAATAAAAATAAATGGTTACTTATTCACTGGAAGAATATAGATTTATGTATAAATTTAATATTTATGAACACACCAGGCATGTAATGTCGTAATCCATTTGAACAGGATAAATGTATAATGGTATTAATATTTACGATCACAAGGTTTAACTTTTTTTTTTTAAATGTAGACTTTCATCGCTACGGTTTCCTTTCAGTCTTGGTATTTATCGGTTTTCCGCTCCCTGTCACCACCCTCAAGATCGCCGAGATTTTCTCCCTGTAAGTCTATAGATTTAAAACCACTCCTGGAAATAACCAGATTATTCCAACGTTTTAAACCTACACTTTAATAGCTTCCACCGTACAATTTTCATTTCTTTAACAACAAGGAATTCATTGCGATTTTTTAATAATCTTCTTTGGATTAAACTACAAGGTCTTTTATTTTATTTGAGTCTGTACACGACGTATACACAAAACTATAAAAAATCTGATACTTGTATTTATTTCTTTATTTTTCATCATAACTAGGAATAAATATGAATAAAGATTAATTGTTGACTTAAGATGTAAACACAACATTAATATTGCTTTATAGAATGTTTATAATCATTTCACACTCTTTAGATTAAAAATAAAAAAATCAGTTCAGAGCCAACTTGTCGAGTGGGTTAATTGCTTTTTTAAATTGTTTTCTTTGATAAAACAATAAATTTAAGTAAAAAATTAATAATTAATGTTTTTTTCCTTAAAAGCAGGGTTTTATGTCGACAAAATCTCGTCCGGCGATGCTTTAGCCAACGACCGTTAATAGCCCAAGTCGTGGGTGTGCCGCGCTCTACAATCTGCAATGGTCTACAGCAGTTTAGGGCCACCGGAAATCTCGATCGAAGAGAAGGTACTGTAAATCGAGATGTGCGATCGACGATCGTTTTATTGCTCTTGCCGTCATTTGATAGATAGCCAACTCCAAACGGTTCATAATTTAAGGGTGAGATATAACACAGTCAGCAGAAGACTTTGCAAGAATAGCTTAGCCTTTAAACGTTTCCCACATCAGGATCTCTACTACTGGAGAGACATTATGTGGAAAGTCGACTATTCACGTATCAGCATCTCGTTTCGACACTTGAACATTGTGGGGCTTTTCTATTCACTGATGAGTGCCGGTTTGGTTTGCCGCAATCAGATGACCGAGACTGTGGAGAAGACATGGAGCACGACTTGCTTCGGGTGCGTTGCGTGAGTCACAGCTTTTTCAAAAACAATTATGGTCTGGAATGAACGTGCCCTTACCGAACTATTTATCATATAGCATGGATCTTTGACTGCACACGTACATTGAGGAAGTTCTTCTGGAATCTTTGGTCCAATTAGCTCCATTTATTGGGGAGAATTTCGAGTTAATGCATGACACTTTTCGACTCAATGTTGCTCGAGTTTTTACACACTATGTGAAGGATACAGGGATATCACAAAGAAGAAATGAATCCTATAGAACACTTATGGTTAGACATGGTCCGCCAACACCAACAAGCATTTAACAGCTTTAAGCCTCCCTAGTTCTGGGATTTTGTTTCACAATACGAAATCCGGTGCTTATTTTGATCAGCACCGAAGTGGCTTAAGGCTCTCCCCAAGACCAGAGGAGGTAATATGCCTTACAAAGAGCTAAACTAGGTAATCAATTGTTAGTTAAATTTTAATCAATCACTAAATCATTTTCCGATGTTTTGGTGAATTTGCTTTCAAACCATCAAATAATTTCTGTTATCAATCATGATTGTCTTATTCCGTTTAAATTCAGTTACATTAAAATAAGTATTAACATACGATTAAATGGATGGGACCGGGATGCGGTCTGGTGAGACGTATGTTTAAAAAAAAATATTTTTTTTATCGTGCCAACGTTTTGATCTTCATTGAGATCATCTTCAGTGCTCAAATTGTGTTGATACAATAATGACACATCTACACAGAAACGAACACTTTGAGGCTGATGATCTCAAAAAAAGCTCTAAACGATGGCGGAAGGAAAGAAAATGTTTTTCTAACTCCTACGTCATATCTGACCCCTTCTCACGATCTCCAAATAATCATTGGTTACCGGTCACTAAACACCAAAAACAACTATTGAAATAAACAACCAAATATGAATGTCCTTTTTTTTCTTTTCCTTTGGTGTATAGTAAGGATTTAATTCCGATATAGGATATCAATATGCCGAGATAACACGTGACAGGGCTTTTTTTTATTGTTTGTTGATAACATTATCTTGCGGTAAGATATTCGTATATGTACAGCTATTGTATAAAAGGAATCATATGATTTGTTGCATTTTCACAATATCCAGCCAATTGTAAAAATATTCTATTTTAATCGAACAAACAAATATTTATAACGTTCCTATTTTGAAATTTATTCCCCGCCTCCGACCCGATCGGAGCAGTAATAAATATAAATAAATGGGTGACCGAGAAAAAGTTGGGGCAGTTAGTCCTCCACGCCTAACCGAGAGGGGTGGAAATGACCATTGCAGTCGGGCGCTCCCCTTCGTAAAAAAATACAGAAGGCTTAATTTCCCCCTCGACCGTACGGCCGACGGCCACCCTCTAGTTATTAGCTTAATTTGCAGCTGTTTTAACTTGGTGCAATTCAGATCCGCGCGGCCCCGTCGAAGTGATTACTAGGATAACTGCTGAACTACATCTACACTAGTTTGTATAAAAGAAGAATTATTTTACGATTTTTTTTTTAGCTTGTAGATATTTTACATTATACAACCCATTCAATTTACCTCATTGAAACTATAACAAGGAATAAATATAATAAATTAACGGTACCGGTTATTATTATGGTACACTGTCGGCGACATAGTTACGAAGGCATTGAATTGAATGTATCAATGGTGCCCATTCCATGCTCGATAGCAATTCACCTTTGTGATAACAGCATTGAATTTGTACAAAACGTCATTTATACGTATGATATACATATATTATTGAAATGAATTTGGTTATTGTAATACTGCCATATGACCTCTCCAGTTTTCTGTCATACGACACTTGAAAGGACCTACCTCTACACATTATTTAAACTTTTATAAGCCTTCGAGAAAATGGCAAAAAGGAAAGCAAATTGAAAAGGTTGTGATTAAAGATTGGGAGTTGGTGTCCGAGTGGATGGAAGTCACGATAGCCCAAGTGGTAGAGCAGAGGCGAACCAAAGGTCCTGGGTTCGAATCCCGCTTGTGACATTAATTTTTTCATTTCAAACAAAAACCTTACATAAAATGATTAATTAATTGAAAGAAGTAATCTGGTCGATAGACCGCAAAATATATTCGATTATAATTCTATTTGAATTTCGATAATAACGCCATACGAAGTGACATCCAACTGGCTTTCTTCTTCTGGCCCTTATAAAATAAATCTATGTTATATTATATTATAATATATATTATACTATTATATCTAAAATGTAGATATAAATTTATGCACATGGAAGTGCTCTACCTTTCCGAAGTTACGGCTACTGCGTGATTTGGATGGTTTCTGGCTCAGTGTTGCTATTTTTAGTTAGCAATTACCAATAAAAAACTTTTTTCCATAATACCTGCCTGATGATGATGAAAGGGTATGGAATGGTATGGTGATAAAGGATACTAGGAGGCCGGGTTTGTATACCCCAGGCATTGCAGCTTTCTGGCTTACTGTACCCTTCCTAGTTCCTTAGTTTAGTCAATAGACTCCTTTTTCTCAGAAGTATTAAGTCATTGACTGGTATTGCTGCAATTTGGTACCCTGAGTCTTTTTCATACGTTAGGTTGAACCTCCATAGATGCTTCGCATTCGAAGATGAGATGAGTGGCTGTTTCCTACTCTTTATTACATACTCTGCAAATGGGATCATCATTGTATATTCCTATGTTTTACAGATGTGTTCTTAGATGCCAGTGGCCGGTAGTCCCACCACTCCTCTGAGTTTTGCCCTCTCCAATTGTAGTAGTGTTTTCTCTAGTTTCGGTGAGGGTTGTTTTATCATAAGTTTACTATGGCTAGCACTGCTAGTGTTTATACACTTCTTTCTTTGTTTTGTTTGGATCCATTCTGCGATGGAGGATTCTCTGTTTGTTTCTGATATCCCAAGGATAGGTTCGGTGCCTTTGTATGGTCTTGTGGATCCTCCTCTGGCCAGTCTGTCTGCTTCTTCATTACCCAAAATCCCCCTATGCCCTGGCACCCAGGATACCGTTACCTTGTTGTGTTCCCCCAGGTTTTGGAGATTTTGGATGCATTCACTGACTAATTTTGATGTAATCCTTGTGCATGCCAGTGCTTTGATAGCTGCTTGGCTGTCTGATCTTATGAGGATTTTTTTTATCAGTGTAACCTCTTTATAGATTTTCCAGGGCACAATCATTGATGGCATGTATTTCTGCTTGAAAGACCGAGGTGTACTTCCCTAATGAGTTTGATTGCTCATATGTTGGGATTGTACAGAAAACGCCTGATCCGGTTGTTTTGGAGCCATCTGTATACCATATCATTATCCTGTGTTCTTCCTCTCCTTTATAGTCTGTTGAGATTTTATAGACGTTGTGAAGATTGTTTCTGGGACCAAGTAGTCAGTCCCCATTTCTAGTAATGGTTGTCTGATTTTGTTAATTATGGTAGGAAGCCCGAATTGTTCGGTTCCTTTCCAATTTAATTGTTTTTGGAGCCTAAATGAGCTTTTCCTAGCCTCTCCCTGTATAAATATTCCTAATGGAGGTAGGTTTCAAGGTTTCTAGTGTGTTTGTAGGGGTTGTTCGCATCGCCCCTGTGATACATAGGTTTGCTAGTCTTTGTAACCTGCCTAATGTTTGGGTAGCAACTTTTTGTTGAGCTTTGTTCCGTCATGTTAGTGATCCGTAGGTTGAAAGGGTATACTAGAAAGCGGGGGTTTATTATTCTTCCAACACTGCAGCTTTCTTGTTTATTTTACTTTTCCAACTTCTTTAGTTCATTTCAAATAACTCAGTCGTTTTCTTAAGAATGAAGACGTGGATGTAACGTTCGCTGTCCTACGCAACCGTTTTTTTTTTTTTTTTGGAAGGGTCGATATTTTCTATTATTATCATTATAACAGTAAACTCATTACAGCAATAATTTACTTCTGTAATGGGTTTAAAAACCGTTTTGAATTGAGATTGATGTTTACCTAGTAAGGGATTCCGTCTCTATTTGACAGACTCGGTGTTTTGGGTTCGGGTCCCAGGACAGCCCACGAATTTTCAGTTGATAATATTATAAAAAATATTAATACGATGTGTCAGAGGCACATAAACGAAGCATAAATTATGGCCCGACAAGAATTTATTTAGAAAAATGTATTGGTAGGGATAACAGCCTGGAATTATCGAGTACTTTCTTTAATGCTTCAATATTTCATTTTCCTATTTTGCATGGTGTTTTGTTTTCTTCGTAATCTTGAAATATGAATCTTCGAAGCTTGTTTTCATGTTTGGATACTTCTAATTTTCCGGATGCCGTAGGATCCGATGAAAAGCTTATGGTCGGGAAGTAAAAGAGATCAGTAAAAAATGGTAGGACAAGAGAAAAAAGGAACGCGTTCCAGATGTATTCTAAGCCGGCGAAAAAGGAATTTGTTCGAGTTCTGCGGTATTAACAAAGCCCGTATTTCCCAAACCATTTATTTTTTCTCTTTATCCTTGGAGCGTCGGTTACAATATAATATCGTTGGAACATTGTGTGCGCAGGAGTCCTCTAAGTCCCCTATCATCATTTGTCTCTGTCCCTTTCCTTCATCAAATCCAACCCTCGCGAAGAAATAAAGTAAAAGGAGGACCTGGGGTCACACATGAAGTGATCGTTCTGTGTAGCTGGCATGATGGCCTCTTTCAATTTTTCCAACAATTTTGTCCAGGGGCACATTACATTCAAGACATATAAAATATGTCAGTAAGGAATTTCTATTGAAAATTACTAGAACTGCTATGCCCGGTGTTTCTCTTTAAAAAGCAAGGAAAATCGCAACATATTGAAAAGTTAAGTTTATTCGTATTGATTTTTTAATAAAAAGGGCCATGCGTGACAAAAAACTGTTCTCGTTTTTAATACGTCCGCTTTGATAGCTGGTTTGCGATATAATTAAAATATAATAAGAGAAGTAATCGGTTTATTGGTAACACGATTAGTCTAAAACGGGCAACGGGCAAAAGGCACATAATTGATTTACACTTTTTTTAATTAGGAGCCAAATGAGTGGGACCACATTCAATGTCACTTTACGATTCGATCGATAAATATCTTTACTTGTCTCATTCTACTTTTCACGAGTTTATTATAAATAGGCCCCGTTGTAAAAAATGAAATCAGACCCAAAACTGAAGATGACGAGAAGCCGAAATGCGTCTGAAAGACCAGCACAGCGCTATCAGAACAAAATGGTCATTGACGAAAAATGTGTCGTATACGCTGAAAAGTAAAGGATCAAGGATCTTCCCCTGAGACACACCAGACAGAACAGAATTTATCCGAGAGGTCGAGTATCTGTAGGTTACATGGAAGAACCAACAAAATTTAGTATGAGAATGTTTATACTAGAAAGGAAGGTAGTTTTAGCCAGATTTTACGCCTTGCAAACATCTAAATTTGAGGGGGTAATCTAAATTACCGATCGATTTGGTACATTGTGGAGTAGTAACTACATCAGCCAAATTTGTGGTAAGGATCGGCTGTGGATTTCTAACAAGTAGGTGTAGATTCACGTGCTTTCCCAAGGAAAAGTAACATAAAACCAGTGGAAATGTGTGTTAGCGACCGGTGGTTCAATAAATGGTTGAAGTAGTGAGGAGCGGCAACTTACGGTCATGTACCAGTTATTACGATCTGGTTTGTTAGTAATGGAAGAGTGTAAGGGTGATGAGGGCAGTCTGTCTTGTATATGCTGGAAAGTAACAACCCAAGTAACTCCCTTGCGAAATGTAGCATCAAGTTAAGGTTTGGTAGACTACATGGAAGAAATGATACAATATGGACATTAGTACGAGAGTGTTTAAACTAGAAAGGATTAATGGACATGGACTCAACCCTAATTGCAAATGCAAATGGGAAAAAGAAAGGATGTTAGATTCAGGATTGTGGATTGATAATTAAGAGTTTATGCAAGCGAATTTTTCTTTAATTTGCGAAAGCTTGAAAATAGTTTGACCGAAAATGGACATAAGACAGATTTGTGTGAAAAAGTTAAATAGCCTGGTAACTTGGCGATTCTTTTAATATTATTACAAGAATGTAATAATTACATACAATTATTTAATTTTAAGAAGTTTTCGAGAGTAATAATCAACGTGATTTTTTTTTAGATCAGAGAGGAGGGTTGATTGAGTTCTCGGGCTAAGTTTGGCTTAGACCCTAACCCTTGGCCCAATCCCCTGGCATTGGCCTTAGACTTAAACCCTCAGACGGAATTTTTCTCCGGCCAATTTAAATGAACTCGTATAATTTAAACGCAGGGGGTGGCAGTCGGGAGGAGAAAGGGAAGGGTGGATTCTATACAATTCACTCTCACGACCATGTATGTTCGGCCACTCTTATGTCATGCCCACCTGATTTGTTTATTCAAATAAATTCATTATCAAATTTCCGTTCGAAGAACTGTATAATTAATTGTGCCGACAAGAATAATTCCCTTAAATTAGAGAGTTATCTTGAGTGGGTGGACACTGAGGAAGAAATGTCGTGGTTGCCTCTCGTAAGGCCGCACAGTTCGTGATAAATGTTACATCTCTTTATCTACCACAACCGTTATCTTTAGTTATCTACCCTTCCCTCGTTTCCTCTTCCACTCCCTTCGCTTCCTTATTCATGCTATTTTAAAAACCTTTTTTTAATCCGAGTCGATTTATCAATTATTTAATTCTCCACTCTAGAAACTATGTTTTACACTTAAATATATTTTTTATTTAATTTACTTGTAGAATGTACATATTTGTACATATGACAAATGTGATCACCGTACGTTTTTTTATACATGGTCCCACAAGATGACAAGAGAAACCAGCCGATGCAGAAACCAGTACTGAGCATGAGGGAATCCTATTCTCCATTTTTTACACCAGTCTTGGATAATTCAAGACGTTCTTGGAAATTGGAGGTAGATTGGATATGATTCGAACTTGAGGAAAAAATTGCGTTATTCCGCGTAGGTGGCGATGACGGTATTGCGGTGTGCGGGTAGTTCATCCGTGCAGATGAGGTACAAGATAGGACGAAGAACGCTCGCTTGCGGGACGGCTTTGTATTGGTTTGATTCCCGTTGCCGCAAATCACTCTCAAGGAGCGGTCTGTTAGGTAAGGTTTTCGTACAAGATAATAAGGAGAGGAAGGAAGTGTTTAAGTTTTTAAAGGATCCGAGGATCCCAGACCCTATCCAAAGCTTTTGCTACATCTAGGAACCTTGTTGGACAACTGTGAAACTTAACTGGGCGGTAGAATGATGTGGACGAAAGCCGAATTGGTGGGAGCGAATTATTTTATGAGTATCTAGGATGGAGATTAATCGCTTTTGAAGGAGTCTGTCGTGGATTTTGTACGTTGTAGGAAGAAGGTTGATGGGTGTAGGAGGATATGCCGTTGTGACGTTTGTGAGCTTGAGGAACGACGATAAGAGAAAATAATGAGTAGTTCGTAGGATGGCATTATATATGGTAGTTAGGAAACCTATGGTCTTTTGTGGTAGGTTTCGAAGTATGGTGGAGGTAATAAGACCATGTCCAGGGGATTTTCTACTTGGGATTTGTGAATGTACTTTAAGTCAAAAGGTGCATAAGGTTTGAGAGGGTGATGAAGAGGAAGTAGCATATTAAGGTTTTGCATTACCTCTTATGCATGAGAGGCATGGTTTATGTCTTGATGAGGAGTACCGATATGAAAATACACCAGGGTCAACTCCATGTATAGATTTGTAGGTCGCAGTCGGAAAAAAGTAGACTATTCACTATGACGACTTCTCACTGTAATGGTACCAGATCTCAGCAATCCTGAATTCAAAGTCAATGTTATTAACTTATTCTTTTTTAACCACTGGCTCCCAAGAAGTTGTCTGCTGCATAAACCCTAGTTATATAATGTGTATAAAAAAATAAATAAAGCATTTAGTTGTGTTTTTCGTGTGTTTCTTATTTACCAACAAATTTCAACTTCTAATTAAATTCAGACCCGGAGAGATCTGGGCCTCACATGCCCTTGGAAAAATGAAAAATAAGGTTTAAAAAAGTTCACGGCTTGATACAAAATTATAACGCTATCGTAATTTACAAACATAAAAGGGATTGAGTAGATGTGTATAGATATAATAGACAGCTTGGGTTCATTCTTTGACGTTCAAGTTAAAAATGCTACTTTAAAGCATATGGTAGAAACTTCCACTCCTTTCCCTTCCTTATTCATGCTATTTAAAAAAAAAACAACCTGTTTTTTAATTAGAGTCATTTATTAATTATATAATTATCCTACCTAGAAACTACGTTTTACACTTAAATATGTTTTTTATTTAATTTACATGTAGCCTATACATAGGCGTTTTTATACACAAGGTCACAGTACTAACACTAATGTGAGCACTGCACCCAGAGGTCAGATGCCATGAGAAACCAGCCAATGCGGGCACTCAGTATTTCAAGGTTTTCTTGGAAATCGGAGGTAGCTTGCATACGATTCGAGCTTACGGAAAAAATTGCGGTATCGCGTAGGTGGAGATAACGGTGTTGGAGAGTGCTATTAGGTCATCAGTATACATGTTTTAATGTTAAATTAAAGTACCAACTTAAATGTTTAGATGGTAGATCACTCTTAAAGTTTTTGTGTTTTTTAATAAAATCTATTTGTGTCGATTGGAAACTTTGTGTTAAGTGGAAAAGGAAAACTGGAATTCATGCAAGAAAATATGCCAAAATGAACTACATTATTCACTTGCTTTCCATATCTAAATGATTACACATGAATATCTTCAATAACAATTTGACGAAAATCTATGTATCCATCCATCCATCCATGGTACCCTTAGCCGGATATTGAAGATTTGTAGACAAGTGGGAAAATATGAACTTTATTTATTTATTTATTTTATTTTATTTTTTAAGAAAAGAAGCTTGTCGTTGAACCTGAAGGGGGAGAACCTACACGAGTTTGGAAGCCTGCTCGTACGGTGAATAACTCGGCCCATAAGCCGGTCGGATTTCTCCTAAAGCGTTTCGGACCGAAAGTTTTAAAATGTTACCCGGCTCTCAATCCTATCATAGCTCTCGCTGCACCCCTCGCAATTTACATTGAAAACGTAGTAAATCTAGGAAAGAATCGGTTCCCTCGGTAAAAGCCTAGAACGATTTAGTACGGCGATTCTATAAAAGAAAGGAGTTATAAAATTCTTATCACCAGCAAAATTCCTTTCTTTTCGCAAACCATCACTGCCTCTCACTCCCCCACTAGAGATATCCAACTTATTACTCATCTGGTTAAGTACAAATTTATTAAGCTTCCAACATTATCAATTAGGTGGTTAATATTCACATAATACAACGCAAATTAGTATCGTCCTGTGTCTATTTATTCTGTTTCAAGTGTTAGAAGTTTCTACTCACGAATACTCTGAATCACGGTGTGGTATTGATGAAAAAGTAAATTCAGTTGTTATTGCTTTAGCCTTATTTAAGGTCATCATCGCGGCAAGTATACAAATTAACGTTATTAAGTTTTCAACGATTTTAAATTTTTTCGAAGACCGACACAGCCCTGGTATAATTATGGGCTGATGATGACCTTTAAATAGTGCGAAACTTGGCTGTAACGGCTGAACTGGATTTTTCATCGAGACCATACCGCGATCCAAAGTATTCGGGCCTGTTTATTCCCACATACCTAATATTTTTAAGGATAAGTCATAAGTATAACACATATTTTCCCAATTCAGTTAGTGCCTAATGGTCGTCTCGTGCTTTAGGAAGAGTAAAAAAGTTTGCTGCTTGATAAATAATTTTACCTTTGTGTTTGGTCTGTTTTAGGTAAGAAAAATTACTCAGACTAGAGAGAGAAGATGGCGAGAATCCGAAGCGCGTCTGACAGATCAACGCATCGAGGATAACCAGACATAATTATCGGTAACGACCAAATTTTCGGCCCATCATTCCGTCAATAACTTTTCCAAAAACAGTTAACCAAGCATTAATCGCACAAACATAACACTGAAGATGGCGAAATGCCAAAACGCCTAGGACAAACCAACAAAACGAAGATTATATTGGATAACGAATTGTTCAAATGGTGTGTGTTGGGCAGTTCATCGCCCAGCTGACACTAAACCCAATCATTAAACACTTCATAACCTCATAAAATACACTTCACAAAAATCACCCCACACTGAATATGCGATGAATGGCGAAATGCCCAATTGCTATGACAAACCAACAAATTGAAGATCGAAAAACTAAAATGATTGAAAAAACAGAATTATAAGTTCATCCTACTGTCGACCCCAAGATCAAGCATTCCAACTTCCATGACCTTGTAAAACGTCACTTGATGACTTCACATAAATTACCCATACCCGAGTCTGAAGATGCCTAGAAGTCGAAACGAAACGACATCGAGGATTGGCAGACAAAAGTGACCGGAAAATACCAAAGTCAGCCTAATCCCAACAATGCAGATGGTGAGTGGCCGAACGCAAATGACCGACCTGCAAAGCGTAGATAGGCTGAACAAAATTAGTAAACGCCCAAGCTCAGATTCAGTATCCCCCTTGCCACAGAAAAAACAATCCACCTTTCGCGGCTTTTTAAAAGATATTTTATTATACTAAATCACGCAGACTAAAGGGTGAAGATGCCGTAAGCGTCTGCGGAACCGTCATAACAAGGATATACAGAACAAAATGTTCGGAAACGGCCAAATTTTAGGTCCATAGTTGCGGTGGCCGTTAAATCAACATTCTACGTTTTACGACTTTATAAACGACACTTATCTTCACATAAAGGTCGAAATGCTGAACCATTTCTGACAGACCAGGACCGCGAGAATAGGAAGCACGTCAAGCTCAATTCAACTTTTCACATCTCTGTGATGATACCTGACTTACCGTACACATACCCAAGAGTGCAGATGGCGGGAAGGCTAAACGTCTGACAACCATTGACCAAAATTATAAATTCATCACCCAGCTGACTCTAAGCTCAACCATTCCACCTTTCACGAGCCTACAAAAGGCACTTGATTTAACATAAGTCACACAGACCCGAAACTGATGATGGAGAAATGACAAACCAACAGACTGAGGATAGGCCAAACAAAATGCTCAGAATCGACTAAATTCTAAGTTTTTCCTTCCTCTGACCGCAAGTTCAATCATTCCACCTTTCACGACTTTATAAACCCGCACTTAAAACAAATTACCTAGATCCAACATTGAAGATGGGAAGAAACTGAAACCCGACTGACACAACGAGGATAGGGAGAACGAAATGATTGGTAACTGATGATGATCAAACTATATATTCAGAATCCCATATCACTCAACTTTTGTTAAGACTTAAAAAGTACTGTTTTAGATCTGAAAAGAATTTTAATAATAGATAAGTTTGTGAGGTTATTTAGACATTTGGTTAAAAGAGGTTTTCAATTTATACAGCCTTTGGTCTCAAAGAAAGCACAACCTCCTAAAATTTGGAAGGTGTTTATTTTTTCACTTTTGTTCGGAAGTCAATATTTTGCAATCAAATGGCTTCAACTATCGATAAAGATGTTAATGGGAGGGGAACATTCACGGTGTGTTTACATTTAAACTTGTTGTTTTTGTGAGGGCAGCCTTAAAAGGGAAGTTAAAGGGTTGGCAAAGTGGTTGGTCGGAAGGGGCAAGCCGACCAACTTGCATGATTCACCGTCCCAGGTGCCTCGTCCCACAACTTCTAAATGCCTCCAAAGACCCCTCCCAATAAATATGATAAAGCGTGAATGCAACTTCTTAACGATGAAAACATTCTCTCAAGGAATACAAGTTAAATAATGCCCTTTCAGCAGAACATTTTTCATTTTTAAATTATGTCCCTTTCAGAATAAAGAATACACAAAAAAAAATAAAGGGGTGGGTAGTCAAAAGTGGAAACGAAAATATAACGGAAAAGAAAGCATTGTCTTAAAAAGCGGAAAGTTTATTAAACTGGGGAATATATTTCAAGTTTATCGTAATAGGATTTCTTTTTTAGCCATGCTTTAATGAGACTGATAATAATATGAAAAATTCTTGTCTCAAAAAAATATTCCATTATTATACAAAAGGGTGATTGCATGCTTGTAATTATAAAATGATATTCGTTTCAATAATTATTAATGAGAGTGTGTTTGATCTCAATATTCATATAAATGTACTATCGATGGTTTTACATGAAATGTCCGTTTTATTGTTTTAAAAATTCAACGAAAACAAGGCAAATTAGTGTTGTTTACTTCAAAAATATTTACATATTATAACAAGGAGTTCTTCTCCTTTCTTATGTTGATTAACTTCGCAATTCATCGAGCGTTCGTTAAATTACCTTCAAATATGAACATGGAAACAAGCTATTCTCATGCTATATGATTCTCTATATAATTATGTTATATTCTCCAACTCGAGTAAGACTATCATACATCAATATTGACGTCAAAGTCCTGTAAGAAATACTGAAACAAGTCCACTCATAGTTTCAACTTAGAAAATCACTACCGTCCGATTAGTCTATTGCTTATATTGGGCACACCTCTGGGAAACCCATTCTTAAGCGTAACCTCTCAATTGTACATTTTATTCAGTTTGAGTTTGGAAGAACCTCATTCAACTAGTTAGCAGTGGCTCCTCGTTATCAGCCGGCTAAAGCGTATGCACTACAAGGAAGTGTCTTAGGACCCATCCTCTACAAAGTATACACAGAACATAATTATAGATGTGTAGAAAACCATCGGGTACGAAACATGGAAGCTAAGAATAAGAAAGTACCACCTTTTAAAATCCTTCCTGATCCTTGAATTCTTCAAGCCGAAAGTTAAGTTCCAAGTCATCAATAGGTCCTTCTTTTCGGCCGGGTGTCGGATAAATGCAAGGTAGTAATTAACGACTTTGGACCTGTCTGGTAGGACGTATAAACCTCAGACATTCCTAGATGTGTCATTACACCGACGATATCAGGGTACTTCAGGCTCTTCGGTAAGAGAATACTCTTTTTCACCTATTACCTGAACCTAAAGCACTGAACTGACAGATACTTTCAAATCATCAGTGGCTCCTATATCAGCCAGTTAGTTATAAGGGCTATCCCTAGCAAGCGCCCATTGAAATTTTTCACTAAAATGTTTTTCTTTTTGTGTATTTGGATAGCTTTGTTGATGAAAAAATTGATTTAAAACTATTAAAAGGTTTAGAACGTGTTTTCTAAATGTATTTCCTTCTTGTTGACATCTTTTCTGAAATTATAAAATAGAGTACGCGTTGGACAACGTGTGTGGAAAAAAATAAATATTGTATTTATAATAAATTAATTTTGTTTCTTTACATAAAGTTTGTGCAATAAGTTCCGTTTCATTAATAACGGGCAGTTCAGGGGAAACAAACCAGATAATAACAACACATAAGATTAAAAAAATGATTCAATTTAACAAAAATAGTTTTGTTAATTCAGACTGCATTAGTATTTGAGATAATTTCAAGCAAAGCGGATGCGATAAGTGTGTTATCGTAGGGCCATTTCCTGTGGTCACAATCTGAAGAGGGATGGCTGCCAAGAAAAAGAAAAAAAAAAGGTTTTACATAAACCTTAACAAAACAATCGAATATATTTCAATAAATATCCATATATTGGCTCGAAACGATGGAAAATTCCCAACATGAACTTAGTAAATTGTTCAAAAATGTTGCCAGCATGTAACAATTCTTACAAATGTGCGCACATATCAAGATTGATAGCCTTGATGATACTGATCGAGTTGGAAAATGGAAGCATAGGTTAGGAATATATCTAAATACACACTAAAAAATATGCTTTAATTGAGTGTTTGAATCGTTTAATATTTGTAATGATCGGTTATAAGAAATTGTACAAGTAATATGGCTGTTTTTTTTACAATTTAATTTTTACTACAGACTAACCCTCGGAAATTATAATATAATCTTTTACAACTTCAAATTCAACCAGTTTTGAAATTTCAAACGAACACTTTTAACTTCCAATTAACTTTTAGAAATTATAAAATAATCCTTCTAACTGCAAATTAATTTTTAGAAATTGTAAAATAACCCCTTTTAACTTCCAATTAACTTTTAGAAATTATAAAATAACCCCTTTTAACTGCAAATTAATTTTTAGAAATTGTAAAATAACCCCTTTTAACTTCCAATTAACTTTTAGAAATTATAAAATAACCCCTTTTAACTGCAAATTAATTTTTAGAAATTATAAAATAACCCCTTTTAACTTCCAATTAACTTTTAGAAATTATAAAATAACCCCTTTTAACTTCCAATTAACTTTTAGAAATAATAATATAACCCCTTTTAACTTCAAATTAACTTTTAGAAATTATAAAATAATCCTTCTAACTGCAAATTAATTTTTAGAAATTGTAAAATAACCCCTTTTAACTTCCAATTAACTTTTAGAAATTATAAAATAACCCCTTTTAACTGCAAATTAATTTTTAAAAATTGTAAAATAACCCCTTTTAACTTCCAATTAACTTTTAGAAATTATACAATAACCCCTTTTAATTTCAAATTAACTTTTAGAAATTATAGAATAACCCATTTAACTCCAAATTAACTTTTAAAAATTATAAAATAACCCCTTTTAACTTCAAATTAAGCTTTTTTCAATTTAAAATTACATTATTTAAAGTTTGTATTAAAGCTTGTATTATTTTTTAATTTACAATTAGCATTTTAATATCATATTAACTCCTTTCAATTTCCAATTAACCCTATCAAACTATTCCTCAATGTTTTTATTTGAATAATAACTTTCAAATTTTAAGCATTTCAATTTTCAAATTTTTAATATTAATTGTAATTAATTTTAAAGGGTTATTATTATCATTAAGGAGGCTTATTTTTTATGCTTAAAAAATACTAAGGTACCCGAGAATTCGACCGTTGCTTCTATTTCATACCATCTCTTAAATTTTTTTAAATCTAAAAAAATAATTAATTTAAAATTAAAAAGGTTAGTTTTCAGTTTAAAAGGGGCAATTTGAAATGTTGATTTGAATATAAAAAAGGTTAATATTGAGGTAAAATCTCTATCCGTAAATAGTCTAATGTGTAAAGGGACTTTGTAATTAAGTACACCCCTTTTAATGCCCTTTTAATTTTTGTAGTTTAATCAAGAAAACTTTATTTTTTTAATTTTTTTATACATTTGTTAATATACATGTTTAATTCAAAAGTCAATTCAAAATGAGTGGCACTGTTATGATTCGGCAAACAAACCAACATATCTAGACAGTTATAAAACATTGTTTGCATAATTAAGTGTCTAACTCGTAGTAAGACCCAATTCAAGTTGAGATCCACTTAGGAATCAATAGTGAGATGGTGGAACAAAGTTTGCGACCGACTTGAACTATTATTTAATTTATATGTTAATGACGTTGTGGAAGATTCGATCGGAGTACACGAAACATAAATGTGATGACACTGTTTGAGAATAAATGGGAAAAACAAAAAATATTAGGATGTCAAAGTATACATTTTATTTCTGGATTTAAAAGAAATTCCATAAACTTAAATAAATCTAAAATCGTGAATGACTCAAAAATGGAGATGGTATGTTTACAAATATATTAACGGCAAATCCAAAAATCTGCATGTTAAAGAATTAACAACAACATTAAGAAAGTTTAAAGAAATTTTCAATAAGAGCTTTGTATTTTTAAGATAAAGACTGCTGACAAAACAAGCCACAGGTTTTTACTACAGCCTAATTGAAGATTACCGAGCAAAGCCATTGAAGTGTTCTTTCTTTGAGCAAGATTAAAACATTTAGATTTCCCTTGTTTTATTAACCTTTGGCAGTTCACAACAGCTACGGATCATCATTTAATTTTCCACGGCTACAAACATTTAAAGAGAAAAAGGGCAAAGAGTAGGCAAAAGGAACCCCTAATCCTGTTCAAAAACCGAGGAGGGCAAAGGAAGGTGAGTCATAGGAATAAATTTGGATCGTGAACTAAACAATGCTTGAGGATCTAAATAGAGCAAGGAAAAAGAGCTGATTTGGTGATAAACATCAGAAATGTAGAAATACAAATTTCTCAAAAATCAAAGAGAGCAAAGACAGGTGAAGAACAAAAACAAAAACTGGGCAAATAAGATGCGTATTTTCAAAATGCAAATTCGGAAATTATAACAATTGAACAACTGGGACAAAGGAAAAAAGGGTTTGGAACCCAATCAATAAACCATGCCAACTGATAGTTAAGCATATCTTTCACCCTTCACTCTGAAAGGCCTCAGACGCCCAGTGCAATGATGGCACCGGCAAGATTTAACATGAATGAATTTGTCACCGCCCACTGCGAGGTGGTGCAATATTCGCCAGTCCAAAAGTGCCCCAAAAGAGCACATACATGCATGTACCATTATAGGAGTTTTGTGGCTTCCGGTAAAAAGCTTTCAGCCACCCCCGGAGAGAAAAAGAAGGCACTCTAGCTCCGGTTCCGGTTGGCTGTACCCTCTTGCAAATCATAGTCTCTCCCTCTCGTGGTTCACTGATCGACCGCCCAGGAGTTCTTAGGGACCCCTTACGTTTTGGACATATTGCCTGAGGGGTGCACGTTCGGTAACCTAGGTAGGTTCTGCCAAAGCATGAGGGGGCAAGGGAAATGCAAAGAAAATGGAAGTAAAGGGAAATTGCATCCATCAGCGGTACCCCATAGCTCACCTAAATCCATAGAGGTAGTGAGCTAGAGTACTCCTGCATTTTTCAAAGCTTTGAAATACTGGCCGAGAATAATGCCTGGTATGAAATTAATCAAAAATTCTTAAAGACTAAATCATCGTGGATCATCACCCCCTTGGATTAGACACGCAAAGAGATCCATAAGTAACATGCCAACTTTTGAGAATTACTAGCGCAGAAAAAAACTCGGATTATGTTAAGTCTCCTAATTGGACACTGCAGTCTGAGAAGGGACACAATAATACTGGCAGAAGAACTACTTCACAGATTTGCGCCAAAATGAAGACATCCTGAACGCATTTTCTGCTACTGGGAAACATTTTTTACAGGATTCTGCTGCTGGGGAAGAAAAAACTGAAGTGTCTTACTTCAGAAAGTCAGTAGTCAGTCTATGGAAACGGAATTCTAGGCTCCAGTTGACTATGTACCTCTAACAAGTGTAGAAAAGATCAACGGTTCTTTTAGATCGGAGGTGCAAATGGGTTTTCCAATTGCATGGCTTATCTCCCAAATAAGACCCCATAAAAGAGGAGAGAAACAAAAGTTCTTGGAATAAAACAAATGTCTGAACTGACTAAGAACCACCCACACCAACACACCAAAACTAAAGAAATAAAACGACGTGGAATGCTCTCTAGGAGACAGACATTCTCTCCGACTGAGGATGCATTCAAAGTCTTAAGTGCCTAACCACTTAACTCAATGCAAATAACGAGTGTAAGATGGAACCGTTGAATGGGGCCTGCATTCCCAGGTGTTCAGGATCTGGGGTATTGATCAGACATATTGTCTAAGAATGTACCGAGGTAAGAATACCTCCGGCTCCAACGCTTCTGTATCAAGTTGTCAGAAAAAGATAGATAATGGAAGCAGGAGCTAGAGTTCAAGCAATTAATCCAATTACCAAAAAGAGTTTCGAATTCATTCCAAGGGTATTTAACAAAATACAAGACAGCTAAAGCTGAAGACTTGTTTAGTCATGACATCACATGGTCAACTGGTGTTACAACTATTAAGTATATATTTTACAAATACAAAGTAATTATTCTATTTATTCCCATACTCATAGGAAAAACTGAACTAAAGGAATCCATAACGCCAATTCGTTCTGGTAAATCGACGGCTCAGAAATCTCGGAGATATAATAAAGGTGCGACTTTATTAACACTGGGAACTGCGACGTACTCGACATTAGTCCTAGCTAAAATAGGACATTTCAAAAATTCTTAATGAACATAAATACTAGTGGATCGACACCCAAGGAATGAGAAATGCAAAATCCGGCAGGGCACTGTCACTTGATCCAGGCAAAAATAATTCTGGGCTGCTCGGGTGCTGCCCAAGAGAGGATTTCTGTTGCTACGGGGGACATTAAGTCAAGCAGTTTTCTAAATTGAATCAGCAAATTGTGGAACCTGATTAACCAATGTGGCCATAGCGTGGTGTTTGATAGTTGTCTATCTAATATTTAAATAAATGCGTCGAGGGATTTAATATTGACAATCTAGCATGGCGAAAAAGCAATTCAATTTAAGCAAGTTAAGTCCAACTAGGGATGGGCGGAGGGAGAGAGTTGTAGCCGAGTGTACAAGATGCCACTCGCAGGTGGCTGGTACGTCTTGCATAATATCCCGGGGATATCAAGGGGTGAAGTTTAATAACACGGTCACTCCGCGCAACTATATCAAAGAGTTGATGAAAACTTTGGGCTCTTATCTTTTAATTTTTTTTCTCTCTCTTCTCCTTCTCGTTTTTTCCCATTGAATTACTTCCACCTCCGAGGCGATAAATGGTTTTGATCTCCGGCAACGACTTCCTCCCCACTGTCCTCACTTTAACAGGCTAAGATGTGTTTTCGCTGAAAAGTTTTTTGCATTTTCATTTTTTCACTTTGTTGTAACTTTTAAAATCTCAGTATTTGTCGGATTTTTAATATTTTACTTATATGCGTTGGCAAATTTCCTCATCATATCTGCAGGGCCTGGGGTTTTAATTTAATTCTTAACGCAGGTGGAGAACGCCAAGAAAATGTAAGAGTAGCAATCACGAAAACAATTTATTAAAAGTCATAGCTTATAAGTAATGGAAAGGGGGAACCACCAATGAAGGGCAGAACCTCAAGGGATGAAGACCTCAGCCCAAACGACCCGGGAATCCGAGGGTTAATTTGTTATCGTTCGATAGAGGGGCCTTTAACTTATCGGGTGCTTCCCCTTGTTTTGCCAAATAAGCACAGAGTAAACAAGGCGAGAACTCAAGCACTAAGGTTAAAGCAGGTGCCTCTCGAAAGCACTTGTAAAAGGATGGGCTTCGTCGTCTATTTTTTCCCCTGTTAGAAAGACAAAAATATTTTTGTCATCCTGTTGATAAATCAACAATAGTAATAAACTGCGAATCTTTATCAACGTTTTTTCCTATAATTATTTCAGATATTATTTCCTTCTTCAAAGGTCGGGCTATATCGCAACACTTTCCTTGCATTTTTCTGTTGATATTTTATTTATATTTATGTCTTTTTAATGCAACTCAATGCATTTCTAATGCATTTACCATCGATTTGCATTTAGACTTCACTATTCCACACCATCGCGCCCTTTCTGGAAGTTCAAACGCGTCCTAGTCTGTTCACACATCCCCATACATAAGTTCGTCCTATCCAACAGACAATAATAATAGTGATAATCTAAGTTCTTTGTACAAGATGAATGTAGGTGTTACTCAGGGTAGCGTTTTCTTTTCATTATTGTACTCCATAAATCTGATGTTATTTAAATACGAGTATCCTAGCAAACACTGATGGCATTGCCATTCCATCCTCCAACACCGACTCCCTTCATAGCGTAGCGAAACCTCCAGCGGTATTCCTGGGTATGGAGGTATTCCTCCAACAATGGTGTCTCAAACTCAGAACCACAAATAACCTTCACTCTACCTTTGTACCGAAACGTCGTGCACTTGGACAACCTCTAACTCTGCGACTGGCCAAGATAACTAAGCCACGCCTCGTGAAGAAGGAATGCTACTGGAAGTTTTTTTTTTTCAAAGTCAAAAATGCTGATCGTTTCTAGCAGTTTGGTTTGCTCTGGAAACTACCCCTGGAACACTTCCCCATCAAGTATCGATCGACAGGAACTTTACAGTATTGGTCGGATCTTCTTCCTCCAATGTACGCAAGCGTTATGCAAGGTAGCGGCCTAGGTCAGTTACTGTACTCACTATATATTGTTATTCCTTTCCATCCAGACACTATTATCTTAACAGAACCCTGATACTACCTCCAACTCCGACCCCACCATTTATCCAAACCGGTGGATCAAACTCGGCACCCCGAAACCCCCAAATGATAGCCTTCACGCTTCGGTGCATAACCTTAAATCCATTGACCGAAACCTCCCTCCTTACAGAAAACACCATCTGCTACCTTTGGCTATTTCTAAACAAGCTACTGACCTTAAATTTTCATACGTAATCTAAAGCTGATTGCCTAAAGGTTAAGCTAAATACTCCAATTCAATACTGCATTATTGAAACTAATGTGGCATAACACTATGATGTTTAGTTAAGCCTTCTATACTCCAAACAATTCAGACACTACAATCTTTAGATCTATTATCAAGGCTCTTCTCTTTATTTTCAACCACACCATCACCAATGACCTGAATGGTGCGTTCATAAAATCTCAAGATCCAGCTGCTAAAAGGTCCATTCTAGCCTCCAAGCTGAGTCTAATCCTTCTTTCTTCTTTTTCAACACACTACCATTGTCGTTAAAAGAGAGATATAATATTGTAGATTATAAAATCACTGGGAGCTATTCGACAGAATGCTGTATATACTCGTGAGTACAGCTTCAGGATTCAAATTCTACCATACTAATGGGTTTATTTAAGATAGATGATAGGGGCAGAGACAATAGAACGTGAAAGTGAAGAAAAAGTGTGGTTGGTCCAAAAGTTGAGTCAGTCAGTGAGGGAGCGCCAGAGAGAAGTGTGAGAAGGAAAGAGTGTGTGTGTGTGTGTGTGTGTGTGTGTGTGTGAGAGAGAGAGAGAGAGAGAGAGAGAGAGAGAGAGAGAGAGAGAGAAAGTGAGTGAGAAGGGAAGGGAGATGCCCTTTTCAACTATATGAACAATCATAATTCGATTATGAAAAGTAAGTTGGGTTTATTTTCGAGCAGCGGGCCGCTTCCATGGGCGGGGTTAGCTTTTGTCATTGTATACGCATTAAATCCAGGGGAAAAATGTAAACGGTTGACCGGTACAACTGGAAACAGCTTGGCACCACGACCGAATTCTCTCCTAAAAAAGCCCAGTGGCACAGACTTTGAACTTTTTCAGAGGGATGGAAAGTTCGAAAATAGATTTATATTTTCCCCCTTGTGCTTTATTGAAACACAAAACGCGGTTTGCAAAATAATTACACCACCAAACACATTTCAACGTATTTTTAAATAGCTATGCATTAAAGTATATTGTATTTGAAGAACAAATCTATAGTCGTCAAGGGCTATTTATTCCCCTTTTTCGTTTAGTGTGGTCTTAGTTTTTCAGCTGCTTTCGGAATCCACTAACTACCAGATGTTGTAGACAGAAATAAATGCACGCTACGCTCGCCCAAATGAAGAGTAAATCTATTAGTCCGTTGATTTTATTTCATTTCTGTTTGTATATCTTCGTTTTGTTTTATTTTTTTAATATTTAGCAAATTCATTTGTTAGAGTCGCCAGTACGTCACAATGTTTGGTAGGCTACACTTTTATTCGACACTACTGTTTGCAGTGTGTTGTGTGAGCAGTCATGCATTTGGCTTCATCAACACGGACAGAGCACTGGGCTGAAGTGTCGTTGAGTTAATGCGATCCAAAAACCGGGTCGCTCCTCGATGAAGCGTCCCCTATTTTGTCAACTGTACATAACAAAAGAGGCGTCGTATTTACAATTCTATTTTTTCCCCTCAAAACTGATTTGGAACATTTTTTATTTTCGGGAATAAAATTGACACAGGCGGTGAAACAGCGGTGAAAGCTTTTGCCCCCATTGTGGACAGCCGAGGGTTGAATGTTAAACGGCTTTGGGATCTCGTCTCATTCCCTACAATGTTTATCCTGTAAAGCTTCTACTTGGCCATGTGATTTTTTTAAGAAATAAAAAAGCTTTATGTGTACGCTTACACTTATATACACTTTATATACCCAAGCTTGATATGTATACATAGGCCCACCCACTCAACATAAGATAAATATTTTCTCAAAAACTAATAAACTTGTTAGGTTACACATTATCAACACCATTTTTTATACCATAAGTTTAAAGTTAATAAAAATTACAGTTTTTTTCAATTTTCTAAAAAATGTAATGCTATAACTATTGACGGGGTATCGACATACTCATGTCATAAACAGGTTTGATACAAAAAAAGGTGTCGCAATACTAGTGTCGTCTTTTAGTTTAAACAAACTTTTTAACAGGTTTGTAAAACCAACTTATCTTTTAAATATTGCAATACGTGGATTGCATTTTTATTTCAATTTCTTTGAAACATTTTATACGGTAAATATACACAGATTGTCATGATATCAAAAATAACTTTGACGGGGAGGGTTGTCGTTTGATTAGATTCACGCGGCCGTTTGGGATCCTCATACAATATCAAAATACTCGATTCACATTATCCCTGAAATTACTGTGAATAGATTGTGAATCAAGGGCGTGGAGGCATTAATGACCTGATTGTCTAGAAACGATCAACTATCGATTATAGGGCAAAAAATTCAAAACAGGCCGCTGATACTGGGAATCGGAGGAAAGGTTTAAAATTTTACAAGCACGACAATAAGATAACCTCAAGAGGAAAATTTGAAACGGCAAACGGTGTTGTGTTCCAACACGTGCTAAGTTGAAATAGCAATTCCAGTCTGGTTCCAATCACACCTATGTCTTTATTTTATTAATGTTCGTTCGAGTCTTTCCCCACGATCCTTTCCCATAAAATAAGACCCACCTTGTAAAAATATTTCTCGCAGTTTTTTTTTTTTTTTTTTTTGGAAAGATAGGATTTCAAAAAATGTTATACCGATCAAATTTTGATACAAATTTCTAAAGAACACGTTTTATTTGCAACCAAATTGACCAATTTTGCTTAAATTTAAGTTAAACTTGGTAATTTGGTTGTGGTAATATGGTTTTACATTGTTTATGGCCTTTTGCATATTCTGCAACATACTACACAAAGACCTAACAGCTTTAATAATTTAATATACGACAACATTGAATTACAAACGAGATAAAAGTTAAACCAAATTTCTATTTTTGGAATTTATTATTTTTAATATAAGACACAAGTCAAATTCAACGAATTTGGAGGTTACTTGACTCCGAGAAGAGTTCAAGAACCATCAGCCATCAAAAAGTTTGAAAAAATAATGTAACACCATTTTTATTAATGTTAATTTCTGAGACGAAGTCAAACCTAACTAGAACAAAACATAACCTAACCTAACGTTACAATAATCTAGTTGTGTAGCATTCTAACCTGTGTATATATTTAGTAGACATAATTGACCGTATTAATTATTTTAATTAATTACTCTTTATCTAGGGCTTGGTCGAGTTGGAGATACCATAGCCAAGTCAGAGCAGCGGCGTATTGAGCCGAAGGGCGAGGGTTCGAATCCCGCGTGACACTAGCTTTTTCATCTCACCCAAGAACGTAAATAACAATAATAATTAATTAAACTAATTCTAACCTAAAACAACGTATTCGAACTCTAATCTAACCTTTTCTGACGGTAATTCTAATTTTAACATTTAACATCGGTACCCCCAAAACTTAAACATCTCTAACACTAAACCTAACTTTTCTCTTATCTTAATCGCAAACCTATTCTCACTCGAACGTACCATAATCTATTTTCGTCCTAATACAATAACATAATTTAACCTGTTATTATACTTTCTAACCGTTACTCTAACTAAATCAAACACGTTGCTAACCTGTTAACAAAACAGCAACCTGGTAACCAAATGTTACCTGACTCCATGCTAACATAACCTAACCTCTTATGACTGTAATTCCAACTCTAATTATTACTGACGGTTACATAAAATCTTAATATTCTCTAAAATTAAGTTTAACCCCACACTGACCTCGAACCTTACTCGATCGATAATAATATTAATATCATATTATATCATAATGCCATAATATAATAATGCTATAATATCATAATGAAACAATATTATATCATAATGATATTAATAGTCATCGTCTAACCTAACCTACCCTTAGTTCCAATAGTAACTATAACTTTAACCTAACCTAACCCTTATCCCATTACCTAACTATAACCTAACCTACCCTAATCCTTATCCGACCGTATGTATAAGTCTAACCTAACCGTTTTTAATCATTAACCTAACCAAACTGCTAATGTAGCCTAAACTGCCCCAAGCGATATAACATAACATAACCCTAATCGTAATTGTAACCCTAGTCCAACCCATCGTATAGTAACCGTACGTAACATAACCTCTTTCTACTATTTAACCTAACCTAAACCAACCATCCCTAATCCTAATAATACTTTATCAAATTCATTCCAAAACTGCTCCAGGAAACGGGGAAATGATAACGTCTTTACGCAATGATAAAGAATATCAATGTTCTCAATAGTTTTCGGCAAAAAGAACAATAAGAAAATAATACTAATGATATAAAAATATCTGCCAAGGACGGGATTCAATGGCAAAAGGTCAAAAACGAGGTAAATAATTTATTATCGTGTTCCTTCAGGTGCTGAGATTCTGACCAAATTTCTTCCTACCGGAAAACTTCGGGTTGAACCGTGGAAAATTTTTTCTCCCCCCAACCCAGGAGAGACGTACAATGATTTCCATTAACGAGGTGTCTCGATGTAACAAACCCACACGAGAGTCCAATCAATTCTGGCGATGAAACGGATTAAATAAAAAAAAATCAACTCAAATAGCCCAGGGAAAAAGGAATTGAATCAACTCGCAAACGTTTTACATCGTTTACCATATAACTCATATGAAAAGAGGCCGGTTAGTGGTTTAAAGCCCAGTCATTAAAACTTGCTAGTCGTACAGTTCCACTGTAAATGCTTAAACTGTCTTTACTAATTACTCCACAAAAACATTTCATACAGAAAAGCCTCTCGAACCAAGCCAGTAAATTAGCAACACTGTAAAGTTTTGACCTAATTATAATTTATGTGATATCGTTAAAATCGCTGTGGATGAACCAATAAAAATCTGTAGGTGAACGGTTTACTTGGAAAAAAAAACATGTTATATTGTAGTTATTGTAGGTATGAAGGTCAATTAATTTAAATCATATTTTAAATTCACGGGTAGTAATGGATTATTGATTCTTGAAAAGTTTTTCAAGAAATGGCCAAATTGCAATGAACGGAAGCGGCACGTACATCCTTGCAGTTCCCATAAATTTATCGAGTATGTATTAGCTTAAATATAAACGACAGGGATGTGAACAGAGCATGGATAATGAAGAGGTTGCGGTCGCGACTGATAAAGGGAAGCCGTCTTGCATAATGGGTTCCTTAATCTAAAGATAAATGACAGCTATAATATGTTTACGAATATTACAGGCGAGAAGTCAAATGCTACTCATATTTTTAATGATGTTTCTGATTTATCAAGAGTTGGAGAACGTAAATGCTTTATGCTGTTATGTGCTTTTAATGGAACAGCCTTTTCATTTTCAAATGTCATTTAAATTTTCTGTTTTATCGCGTTCTGCGTTTCAAAAAATTCCAAGTAAACCTATTTTGTGATGTGATTAGTGGGAATTATATTATGTTAGAGATGATAAATCCGTTTACAAACTAAACAAGATTAAAAGCCATATAGAAATGAAGGGTTAAATAAATTCGTTTCATTGTAAAATACTACCTTCTGGTGCTAAATATATTACAAATGGTATATTTAGCATTTAATAATGGTTAGTTTTTCTTCCTTTTTTTAACGAGGTTATATCAACTACCAGGTTATATGAGCCCTCGGAGTGGCCGGTGTTTTTGAAAAATAGCCTATTTGTAAGTATGTGGGGTCCGAATGTAGGGCCGCTGGATTCGAACCCGGGATTTTTACCTTACAGCGATATAGCGCTGAGCGCTTTGTCAACGCCTAAACCGCCGCCCCAAGGTGATTTTAACGTGCATAACATTAAAGTAGACTTATTGATATAATTTAGTCTGAATAAATATTCTTCAGTTCTCAATAGCTGTATTGTGAACGAATTGAGCTTTATTTCCCTAAACTATCCTGTTTTTTTTCTTTACTTAAATATTGAGAAACCACATAAGGAACGCACTGCGTTACCATAGATGAAGTAACATTGCATTTATCACTTCTTTACGTACAAGCACTTTCATCTGGATCTCATAAGCTTTTCAACTCTTATTTAAAAAAAGGCCTTTGTGATCCTTCCGGTGACCAAACATCTGTCATGGTCCTTCAAACCTTCAACCTTCCCTCTCCGGTAAAGGCACTCACCGGCTGGGAATCGTGTTAGACATCTTAAAATGGAAGCACATCACCTGTAGATCACCAACTAGCGAACAGGCCCAGGTCTAAACAAATTCAACCAAATTGTATGTTAAACTAAACACAATGCGCATGGTCTTTTATACAATACTTCCGAACTATATCTTAATTGGCTTCTGAAGGATCTTGGACAGGCTCACGACACAGGACGCAGCGTCCACACGAAATAGCACCTACGACAATAAAATAACAGCAGAATCTGAAAACTACCCATACAATAAACAAATCCTTGCCACTCGGAGGAAATAAAAACAAACCTAAGATTCAATCAGCCACTAAAAATGAAATTAATAGATCGAACAAAACAACATAACCTTACCAGTCAACACCCAACATTCTCAATGGCAACGATTCTTTCTAAGAAGATACTTCACCACTTGTACAACATGAGGGCATGCTTTTGGGATCTTTGGAATTGATCAGGATCAGTTGTTTTAAAACAGATACACATATGTTTACTTGAATAACGAGGAAAAGTGATGTCTGGAACTTCCAGCTAGATATAGACGTAATTTTAAATGTATAATATACTGCGCCGTTTAAGAGCTATTTAATCCTCGTTACTCTGCCCAGAGGTGGATTCAATTGGTGAATCTTGTTTCGTCAAGAAATTTGATTAATAGGCTCGGTTTCAGTGGTTGAAGTTCTTCTGTGGTCACATAGGTCACCCAAAACTCCTCCTCCCGCTGGGAAGTGTAGCCCCACAGTTTGTAATAGATGTGTTGGTGTCTCTTCTGTCTCTTTGCAGAATCTGCATGTGCCGTTTTGGATTATTCCACTCTTCTTTAAGTGTCCATATGACTTGCAGGGTCCTGTTAGGAATTCTATTAGGATTTGCAGTTTGTTCCTGCTATCTTTGACACATTCTGTAATTCCTTTTCTTCCAAAATTGATTAGGAGAGTCTTGGATGGTTTGTGTCCTATAAGTGAATTACATGGTTCATTTTCTTTTTGCCCTTCTGTCTGAGATACTCGTTATAGAGTGGGCTCCTATGCCCACATAAGGGTTGAGGTCCTGTCAACCTTCACAAGGAACTCCCAGGTTTGATGAGTAAATAGTATTCCTACGGATGACTCGACATAACATTCTTCATTAAAGATACTTGACATATAGAGTAATTATAAACCGGCCAACCTCTGTAAAAAGGGACAATATTAACACCACCATGTTAGCAAAAATTTTAAACTTTCGTCATCCGATGCTGCCCAGTCCACATAGTCCATTCAACCTCACGATTCCTCTGGGCCAGACCTATCATTCTAGGCAATAGTTGTACATGTAGACGACCTAGAAAACATACTGACAATACGAAACAGAATATAAACCATACAATAACAACATCTTCAAACTACGACTAAGCGTAGTGCCATGTCGTGTGTTGCTTCGACCAAATGTAACATACTAGTCACATACACGGTTCTTTCCTTTCATTTCGTGCACTTGATTCACAAATAGCTTCTTGAAACACCAGGTTTTGGAGCCACCGGATGACGGCAGTTCGATCGCTCTGGCCTTCGTCGCCTGGTCTGCTCGTTCTTTCTCCTCCAGCCCGGGTATCAAGACTATTCTTATAAGACGTTGCTTGAAATGCTTGAAGAGCTCGAAGTTTTAATTAGAATAGAAACAACCAATTTACTTTCCGGTTAACTGTTACTGTGGCCGGATATCATAGGATAAGGTAAAAAAAATCCAGTCAACTGCAGGCAAATATTTTCTTTGGACTAGCACAAGACATCTCTCTCTCTCTCTCTCTCTCTCTCTCTCTCTCTCTTCCCTACACCTTAAAGATTTAACTTTTTAACTCCGAAGTAACAGGTAATCAGTCATCACTCATCACCCCGTCAAAAAGTGGTCCTGGAGTTGAATTCATTGTGTGTAAATCCTGCCCTATCTACCGACAAAAGCCCTACTTTTCCTTGCTTATTTATTTAACTCCGTCTTATTTACGAAGCATTCTTCAAGGTTTTTTTTTTTTAATTTTCACAATTCATGGAACAAAAGGTGGACAAAATAGGTAAAGCGTATATCCAACGGGTAGGCTACTAACGATTTTATTTCAGTTTTTATGGTTTCATGGTGATTCTAGATCGATTAATATAACAAAAGTATTGGAGCATTATTTTAATTGGCCCCCAGAAGCCAAGAAATTTTTATAAAAGTAATTTTCGTTTTATATATAGGTACATTCAGTTACACGTATTGGTCAAAATGTTTTTTTTTAATTTTTTTTTTTTTTAAATTTTGAATCTAGGATACGCTGTACAGAAAGAAACTTTGAGTAGAATAAGCAAATCAATTAGAATTTAAATATATAATAAATAAATTATTCTATTTATTAAATAAATAATAAATCAATTTAAATAAAAAGTACTTCGCACATAATAGAATTACATTTAAATACGTATTTTATTCGAAAACAAAAATAGACAATAAGATTAAAATAAACAAAAACACCACGTTTTGTTTGATGTGTCCAGTTTTAATTAATTTAGTTAATTTACGTTATGCTAGCACGTGTAGATTATGTTCTATATCCGTATAATGTTTGCAGTAGATAGGTGGTGCAGTTTCAATGTTATCTGTTATATTTAAAAAACAGTGAAAGTTGTTTCAGGTAGATTCAGGTGAGACAGTGAAAGAGAGGGATGGAGAGGGTGAGAGGGAGAGAGAGAGCGTGAGCGAGTGAATGAGAAAGAGGTGAAAATAAATTTGTTATTTATTTTGCAATTTACAACCGGGGATTAAAAAAAATAATTCGTATGAGAATTAAGGTTTTTTTTTCTATTTTATTCTTATTTTGTACATTCATAACGACATCACATATTAACACTGACTGGCTGACACGGCCTGAAATAAAATATATTACGTTTTCTAACGATTGTAATAGCGTTGAATATGGAAAAAACTTTAGTACAGTTATGAAATTTTAAGTGGAAAACCACAGAAAAGAAAACTGTCACGCGCTAATCCAGCCAAAAAAATTCTATTTCTCGTTTGTCATAAAATTTCGTATGTATTAACTTCAAAATGCGTTTAAAACAAAGCTGAATTTTTTTTTAAATAGAAGTTTCTTACATATTCTACTAAAAACATCATTTTCCCTTTGTAACATTTCATGTATGTAATCTCTTCTAATAAAATCTTACTAATTATCTGCTTACTGTACGTAAAAATTCATCTTCAAATATTTGCACAACAAAGGCTAAAAGTATGGTGAATAATTACTTCAATTCGTAAGGCGCATTGGCGTTATGAGATGGATCAAGGAGAGAAAAAAAATTGGTAAAAAAAAAGACAATGCTTGTTTTATATAGATCGTCAGACGTTTCTTCGATGCTTGGCTTTTCTTTAATTACAACCATGGTCTTGGATTAATGGCGCCAGGTGTCATAAAACGACTGGGAAAATAAGAACAGGCTCCTCCCTTGTAGCCATTCCCTGTGTTATTTTATGCCAATGTGATTCAGTTTAGCGCTGGGATAAGGGAAAACGATAAAAAAAAAAAATCAAGACAGAAATTGGTTGCTCACGGCCAAAAATATAACGACAGCAGTAAAACGGATGTAGTAAATATTTCCCCAATCAAAGCGTTCCTCTTTTTCTCTACTGTAATAAACGATAACGTGCGCTGTAAAATATATATTTATATATCTTATTCGGGGGGAGCGAGATAGAATCATCTCGGATAAAATCGTGTCTTACCGTTACGCCATTTTATCCCTTATGATTTTATCATCCGTGATATGACATGTGTTGTATAAAAATCAATTTTCGTGTTCATCATAAGTGAGAGGAGAAAATAAAGCTTCAACGCTTTACTTAGATCCAATAAAGCAGAGCCGATGACTTTCTTAGGGCAACCTCTGTGCTGTCATAATTCTCATAAAAAAATTTCCTGTGTTTTTCTTTTGTTAAATAAAAAAAGTCAACTGGAAATCCGTAAGGTTCCATCCACTGAGCTCATGAGGTACCACTTAAGTTCAAACATTTTGGTTTATTCAAATGTTATAAGCAAAAACTTTATTTCATTAAAATCGTTGCGTAATTTGTAAAACGTTTCTTCATCTGAAACTATTTTATACTAAATAACCTTCCTCTTCATCCTTATCATCGACAAACCTGAATCGAAATTATTTGTTGACTTAAAATAGATTTTAACACTAGTAAAAGCACTCTTTCAATTAACCAAATAACAAGAATACACGTACATTAAAAAATCAACACCTAAACCGTTGCGGCCACCCACGCCAGCTTTCAAATCCTATAATAAGCGACAAAAGGGGGCGTCGGTGGTCGCAAGGTTTCGTCTTTGACACGGCGCCCATCACTTTAAGGTAAAGGTCCCGGGTTCGAATCCAGCGGCCATGCATTCGAACCCGACATACTAACAAATGGGCTTTTTTGCAAAAACAACCGCACTCTGAGGGCTGAGGGTTTATATGACCTCTGCTGTTGAGAACCCTCGTAAAAAAAATTCTTTAAAAATAAAGCGACAAAAGTAATTTTAATCTTTAAAAGAGTAGCTAACGTTTTATGCAGTATAGGCGCAAAAAGTGGTATCTATTTTTAAGATTTTAGACCATTTTTCATTTCTGTCTGGTCATTTTGAAGACCCTGATTTTAGTGAATTTGGAATTATTTAGATATCCGTCAATAACATCCACGATAGCATAACCCATCGTATGATACGCACGCATTGATAAAATATTAAATTTACTTCCTACAACAACGTGTCTTTGTCAGTATCAACCGGTTAAAATTTGATCGTCGTACTGAATAATCCGTTTTTATTGGGTTGTAAAATAGGTCTGTTTTTCAACAACTCGATTGTATCCCTCTTGTGTTTCAAAGCAATGTTTATTTAGTAATTATTGTTTACAGACTCTCAAAAGGGTTAGGACGTTTTTAGTCGTCCGTTTCTTTGAAGATTTTTTACGACGTGTTTTGCTATTTCAAAATGAAGGAAAGACATTTTCGTCATTTGATGCGTTTTTATTACTGAAAAGAAAAACTGGTAAGAAATGTTTTGATGTATATGATGATGAAGTATTAGAAGAACGGCTGTTAGTGCTTTGCTCGATCCAGAAGGTGAAAATTCGATGTTAAGAAGGTGCAAAGCGCTTTCGTCTTTCATCAACCATTGATGATGACTATATTCTAGTTTGTGTCACAAATAACCTTCTATAAACGATACTAGATATTGAAGAGGCACTTACCACATCTCATGCAATGCAATGCCAAACCAGTTTCAAAAATATCGATAAATACCGTTGATAAATGTGTATAAATAATTGCAGTGTATAATTATGATGATGAATGTATGACGCAGGGCTTTTGTATTCCCAAAGCACACATACCAGTTCGTTGGTATAGTTTCGTTCTTAATACTTCTATTTAGAAGTATTAGGTGTCTGTCATTTATGCAATTACATTACCCATCGATGTCTCAATGACCAATTGTCGGTATCACTGATGATGCTACTTCATCACTAGAGTTTTTCACAGTTTGCGTCATGAGTTTAATGAACACCACTGGAGTTCCTCCTTTTGTTTTTGTACAAGACTGCTAGGAAAGTTTGTGACGATGCTTTAGAAGAATGAACCGTCCGTAGTAGTTGTTGGTTTTAAGTTGAAATATTAATATGAAAGCTAGTTCATATATGTGTAGTGATTAGTGACCGTTAATGGATAGTTATTCAGATATCGTGAGATGCGGTCTGGTGTGCTGTAGTTTTCACAAGAACATTTTCTTTATCGTACCAACGTTTCGATCTTTATTGAGATCATCTTCAGTGCTCAAAGTGTTTGTCTTCTGTGTTCCTGTGCCATTCTTGCGTGTCGACATTTAGCCCTCTCAACGCGACACGCAAGAGTGGCACAAGTGCACAGAAGACAAACACTTTGAGCCTGAAGATGATCTCAATAAAGATCGAAACGTTGGTACGATAAAGAATATGTATTTCTGAAACTAACATCACACCAGACCGCATCTCAGGATATCTGAATAAGAGTTCATATATTATTGATTAAACTTATTCAGAAGCTTGCAATTGTCATCGCATTTACCACTACAAAACCGTACATACTTATGTATTTCGTCCTGTGGTGTAAGAAACACATAACTTCTCTAGTAAGAATTAAATGACAAATAAGAACTATTATAAAGATAAGAATTTAATTGATAATCAATGAAAAGTTTCTCCTGACGAAAAACCTGTTCAATTTTTTTCACGTTTTAGCTAGTCTTCCTAGTCTCGTCGATTAAAATTGCAATTTGACATTTTTTTACGCTGTATTTGTTATTTTTTCAGATGCTACTATTTTTCCGAATTCATTTTCAAAAATGTAAAATTATATTTCATAATATCATTGAAATCGTTAGAAATATCTATTAACTTGTAGGGTAGTGTATGTAGTATTTTTGTAAAAAAACCTTTTATAATATTTTTATTTTTTTACAAGGGTTCGCATCAGCAGAGGTCATATCAACCCCCTGGATGCTAGTAGACGTCAGTTTGAAAAAAAGTTTACTTGTAATTATGGACCGGTTCAAATGCAGGGCAGCTGGATTCGAACCCAAGACCTTTACCTTACCGCGATGAGCGCCTTGTCAACGTTGCGGCCACCAACGCAATCTAGTATAACTTGTAGTTATTATATTGTTTATTGAAGTAAATTCGAGAGAGGCTTTTAGTATTTTTTAAAATTTAACAATTATTTTTTATTATTTTCATTTGTTTTTCGATGAAAGAAGTTGAAATAACTTTCCGCTGAAATGTCATTTGCATACCGATTTCGTTTAAAGGTAAGCAGGGACTGGGTACATTTCTTAATCTAAAACTGAAATAACATCCTCATTAATAATGGATCTGCCTTAAAAGAACAGTCTGAACTGTTTTGTATTCCGCTCCGTAAATATTGGAACAATGAATCGCAGCTAAGTTACGATGAATAAGTAATTGTTTTCTTCGTTCAACTGCCGACGCCTCCAATGGAAAAATGCATTTTTTTAATACTTTTTATAATTTTTATTTAAGTAAGATAATTGAGCAATTAAAATTAAAATAAGAGTTAAAACCTTTTAACATTGAAAGTTCTGTAATAAATAATGCGTCAAACAAGGTCATAAAATAATTCCGTGTTGTTTTTTGATGGTAAATTCAATGAATAATGTCATACAATTATAAGAAAATTTAATCAATAAGATACGATTTTGTTCCATTATGATTTCCCGTACTCCTTGTGCATAATTGGGGAATGTCGTCTACCGAGATCTTCTCAGGTTTTTGAGGGATGAACACTTCGGTGAGTTTTCTACAGTCCACAAGTTAAGTGAAATTTTTCCCATCCAGTTTTTCAAAATCCAAAATAAGTGAAGATCTGGAATATATTACATAGTTGGAGTAGCGTGTGCTAGCAGAACGCGAACAATTGCTCGTGCACGTCTGGGATGATATTTTGGTAGAAAAGATTCTTACGATTGCTGATATCGCTCCGATTGTGTGCAGTATACAATAGAAAAATACTATCAATACTTGGGCCGAAGAAAATTCATAAAATGGAATGACAAAAGAAATCATCATAAGTTCAGCCAGCCCTGGATACCCAAACGCATTAGCACGCAAAACGTGTACATATAAAATAATCAATGAATGCAAAACCAAGGAAAACAATACCTGAAAATATCTTTGGTGCCAGAGTACAAAAGAATTCATAAAACAGAAAAACTCCACTGAAAGAAGAATTTGCAACATCCTTTGCCCAGATTCTACATGGTATAACATCAAACAGACCCCTCCAACTCGGGTCCACAAAAACTCCAGAGGTGCGAGACATAGTGAACTCATTATTAAATTACGTTCATCAAAACTGGAAAACGCATCCGTCAGGGTAAAACCCCAGGGATTAATGGAGATATCAGACATCATGGACTGACTCACTGACAACTGGATTTTGATAAAAAATAATGGGTAAAAAAATCCACTGTCGAGAAAGATCGAGAATGTTATTGAACTAAGGAACTAACGAAACGTGCAGTGCTTTGGGAGTGCTAATCCCGCATTCTCTCATCATCATAATTGAACACTACAATTAATGGTTATGTTGGACTGTAGAAGCTTATAATAGCACCTGCTTTCAATTTCACCAAATGAATATTATCTTCCTTGAATGTAATCCGTATTTTGAAGTTGTAAACAGTGTTTCGCTGCGTTTTCTTCAGACTCTTCCTTAATGAATATTGTTGTAATAGAGCCACTATTTCAGCTTGAGTTATCAATATTTTTATAAGTGGGCTGACGTTGCGTCAGAGGATGGAATAGCAGATAGTGTTGCAGTCCAATAAATTGTTCTCAGTCAATATGCAACCAACCCAAATTTCGCTTCGATAAACATATCGAGCTGCTTTCAGTTGTATGAAACATTGGTGGGAGGCAAAGAGTGTTTGGAACTGCATGGACCCTTGATTGAAGTCGGTGACAATAACGACCTGACCCTGACAAGGGTCTCTGGGCATATGCGGCATAGAGGCAATAAAAAGGATAACATGAACTCTCTAGACCCAGAACTCTACTGCTTAACAGCCTGCCATCCAAAAAGGATAAATCTTAAAATTGATCTTTAATGAGTTCCAAACCTTGTGGAACAAGGCACGCGAAGAAATTCATAGAAGAACCATCCGCAAAACTTACAAAAGATTTACTGGATGGCAACCAAACCGGGGTTTCTGGTTGTACTCCTTACAGCGGACTGCCACATCCGAAAGCACATACAACAGATGGACTGAATAGGAGTGCAGCCAGAAGAAACACTGTGCAGATACTGCCAAGAAGAGGAGGATACAGCAGAACACACGTAGGTAGGTGCAGGTTCTTGCAACTATGACAAAAAAAAAACACATAAGCAAGATCCTACACCAAGGAACCGCTGGCAAAGCTGTGGAGGCTCGCCAGTGAGTTGTAAATAACAGGGGAGATATATTCAGGTCGAGGTATAGTAGGACTTGTGGCCGCCACTTTTATCCCTATCCATATAAGATATGGTCTCTTCAACAACAGAACAATACCGACATACGGTTCTTTGCCTAAAACTTCATCACCACAAATCCCTGAGACATCCCAGCCGTCTGAGCTTCGGTTTTGTTCTTTGAAGTAACAAAAACAAATTAAATTGTGAAAATATCTTTGTTCCTTCATTTTAATATAGCAAAATTTTGTAAAAATTATGTTAAAAAGATGTATAAAGAAGCTGATGATTACAAACTTACAATTATTTTCAGAGTACGTAAACAATGAATAATAATTATTACTTCATAACACGACAGGGATAAAATGATTGCCTGAAATCGCTGCTGACTTATCGCCCAGTAAATTGTAAAAACATTAGAAAAATTATACGTATAAAAGTCAATTCGGAAACCTCGGGCAAATATATTTACCGAAAAAATGAAGCTAAGGGAAAGGAAATAGAAGCCAATTTTCAAATGAACCGTTCAAGGTACGAAAGGCGTTAAAAAGTCGTAATGGTCGAGTTTGTCTTGAACAAGTTGTGAACGGTGGTGAATGTTAGAAAGCATCTAAGTTAGTTGTTGTATCGAACAGAAGTAGGATAGCGTGTGCAAATGTGTGCAAGTCCCACACGCAATTTCCAGTTAAGGTGGGAAATGGTGAACGTCCTAGCAAAAATAATGCCTTAAAGTCAGGACAAATACCAGTTAGTTACAAAAGTCTTTGAGATTTTTCTTTCTGTTAATAATAAAGAAAATGTATAGTGTTCAATTCACTAGAGCTGTAATTAGATTTTCTGTTTTTATTCATCAAAGGTGGTCGATGGTGAAACGTTATAATTAATTTCTTTCAGTATGAGCTTTGTCTGGTTTCTTCTCCTTGTACATTGCTCTTTTTCCGTCAAATTAACCATTTTTAATTTCAAAATAACATTTTATAACTTTAAATTAAACATTTCTACCCCTAAATTACCCATTTTCTTAGCCAGAAATTAACCTTTCTATCATTAAATAAACCCTTTTATAATTTAATATTCACCTTTTTTAACTTCAAATAATTATTATTTTTTCTTTTCTTTATTTATTTACACTTGCATCAATTGTTGCGCTTACGTAAATTTGATAACATTTTAAGACGTAAAATAAAGCCAAATGAACATAAAATATACAGAAAAAGAGGAACTACTCATTAGTAATCATTAATCACCCTCCCAAAACATACTGATTTGTTATATTATAAATGGGATGACTGTACGTTCTTATCACACCGTCACAGCACAACACTAACAGCCAATGCTGGCACTCACTGTTAGGGATAAAAGGGTAAAGAGGTCTCGAGGCCATCGAAGCTTGAGGCGACGTGGTGGATTCTTGGGATGGTAAGGTACAGACGGCCCGAGAAATAGGGTTAGCAAGGATCGAGAGGTGATGAAGAGAAAGTAGTATATTAAAGTTATGTATTAGCTCTGGCTAGTGAGAGGCATCGTTTATGTCTTGATGAGGAGTAGCGATATGAAAATAAAGCAGGGTCAACTCCATGTATAGAGCTACAAAATATCATAGCTAAATATCAAATAATATGCTTTTAATAAATAATAATTATAATAAAAATAAATGCTATGCTATTGATATCAAAATCAATAGCATGATGAAAATATCATCATATCATAGCTCAACAAAAAATAGCTACATTAACGTTAGGCAGCAGAGACAAGCAAACCTACGTATCAAAGGAGCAATGAGATTAACCCCTCCAAATGCATCAGAAACTTTGCGAAACCTACCTCCACTGGAAATATTTATACAAGGAAAGGCTAGGAAAAACTCAGTTGGGCTCAAGAAATTTTTAAATTGGTTGGAACCAAACAATTTGGGCCTACAACCATAATCAATAAAATCAGAGATCCATTATTAGAAATGGGGACTGTCCGATGCCGTCAATGCTTGTGCTCTGGAATATCTTAAAAGGGATTACATTAACAAAAAAATCTCATAAGATCTGATAGCCAAGCAGCCATTAAAGCATTAGCATGTAAAAGAATCACATCAAAATTAGTCAGTGAATGCATCCAAAATCTCCAAAATCTGGGGAAACCCGACAACATGATGATACCTTGGGTGCCAGGGCACAGGGGAATTTTAGGTAATGAGAAAGCAGATAGTCTGCCCAGAGAAGGATCTGCAAGACCTTATATAGGCCTCGAACTATAGTTGGGATAACAAAACAAATATAAAAGATAAACTCTAGCAGTGCTAGACATAGTAAACTTATGATGAAACAGCCCTCACCGGAACTGAAAAACCACTGCTGCAATCGGGGAGGGCCAACTCAGAGGAGTGGTAGGACTACTAAGCGGTCAATGGTATCTGAGAAAACATGTACACAACATGGGTATGTACAGCGATGATCCCATTTTCAGATTATACAATGAAGAGGAGGAAACAGCCACTCATATCATCACAAACCCTGCTTCCTAGTATCCTTTTTTACCATACCATACTATAGGTCGCAATCGAAAAACGGTGACTATCCACTATGGCAACTCATCATTGTGATGGAACCATGTCTCAGCAATCCTGAATTCAAAATCAACGGACTTATTCTTTTTTAAACACTGGCTCTAAGGAGTTGTCATAACCTCTGCTGCACAAACCCTAACAATTTAGCTATTTAGCAACTATTTAGCTGTGTTTTTCGTGTGTTTGTTATTTACCAACAAATGTCAACTTCCAATTATCATGCCATGGAACAGCATCACCAGTGGACAAGGTATTCGTTCAGGCACAGATTGATCTCGGCCTCAGATTCCCTTGGAAATATGAAAAATAATGTTTAAAAAATTCACGACTGGATACGAAATTAGAACGCAATCGTAATTCGCAAACATAAAAGGGTTCAAGTAGATATAGTAGACAGTTTAGTGTCATTCTTTGACGTTCCAATTAAAAATGTTACTTTAAAGCAGATCGTAGAAACACCTCAGTTGCAGGGCAATTATTTCGACAAGCGTGAAATTGCTATTTGTTTAAGTTAGATACACGCCCGGGATTTATCTTATAAAGGACGGTTTGAAAATCGTTCGGACGGGCGTGTAGTTTTAAATACAGGCTTACTTCTTTATCGCAGGAGGGTGGCTGGCTGTGGCGTTGTAGAGCCTGGGTCAGGTGATCCTACATTACTGGACTAACGCTCTTTTCAGGAATTAGCCTGAAAATATTGCCAAGCATTGTCTACTCTAAGTGAACCAATCCATCCATGGCGTAATCCCTTCGTTTGAAACTTGAAGGGACTTATGTTTTAATGAACATTCCGGCTTAGCTTGACAAATGAAGTGCTATAATTTGCCACTAAACCCTTGTCTTTCTAGTTTCATTTTTATCGAGACAAATTAGAATTTCATTATAAATATTTAATCGCATTTAAAAACGCAGAGAGGAGAGAGGAATTTCAAGGATGGACTCATAGAGATTCATTACAACTAATTTATCGGCAACCCCGTTATACCCCAGCTAATAATACTCTCTTAAACAAAAGTATTTGAGCAGAAAATAACGCATTTTGTACAATTTACTTTCTTTTTACTAACAATCGGATAAATTGCAAAAACCCGAAATAAAAATTGTTTTCCGACATGGCAGACTTACACTTCCACCTCTTCCGGATCTTGAAATTTATTGTATTTACTAGTACCAAATTGGTGATCAGTCTCATTCTATATAGAGTATGTTTGTTGGGTCAGAAATTTGAACTTACATTCATCGCGGAGGTAATCAGATCAATCGCACCATCAAAATTGGTAAATTAACATTTTTAAATTAAAATTAACCTTTTTAATTTAAAATGAATTATGTTTAAATTTCAAACACACCCTTTTTAACCTCAAATTAATCGCTTTTAACATCCAATTCAATCGTTTTAACCACAAATTACATCTTATTTCGTTCAAATAATTCGTTTTTTAACTGCAATTCAACCTTTTTAAATGAGTTTTTTTTTCGGGCTCCATTACACCGATGAGTCACCACATGAGTAATCTCCTTTTTTCTGCTGTGACTTAGCAGATCCTAAATTCTGTCCCCACTACCTAAATTCTTTTGAGGGAACTGAATTTTTGTGTAGCTCGTCATGAACGGAAAAGTCTAACTCTACAAGGTAGCCAAAAACACTATTAAATCCGCATAGGCTACATGTATAGTTTTCCCCCCAATAAATTGACTCTTTACAACATCAATTTATCTTAAACCGTTTTAAACTTAATTAATCTTTTTTATTTCAAATTCACCTTTTTAAAACCTCTAAATAACCCTTTTTAACTTAAAATCAAAAATTTAAATTTAAATTTGTTTACCTTTAAATTCACCTTTTAAATTTTAAATTAAGCTATCTTTAGAACAACGAATAAAATAAAAAACTGTTTGAAAATGATTTACAATGAAAATTAAAATTTATATAGAATTGAATGTAATGTTGACCCCACTGTTATTAATTCAAGATTTTTAAAAAATTGTGAATTCGTATATAAAATATCTAAGAATATTATTTACATCGGGGTGTCGGTGGCCGCAAGGTCAAGCCTTTGGCACGGCGCTCATCATTGTAAGGTGAAGGTCCAGGGTTCGAATCCAGCGGCCCTGTATTCGAACACGACATACTTACAAATTGGCTTTTTTTTCAAAAACGCCGGCAGCCTGAGGGCTTATATGACATCTGCTCTTGTGAACCCTCGTAAAAAAATGTATATATTATTTACAATTAAATTTTAAATTTATGCAAAATTTCAACGAATGGAATATTTCTTTTATTTGACGATTAAAAAATGTAGTAGCATAAAGTGAAATATACATAGAGTTGTATTAATTTTTTAAATAATTCTTTTATTGCAGCATTTCTATGAAAACACCTAGACACGTAAACTTTTAATTTTTGTCTAGCTTCTCATGAACCGAAAGTCTTGAGATCAAAGTCCAAAGGATGGGGTTGCGAATTAAATGCTTAACTATTTCAAACAGAAAGATACTCATAAACGTACATCAATGTAGGTTTTTTGACCTGAATTTAACGGTTTGGCATGTGACCAAATTATTTGCAAAAAAACTATTTAAGGATTTTTTTTTGGGGGGGGTGATACTGAAATCATTTCTAACTTTGTCAACAAACAACTATTTTATTTATTGGTTCGTTTGAAAACAATTCAAGTTTTCGGTTGTAAAACAACCGGTATTAAATAAATGATTTTAAACATTTTTATTACTGAAAATCTCTCTATCACTCTCAATAGACTTCTTTCAACGTGACGGCAACATTTCTATACCCTCTGAATAAAACGTTGAGTCTTTATTGCTAAAGAAAAGCATAAACGCCTTTTTGTAATGACTTTTAATAAATAAATTGTTGTAAATCGTTGTCCAGGTGTATGAAGAAACTCTAGTTAGTAGGAAAGAGGTCTAGAGAACAGGGAGGGCGAGGCACAACCTCATAACCAAGTTCCAACTGCTTTCCTGTTGTCACGTGTGAGACATGGGGCGGAGCGTTGCCGTGTACAGAATCGGCCTTTTCCGATTGACCAAACATGGCTTCAATACTGCCCATTTCTGGTGCATTGCTTCAATTTGATAGCAATATATTTCGGTATTGATTTTTTCGCTAGGATTCAAGAAGCTGTATCAGCCCAAACGAAGCCTAGTAAAGAGTCGCCATCCCTTTTTTTTAAGAGTTGCGCGCTTTGGAAAATGTAATGTTTTTCTTTTTTTTCCTTTTTTGTTTCCTTTTTCCGAGCCAAAGTTCCGAACGCCTGCATTATCGTAGGAAATCCACTTTTCATCAAAGGTGTCAATTCTATCCGGAAAAAGTCCGTTTCTTTCGGCAAAGAAGTGTCGCGTAAACTTCATAACGATGTTTTCTTAGCGGTCGTATGGAGGAAACCAACTTTACAGCTTTCTTCACCTTTCCAATTGCCTTAAGGTGGTCAGCGACGGTCGATTTGCTAACTGAAAGATTCTCTTCAAGTTCTGGACTAGTTTTACTGGTATTTTCTTTGAAGCTCGCAGAACGTCATGATCTAGGGAAGAAATCCTTCCACCACCTTCTTACACATCAAAGCTAAAAATAGACTCTTTTCTAACGATCTCTCGCCCAGATTGCCATCGCCCCAGACTTCATTAATGTTCCTGGCCGCTTGGGCACCGTGCCGACAGAATTTATATTCGTAAAACGAAATTACCCGAAAATCACGCGTTGACATGTTAGTAATGACTGAATTATTCCCAAATAAAAAAAATAAAACATTTTTGTTTGGATGAGGATTAAAAAGTGCTGACACCCGTACAAAAGAACAATCCATCAAACGCAAACAGTTTATTATATAAACGAAGCTTATGTTTATTATATTCAAGGAAAACATCAAAATGTACATTATTTTCCAGACAACACAATATATATCATTTTAATTGGTGCCTAGAAAATTAATTGCTCGTCGATAACTAACCCCCTGTAAGAGTAATTATTGTTGAAATGGTATTTTATATAACAATTCTACATTCATATTTTTTTAAATCTCGAATAAATAATGGAATTATCAATTATTGCTTTATTTCCAATAATTTTATTTATGATTAAATTTCCTTTGCTATTTTTATTTAATTAGTTAGTTTGAAATTAACAAGGTGTAATTTGAAATAAAAAAGGTTCTGATTTGGCGGAAATTGATTAGATTTTTGGTCGGTTACATAACAGGACAAGTTGGGTTTTGAATCCAGGGTCAATGAGGTTCGAACCGATCACCCTAAAAGAGAGGAGTCGCCACAGTGAGTAGTCACCTTTCTTCCACTGTGACCTGGCAAATCTATACATGGAATACACCCTTTTTTATTTTGGTAACTAAGAAAACGCTATTTGTTATTTTCGGATATTAATTTATGTATGGTAACGAGATCCAAAAAACCGCTCATGAAAATCATAGAGCTCAACTCTATAAACTTTCAATTTATAAACATCTCTTGTATATTTTTATTTGGAATCTTTGAAATATCTGTTAACTTTTTTTGTTTTAATTTAACTTACAAAATTTCATTTTGAACTATTGATTGAAATGGTTATTGCTGGCAATTCGATGAAGGTAGTGGGTGTTTTCTTGTCTTTTGGCCATATCTGTGATTTTTGACAAGGATATGTCCTACGGCTGGGGGTCAGTACGAAAGTTTAACACGGAAATTGTTACCACGCTCTTGCGTGTGTGTGTTACCACGACCGTGCGTCGGTGCACTGTTTACCAAGGATACGCGAAAACGAACTGGTGGGCAGGTGTTTTTAAAGTCGCGACGCGATAGATTCTTGTGACGCGACGCGATTGACGCTTATATCGCACGTGACGCGACGCGGTTGATTCTTATGACGCGACGGTTATGACGCGATTGACGTTTTTGACGCGTGTGACGCGACACGATTGAAGCGACGCTCATGACGCCTGTGACGCGATTGACGCTTATGACACTACGCGATTGATTCTTATGACACTACGCGATTGACGCTTTTGATGCCTGTGACGC
>CM077101.1:27194534-27212866 GCA_039619505.1 Cimex hemipterus
TGCGTGAAAAATGGCCAGGGGGACGGTGGGAATAGGAAGCCGCGACTGTGGGGTCTATGAGTCGAGAGTCTATCATGAAACCACTGGGATACCGCGGTCCAAGGTGGCTTTGTTAATTTTATCCTTATTTTTCTCATTAAACATCGAATCATAACGTAGTTGATATAGTCTAAAAATGTGAAATTAACCTTTTGGACGGTACTAATAGCGTCGAATTTAAGCCTATAATAACTATACTGGAAGGCAAAAAAGTGCTCACCCTTGATATTTTTAATTATCTCTTTAAAAATCCTCCATTGACTATCTGACAACAATATTTAATCCGTTTTTTAAAGGAATAGAGGTAAATAGAATACAAATAAAATCACCCACTTGTGTTTACAATTGGATTTTGTAAATGAATCTTTTTTTTCTTTTTTTTGTGGGATTTTTTGTAGAGCTTTTTTCTAACGATCGGTGGTTTGATTTTTTAACTTGTAGCTTTTTTAAGTTTCAAATTTACTCGAGTGAAGGGTTTAAGCGATACAGATTCCGCTAGAATCGTACCAATTGATGGAAGAAGGTTAAATGTATGTGGCCTGTGCGCTCCACGCCTGTCCGATCCACAGCCATCTCTACCAAGACTGGAGGTTACTTAAGAATAGCATGGATGAGCTCGCCATCGTGTCATATACAAATGATCGTTTTATTGTTTCCAATGTAGTCGGCATTCCACCGCTGTTGAGATCAACCAACGACTTCAACAAGTTCGAAATGTTAACGTCAGTTTACGCACTTTAAGGCGAAGACTTTCAAAAGCTGGATTACGTGCGAGAAAGCCTGCCACTGGTCCAGAACTTCTGACAAGGCACACAACAGCTCGGTTAAGTTTCACAAGAAATCACATCAATTGGCCTGGGCAAGATTGGACTAAAATTTTATGCTCAAAACCTCATAAAATAGATGAAACATCGAATGCAAGCATGCCACGAGGACGATTAAATATTTTCTTCATTGTTTCCATAGCAACAACAAAAAAATTGTTTTACTCAGTCTAATTTTTTATTTAGCTATATCATATATTTCTTTAAAAATTTCTAGTAAATAATAAAAAATAAAAATTATAACGGAATATATTCATTAAAAAATAAGGAGGGACTTTTTTGCTTCTCCGTGTATTATTTATTTTTTTAAAGAGGGTTCGCAACAGTATTGCCGGTGGTTTAGAAAAGTGCCCTTTTGTATTTCGGATTCGAATGAAGGGCCGCTGGATTCGAACCCGTGACTTTTTACTTACAGTGATGTGCGCCGTGTCAAAACCTAAACCGTTGCGGTCACCGACGGTTTATTGTACATTAGATTTGATGCTTTTCTAGGTGAAATGAATGAGAATGAATTCAAAAAAATTGTCCAAATTTTTAATTGATTATTTCCACTGTCAATCTATTGACTAACAATAAGTCTCCATTTCTGCCTTTGCCTATAGTTTTTAGCAAGCTAAATCAATGCAAATTTTCGTGAAGATCCACGATTGTTTCCACGTAAATACGAATTTTGTGATTATCGAAATTTTTAGATCAATTTTCAACGATATGTGTAACACTTAAAAATTCCTAACTCCCCTGATTTTCTCGAACTGCTACTGTCTTAAAACACTAAAAAGCTACTTATCACTGTTGGAGCCTACAAGAGGAAACTTTCATTTCTATGTTTTTCTAAGTGAGAATGAAATGAACTAAAACTGCTCGAGGGGTTTATTTTATGTCTCCGGTTTTAATTAATTTACAACGCCGCATTCCTATCAAAAGCCGATTTTATGAAACTAAATAGATGTAAATTTACAAATATATCAGTTTATTTTTATAGATATTACTTATTTTTGAGACTTTCCAAATTTTTCGATCGATTTTCTCCCGGTTGGTGTTTAAGTTAAAAATTCATATCCTCTGTGGATTTAATACAAAATTAACGCTATAAAATTCCGCACGAAGCTTAATTTATCTCGTTGACGCTATGATTAGTTATAAATTATGTATAATATCTGACATAAGCGTAGGATGGCTGGCTTCCAAATGTAATGTTGACGTAGTGACCGAGTGACAAAGCAAAGTAGGTTAAAAAATAATTTTTTTGACAAGACAGAAATTTGATATTTGTTTTCTCCACTTTAAAAAAATGTTGGATCCAAATTTACTGAAAAATAAGGATATGTTACATTTCTCGACATGCAATTTTTTTTTAAATAATACGAAGCAAATGGTCATAATCGCGAAATGGCCAACGAACAACAGGAATCTTTTCAAGGGTTTATAAGATAAATTACATAAAACTGTTCTTAGTAAATAAATTATTACGGAAGAGTGAAGATAAAATTATTTAAACATTTTTTTTTTTTTTAATTTACACGACATAAAGTCTAAAGGTTTTTGATAAAATTCCAAAAACAGAGATGCTAAGCTTTCCTACGGTCCGGTTGAATTCGGATAAAAAAGGGTATAATGCATTTTTAATCGGAACCTTGGGAACCGGAGACAAGAGCCACAAAACATTTTATTTTCTGATTGCTATAAAAATTCGTACATAAGGGCTTTGAAGGGTGCTAAACACATATCCGAATGGTTTTTCTTAAAAACGTTTTGCTTTGGTATTCTTTTTTTTGAAGCTTTTTTTATATATAAACTTTTATGTAAGTTATTGGTTGAAATGAAAAACCTAATGTCACGAGCGGGATTCGAACCCACGACCTTCGGCTGAATTTATTAATTCGAAGAAGTTATTTGGGCAACCGGACCACGAAATATAATGGGTTTTTGTATATAGTTTTTTTTTCAAATTAAACTTTATCTTTTTTAATTTCAAATTAACATTTGTTAACGTCGAATTAACCTTTTTAATTTCAAATTAACCATTTATGATTGTGGTAATTGTTTTTAATATATGACGTCATTTTTTGAGATATTAATTGAACATTTAGGTCATGTGAAGGTTTTGACATTTGAAATTAAAAATCATACAAATTGAAGGATTCTATTTTTTAATAATATACTGGATTATTATATTTTCTTAGATAAAACATCGCATGAAACTGAATTAAAATTTTAAAAATACTAAAATTATATAATCTTTTCTTCTTTTAATTCAATAAATAATAAGGATAGAATAGTGTTTCTTATCTAAAATACAACGTGCAAATTAATCACAATTTAAAAAAAAGGTTAAAATTAAATATAAAAACAATTCTGTCAATTTGATATTTGCTACAATATAAAATAATCATTTTAATGATCGATTGTTTTATATTTTACATACAGGATTGGTGTTTATGGTTAATTTTATATAACTTACTCAAATTAAAACAAGAATCATTTATTTTTATCGTTAATTTTATATAATTTACAACATCTGGTGATTACGGGCCGTTACTCGATTATTCGTTGATCGTGAGATGCGGTCTGGTGTGACGTTGGTTTTAGAAAAACATTTTCTTTATCGTGCCAAATTTCGATCTTTCGGTCATCTTCAGGGCCTAGGATTTATAAACAAACATTGTTTGACTTTTACCAATACATGTAGGATGTGTAAAAAAATTATTAATTTATACAACACTAAAAAGTTTTAGATAAAAAAAATAAATGTACAATGCTAGAAAATTTTAGAGTAAAAAAAGAATTTATACACTACAAGACATTTATTTTTTAATGTTAAAAAAAGAATGAATTTATACAATGTTACAAAATTTTAGATAAAAAACATGAATTAATACAATGCTACACAATTTTAGATTCAATCAAAATATTGAGCGAGTGCAAATATATTAATTGATTTCCTAGCATTGTATAATTTTATTTTTTACCTAAAATTTTCTAGTATTGTACAAATTCATTCTTTTTTAACCTTAAAAAAATAAGAAAATAAAATTTTAGTATTGTAAAAATTGATTATTTTAATACAAAATTTTCTACCATTGTATAAATACATTCTTCCTTTTTCAAATCTACAACTTTCTATCATTGTATAAATTCATTGTTTTAATGTTTGGTGATTAGTGACCGTTAATCGATAATTATGTATAAATCGTGAGATGCGGTCTGGTGTGGCGTTGGATTTAGAAAAACGTTTTCTCCATCGTGCCAACGTTTCAATCTTTATTGAGATCATCATCAGCGCCTGGTATTTATAAACATTGTTTACATTTTACAAATACATGTAGGATGTGAGAAAAAAATGAATTCATGCGATGCTAGAAAATTTTCGATTAATTTTTTAAAATGTAAAACCTTCTATCATTTTTTTCACATCCATCCAAGTATTTGCCAAATTTAAACAATGTTTATAAATCCCAGGCCCTGAAGAAGGTCTCAAAAAAGATCGAAACGTTTTTCTAAAATCTAAGTCACACCAGACCGCACCTCACGGTCGCCAAATAATCATAATAATTATAAACAAGATAGATTTGATATTAAAAACGGTTATTTTGAAGTTAAATTGGATTAAAATTGATTTATTGAATGATAAAAAGCTACATCCTATTAGGTTTAATATGATCTCCCTTATTGTTTTCATATCCTTTATCGAAAAAATCGATTAGTATTTAAAGAATATAAAATTCATGCATAACAGAAGATGAAAATATTGTTTTTAACAATACAAATTATCTTTTTTCCCTGACTCGTGGGGCTCATATGCACGTGTCTAATATTTTTGACGTAATATTCCCAAAATAAGTTTTATTAAAATGTGACCCCATGCAATTTGGTGGATTTCGTTGCAGTAATAGAAAATCCTTAATAATACATCGATCCAATTATTATTACACAATATTTCTCATTTCTCTATATTTTTAAACTCCTTTGAAAAAATGACTAACCCTGTTAATTTATTTAGAAAAAAAATCACTTATATTAAAACCCTGCCGAATAATTTAATGTGAAGTAATCTGTCGCACAGGTCTGCAAAAATACTTAATTGCCTTTTTATTTGGAGACGTTAGGAAAGCAACTGTCGTAATACGTTTTGAAGGATATCCATCCGGGCCAAGATCGGCTTGGGGGGATGAGGTCGTTTAAAAAAAAAAGAATTATATTTATATAGTTGGATCCTTTCTTTTTTTGGGTTGTAAAGGGAGTAAAATGCAAATGACTTGGACAGCTAATCCGTTAGGCGGATTCCCGCAGACATTAAATATAAAATTACCAGATCAATAGTGGTTCTGGAATGGGGGATGGGCTTCTCTCTCAAATATTTATCGGCCATTGCCTGAGTTCCCAGTAAGCGTCTCATATCTGAATACCCCCCCTTCCCCGAGGGCCACATGCCCTCAGCAGTTTCTTTTCCATTTTCTTTTTCTTTTTCCCTCCCCAAGAGAAACTTTATCCCGTCGCAAATGGCTACACAGTTCTGCAATCTTTACGCGTAATCTGTGACACTTAGTTTAATAAAAATCAGCTCCACCTATCCACCGTTAAAGCGGTCTTTCGCCGATTGTATTTATTGCTTATTTACCTTCTTTCAAACATGTTAATATAATAAGTATAAAACTGTTGTTTTATTCGAACAATTTAAATGTTCGAAAACCGTTTACAAATATGGTTATGGGGCGGTTAGGGTGGCTTATACCCTATACGTGAATCCCAAGAAACCATTCCACCATGGTTACCTACACCTCACGATCCATCAATGCCACCGCGTAGTGGATCTCATTCATCCAGCCCTGAGGGGAAACAGTGTTTTCCCGGGTCGTCATTTGACCTTGCGCAATCCATGAGGTTTGGCACCAGGGACTACTACAGAAGCTGAAGGGCATGTTGCCCGGTCCTACTACCTTATCCTAAAATCCTACCTGCTTGACCGTTACTTCAGAGTTAGGGCATATGGTGTCCTATCCAAGCTGCGATCTTGAACCTCTCCTTTCCACGATATATACTGCTGACTTTTCTGCTCTTCCGAGAACAATTCTGCCCTCTTTCACCGACGATTCAGCAATATTTTTCCGCAGCCGGCGCGTACAGAACTTATTAAAACCAATTGCACTGACTCGACGTTCGGTCCAAAAAGCGGGAAAATGAATGCAACAATGAACCAATACGTTGCTTTCACGGTAAGTTCCTTAGTAGAATTTCACCTGGGCAGACGACTTACGTGGAATTCAAACACGAGACTAAAACGAAACGAACTAAACAGGTGTTACAAATGTCATCACCACTACTAACTCGCCAGATTGTCTAAACTTCCGCTTAAATACCAAAGATTGATATACACCACGATTCTCAAACCTAACCAGCTTCCAACTCATCCAAATTTTCCTATCGAAAGCCCTAAGAAAAAGTTTTTACCCTCCTTTTTATGAATGATGCAAAATCAACAAAGACAAATAACAGGTGTAAAGGATCAGGGCAATGGTCCAAGAAAACACGAGTTTTTAAGCGACGCCTTTCTTTACTGTCCTTCCTCAGGGAACTAAAACAGACACAACAAATCGTTAGTCAGGGCATAACAATGTGATAATACATAACATGTATACAAATATAAAAACAAATAATTGATGCAGAGGTCTATTGTATACAAGTATTGGGTTGTCCGGAAAATAATGCAGGATTTTAAGTTTTCATTAAAAAAAATCTATATAAAATATTCTGTTTACGTTTACAGGATCACTCATTTGTATGAATGTCAACACTTATTAATCCTCTTCCAAATGATATTGTTTGTTTACCTCTGTAGCATTCCGCTACTTGGAAATAATTCAGTCATCCTTATAATGTCAAAGCGAGAATTTCGTACGATTTTCTTTTACGAGTTTAAACTCGGCCGAAGCGGAGCCCAAACGGCTAGAAACATTAACCAAGTCTGGGGCGAGGGTTGTGTTAATGAGTGCACTGTGCAAAGGTGGTTTAAAAAATTTCGGGAGGGAGATTTCAGCCTTGAAGATGAAGAAGGTCGTGGAAGGCCTTACTCTCTTAATGATGATGTTCTGCGATCAGTGGTGGAAGAAAACCCCAAAACAACTGTTCGAGAACTTGCAGAGCAACTCAAAGTCAGTAAAACGACCGTCGCTGACCACCTCAAGGCGATTGAGTTGGCCCCCAACTCATCAAAAAAAGGTAATGGTTACGGTATGGTGGGCTTCATTTGGTTTAATACACTACAGCTTCTTAAATCCTGGCGAAACCATCAATGCTGAATCATACTGTAACCAAATTAATACCATGCATCAGAAATTGGCAGTAATGAAGCCCTCTTTGGCCAATCGGAAAGGGCCCATTTTGTTGCATGACAACGCTCGACCACATGTGTCACGTGTAACGTCACAAAAATTATTGGAGCTTGGCTATGAAACTTTGCCTCACCCACCCTACTCTCCGGACCTCTCGCCTACTGACTACCATTTTTTTAGACACCTGGACCACTACTTACAACACATAATATTCAAAAATCAAACGGAACTGGAAAAGGCATTTATTGACTTTATCAATTCTAAAAATTCTGAATTCTACTCAGACGGAATTAATAAGTTACCAACACGTTGGGAGAAATGTATTGAGAGTATGGGAAATTATTTTGATTAAAGAACATTGCTTTAAAGTAACTAGTTTCTTTTTTTTTTTTTTTGTTTAATACCAAAATCCTGCATTATTTTCCGGACAACCCGATACTATGTATACAATATAATTCTAATTTCACCAATCCTTTTTACACTAAATGATAACTTCCTCGTTGTTATGTTCATACGATCCTCAAAATTTCCCTACTGAAGAGGAAGATCATTGAACAATTAACTATTAACAGTAGTAATACATATATTCAAATAATGAAACTCTGTACATGATATCTTATATATGTATATATTTACACACTTGAAAAAAAAAACTACGGAGAAGCGCACATGCAAGACTAGAATAATATTTCTGTTCAGCACACATACACAAACAACTATACATTATTATGCATATATATGCCGAAATGCAACTAAGTAGCCTACTGTACTGACCAATTATATCTGTCTTGAAATTGCATACTGCTTTGTCTTTGTAAATGAACATCATTTCTTTTAGCAACCTGCGCCCTAGTTATGCCGGTTCAATACCTATGATTTTTATAACACCGTGATTAAACTTATGGTTGTGGTGGCATGTTTGGACAAGGCAGTACCAGGTCTAATGGCATCGTTGCAATCATATTGACGTTGTATGATTCGTTCAGATAAATATTGCTTGGTTTGGCCATAGAACACAGGGAGGTATCCAGTAAATTCTATGTAGTACATTACATTTGATTTATTCTGAACTGGCTCTATACTCATAAGATGATAGAACAACCTTCTGTACATTTTGTTTTCCAACTTATATATACATTTATATTTTAGTGTTCAATTGGCCAAGCTATTTCATTCAATTAATTATTCTTTTTATGTAAGGTTTTGGTTGAGATAATTATGCAACTTTTAACCTTTTCTCCTTGTGTTTTCTTAATTGATACTTGTACCTTTTTTATGTAGGTCAGAGGCAAGTATTGTGCATTACCCATGTCCTTAATAACTGTCAAATCGGTATCATTACCAGTCCGATTTTCAATTCGGAAACCAATCGAGGTTCTCCGGTAACCATTGATAGTATACCTGTTTTTCAGCTTCTGGATGTTTTCTTCGTGAAATTTCGAATCGCTCAATTTAAGCGTACAGTCAATCAAACTGCAAGCTTTGATGAAGAAGACCTTTGTTCCAGAAGTAGCGAAAACGCATTACAAAAATTCCATCAATTCCAATGCCTTGGTTGATAAGTTTAGTCCCGCTACCATTCCAGATCAACTTCCTCGACGATTGGAACGCCGATTACCACGTGATGTCCTATGTAGTGAAAGAAAATTGATAAAGAGGTCATGCTAATTTTGCCAGTTCACCACTGGACGGTTTCTCTTCACATGTTTTTCAGATAAATTTTGTGCTTGCAGCTTTTGATACTTATTATTTTACCGATGTAGAAACCAATAAAAAATTTGTCCAATGAAAAAGACAAAGTTGTAACTTCAACGTCACATTGATCAAATTGAGACCTCAATCGTCAAATTCGGTCCATCAGATTCACTAATTTGTCACTACTGACTATTCAACAGTCAATTCACTTTAAGCGGAGTGGGCAGATTAATTAATGCATTATTCCGAATGCAATTTTCTTCCTTTGCCCTTCATCTGACGATTTTATTACTCAGATATGTTTTATTGCAGGGACTTGAGCATTGGTCATTGAAAAATTTCTTTTTAAAAAATACCTTACTTTTCTGATAATTCATTAAGATGGGCTTATTCTCCTCTGGGCGTAGGAGAACCTCATGGCAGCGTACTTGGACCGATCCTTAACCTCCTCTACACTGTAAATATCGCAACTTCACTCTCCACTATCCTTGCATCCTTTGCCGGCGACACAGCTATACTATCCATGATCCCGAGCCCACGATTTGTTCGGACGAGCTTCAGGCACATGTGCAAATAGCCGAATGAAGGAAACAAAGTATAAGGCTTAGGGCTCAAAATTACTCCTATCCTATAACAGACATCCGCTAACATGGACTCCTAACCCTCCCAAACTTTACAGACTACTGGCACGTTTCACGGAAAAACAGTAAACAAGACAATACTAAAACGGACTAAAACTAAGGGGCACCGCTAAACCCACCATCACAGAATATCTAAAATTTTAAGCCCGCAGAACGCTCGTCAACGCTCCTTACTATGTCTCCAACATCACCCTTCACAATGACTTCAAAAAATAATTCAAAAATCATTTTCCACTTTCTACCATAAACTCTTCTCTCACCCTGTTACTCAATTCTTATCCAATAAAAAACCGAAAATTTCACCAGATGACTAAAGAACAGATGGCCTCGCGACCTACGAAACAAGGAGTAGTTGTCGCATATAGTTGGAGGTACAACGTTAATTGTTAACTCCCCTGAAAAAATATAATCCATCTCATTTGTAATTCCAGTTAATTACACAATATAAATAATGTGACAGATTGTAAGAAATATATGTAAATAAGAAAAGGATGATTAAAGATTGACGACGTGTGAATAATGTCATTACTAATGGAAATTAAGGTCCACTTTGTCCGGGTTTAGCTTTAAACTGAAAAGACACGCGTTTACAAACCACTTGATTCTCAGACAGGAGGGCGTAAATTACCATTAACCGTTTCAACGTTTTATAAATTGAATCATTAGGGATCACGTTGATCACGCCAAGCTTTTAGATTAGTTATGCGACTTGAAGGCAAGTAATGTTCTTTTTACGCCTACTTGGGGGCCGTTTTTATTGAGCAGTGTACATCGTAAAATTTATCTCCCGGCCACAAAAAATCGACTAATCCTCTATAAAAACCGTTATAAATGTTCACACTAAACCCTCGTTCTCGACATTTTCTCTCGATTCACTGAGAATCCACATCAAAGATATGTGATTTTTCAATCAAATCATTTTAAACCTTCGATAAAGTATATAGAATGGACAACGCTAAAACATGAAATCGTGGAACGTCTAGGTTACAAAAACATACGAAAAGACAAAAAAGTTGAATGAAATTTAGCTAACCAATGTAGAGATGATGCTTGGTGTTCGCGAGTCGGTGAACTCATGCTGAATGGCTTTGGATCACTTATTGGGGTCTGCCTTCACGCGGGTTCGATAGGTCAATAGTTCCTCAATAGAGCAGTTCAACAAACCTGTGAGAAAAGACGGACGCGATACGTGACCAAATGCGGGTTTAGCATAACACCATGATAGTCGTCAACACAAATTCCACTTGATAGATTTTTTTTTCATGGTTTTCTAAATATAATCGTTCATTCATGGTCTTAACCAGGAATCTTATTTAACCGACAGGTGTTTCAGAGCGAAGTGCGGCAAATCAGTCCTCCGATTCAGTATTTTATCCCGGTTCGTAACGAAACGACATACAAGATCCAACAACACCTTGGGCTGGTGGTTAAAAAAATGGAAGGTAATCGGGGGAATACAGTGCCCACATGCTTCGGAAACACCGTCCCTTCATAGGTCATCAGCAACAATAGCCTACAAATTTCCGCTTATGTCAGATGCTTAGGTATATATAGACAGCAGGCTGACGTGGAATCCCCACAGAGGTTATAATAATATAATATTTATTATAACTGGAAAATACCTTCTTGTTAAATATTATTATTATTATTATTGGTTAGGGATGGTTAAGGTAACCCTTAACTATTTGGTATCTAATTGCAGCTAAAAAGAAGATTGATTGTTAAAGAATAAATAGATTTTGAGAAAAGAAACCGAGATGTGGCCACAGTTTGGGCTCACTTTGAACAAATAAATGACCTTGAAAAACAGCAAAACTACTGTGCAAGTTTAAAGTTTGGTGCTTAACCAAACATTAAAGACAATTTAGAAAATGAAATGTCCATGAAGCTTAAATTATAACGTGAATTTTAAATCAACAACTGAAAACACCTGTCCGTACTACGTCAATAATAAGTGGCGACCGTTTTTTTGAAAAAATGTATTATTTTTACAATAGTTTTTATTTTATATTAAACAAAATTTTTTCTTGGAGAAAATGAGAAATAATAAGATTCCAAGTTTTAGAAGTATCAAAGTTGCGAATTACGTATTCTTCTGTATCTTGCTTTGATAAATCCCTAGCTCGGTTTTTTTATGGCAAAACTATCTTCCTTCCTCTTTCTATACCGTAAGAAATGTAAGTGCATGTAATGGTTTTTGGCTTAATTTGGCCCCCGAAGGGGAAAATTCGGGTCGATCAGATCAGAAAATCGTTTCCTCAAAGTTATATTTTCGGTTCATTATTCTCAAAACATGTTCATCATATTGATCCTGTTCTTTTTTGCATTTGGTCGAACGCATTGCTAACATGCGAATAGTAGTAGTAAGTTTCGTGAAAAAAAAAATGTTTGTATAAAATAAAGACGTGAGAGTTTGACGGCAATTTTTGGAAAAGGATTAAACAATCGCTATTTTTATAACCCATTTTATTACCTTTTTATTGGACCATTGGTAGAATTGTACTTTACCAATCAAAATAAAACAAAGATTAGTTGAAAAAGTTCCACTAGTTTTTGAAATAAATGGACCGAAATATGGCTAATTCAGCAAACAAACGACCTCAAAAAAATGGCTGAAAAATGATAATATTTTAAATTAGGTTATTGCTTACACATAACGTGCTGGCTCACCTTAAAAAGAAATGTTAATTAAAATCTATTGACGAGAAGTGGATTAAAATTTAAGAAAAGGATTAAAACAAGGAAGAGAAATCATCTCTTTGGATAGATTTTACATAATTTCACGTAACTGTTTAAACAAAAAGCTCAAAAAACATGATTCATAGTTATTGATAGATGAAACCCGGTCGTATTTAAATGAGTTAGGGAATGTGTTTTAGTCAGTTGATTTTGGCTTAACTAACCAGTTATGGTTTTAAAGGGGACAGAGAGAGTCTGGAGAGGTTTCCAGGCTTGACAGCTGGGATCGATCCAGGATTGCACGAGTCGTTCTTTATATTCCGGAATGATTATTGTGCCCAAACGACGCCGAAGGTGCCTGCCATATCCCACTGTCCTGAAAAAGTATGCTATTTTAGGAGGGTTAGCACAATTAAAAAAAATACAATTCTACATTTGATATAAAACTTAGGTTGGATAATTGTTGAACTCTTCCGATTCGACGTAAAAAGAAAGGAGGCGGACGCAAATCTCGAGAGTAATTAAGGTGAAACGCAATTTCAAGATGATAAATGGTGTAAAGGCTGCAACTCCTGTCGAAATAATTACATTTTAAAAAGGAGAAACGCGTGAAAAGATATCCTTGGTGTTTTTATGCGTCAAATTGCGACCTTTTGAGCCGAATCCAATTGTTTCTGCACTCAGGCCTCCTGTCGGAACGTGTTCGGTGGTGTGGGGAATCCTAGCGTAAATCGGAAACTTGCCAAAATAAGCCGAAATGCGTAAAGTTTAATGGTGCCCACCCTTCGCTCTATCGGATGTATAAAATAAAATGGAAAAACAATGAGAAAATTGCCTACAACAAAGGCTCTTAGGGAATTAACCACGTAAATAGTGATTTTCCATGATGTTTTTTTTTATTTAAAACATTATTTTTTTAAACTAATTTGTCTTATTTAATTTTTTGATTTTTGTTTAAAAAATGTCCATGAGTTTTTTTAAATAAAAAAGTAAATTCATTACTTATTTATTTGGTCGTTTTGAGAATTTACACTTTACAGCGGCATCTACATTTTTTTAATTAAATAAAAACATAAATGTAACAACGACATTCATATTTTCCATTTTATTAACAAACTTAACATATACTTTTAATTATAAAATTTATAATTTATTATTATCTACATTATATTTTAAACTAATTAAGGTTTTTTAGTTGAGATAAAAAAGTTAGTGTCACAAGCGGGATTCGAACCCACGACCTTCGGCTAGATACGCCGCTGCTCTACCACTAAATGACCTCCAGTCGGACACTAACGTCCCATCTCAACCCCCACCTTTTGAACTTCCCCTCCATTTCGCCATTTTTCAAATGTCGTATAATCTATTTAATTCTCGGCGACAAACGGCGTTTGAAAAATGTCAAAAAGGAGGGAAAATTCGAAAGGTGGGGTTGAGATGGGAAGTTAGTGTCGAAGTGGGTCCAGGTCACGATAGCTCGATTGGTAGAGCAGTGGCGCATCTAGCCGAAGGTCGTGGGTTCGAATCCCGCTCGTGACACTGACTTTGTTATCTCAACTAAACAAACCGTAATTAATTATAAGATGTTAATTGGTTAAGCGGACCACGAACCTAGTGAATTTAAGAAGCATATTTCATTTTTAAAGTAATGACCATCTTGCATATGTAATTTAAGTTCATTTATATAAATATTTGGAGTGTTTCTAAATAATATTGAATATTTCAATTTTAATTATATGTTCTTTACCAAATTCAGAATATATACAGCATGTCGACAAGTGTTTTTTGCTTCTTAATATTACTTAGAAATAATACGAAAATCTATATAAATAACTTAAATTGCAGATGCAAGGACATGACTTTTAAAATATAATATGGATAATAATAAATTATAAATTTAATACAATAAACTTAAACTTATTTTAACTAAAAATTTTAATAAAATTTATAAAATATGGATCTCTTTGCTAACCTGTCTTTTTTATTTAAAAAAACATTATATTTCCATAGAAACGTCCCAATAGGTAATGTATTTTTTTAGTTATAAAATCCAGATGGAAATGTTTTTTAATATAAACCAGAAAACTAACTATTTACGCCAACTCACCATTTAAGAATATATTTTCTTTTACTTCCCTATAAAATGAAAAAAAAAAAAAATCTTTTCAATATGATGAAGGGTTGGAAAAATACTACTTTTCAATAGAACGGATTTTCCGATAGAGGTCGGATTTTTCCTTTTCCCGCCCAATCTATACCATAAAAAAAAACGATACGCGCAAATTCTTTTTGCAGAATAAATTGGATAGGATTATTTGTGAAGGTAATTTTTAACACAATACATACAGACGAGCTATATATAGCTGTATTAAAAATGTCCAACTTCTAAAACTCGTAGTCTCATGGAATTAGGTTCATTCTCTACACCAAATGCTGTGGTTTAATATAAAATATAACAAAATGTTTAAAACAATAATATTGTTTTGTTCGGAAAAATCGGCAGCTTCTTTCCCGGTTTTTGTTTTAAACTTCACCTCTACTCGATATACATTGAGTTTCTTCGAAATTTCATTTTCGATTTGTTCGACTGTTCACGGTGATTTAGCTGTTCAAAATCAATCCAAAAAGTCGGCAGACTTCAGTTCGTTTTCTCAAATCTCTTTAGTCCATAACAACCAATCTTCTTTTATTTCATATACATTAAATTACTACAAATTCTTAGTGTTGGGTCTTTTTTAATATGGTTAAACTTTCATTTATGGGGAAATTTGAAATTAGAAAACGTTTTTCAGGGGAAGAAATTGCCTTATTGAACTTTTACCCGATTTTCCCTTTAACCGGCCAATTTTCGCAACAACAAAAACGGAACATACCACTTTTTTTATATTTTGTTTATTTTGTACAAAAATACAAACAGCACTATATTGAGTAGGGACAAGGCAAGACCAATTTTCATAAAATATTTCTAGAACTTCTGATGTTCGTAAATTAATGGGAATAGTTTCATCCTGTATCGCAAACATACTAGTTTAACAGAATTATAAAAAACAGACCATACTCCGATTAGATAAACGGTCACTAACTCTTTTATATTTCATGTATTTCCTAGTCAAGTTGTTCTTTTCATTCCTGTATGATGGATTCATTCCACAACATGCACTTATTTATTTATATATTTATTTTATTTTAGTGTTTTCTTCCAGTGGGATATGCTTCCTAGCAGTATCTTGGATACTAAAATAGAAAACCCAATTTTTGCACTTGTCATAAGGGATGAATTGTTTATAGGGTGGAGACGACCGTCTTCCAGTTTAAAATTTTCTCTTATCGGTGGATTGCGAGAATGTAAGTTTTTCTTTGGCACATGACTATCTTAAAAAAAAGTATATTTTATTATTATTGAAGCATTATTTTTTTACACAATACAATTAATTAAGGTTTTTAGATAAAAAGGGTTTTATCTCAACTAAAAACCTTAATTAATTGTAATATAATAATTGGTCAAGCGGACCATGAAATTAGTGAATTTAATGATTTAAAATATACTTCACTAAAGCTCTCCGTGCCCATTTCATTTGTCGTCGAGAATCCAATCCGATTACACGACATTTGAAAAATGGCAAAAAGGTGGGGTTGATATGGGAAGTTGATGTCCGAGTGGATCGAAGTCACGACAGCGCAAGTGGTACCGGCGTATCATGCCGAAAGTCGTGGGTTCGAATCCCCCTCGTAACATTGGCTTTTTTATCTCAACTAAAAACCTTCATTAATTGTAATATAATAATTGGTCAAGCGGACCACGAAATCAGTGAATTTAAAGATTTAAATTGAAGTACACTTCACCAAATCTCTCCGTCGCCATTTCAATTGTCGTCGAGAATCCAAACAGATTTCACGAAATTTGAAATATGGCAAAAAGAAGGGAAATTTCAAAAGGTGGGGTTGTGATGGGAAGTTGGTGTTCGAGTGGATCGCGTGGCGTATCTAGCCGAAGATCGTGGGTTCGAATCCTGCTCGTGCCATTGACTTTCTTTTATCTCAACCAAAAACCTTAATTGTAATATATTAATTGGTCAAGCGGACCACGAAATTCGTGAATTTTTATACAACTTTGAACTTATTTACACTTGAAGTCACTTTCTTTTTTCTTTTCGTTTTTCTTGGGTTGTTTACTACTAATGCAAGACTTAAAAGATGCGATACAATGCTGTTCCATGTTAAAATCAAATTTCGTTCCATCCTGCCTTGTTTCCCGAAAGATCGTGGAAGTAATTTCAGTCCCCGTGTGCGAAACAGGTCTGGCAGCATCTACCTCAAACAGCTCATAATAATTTCAAGGGAGGCTGGCGCACCACACAGCCTGTGGCTTAAGTCTTTAATAGGACTGGTGTCCCAAGCCCTTATATCCCGGCCCTAGTGGGAACTCAAGACATAAATCACTTTTCGCTTCGCTAATTCGCATTAAGTACAACCTTCCGTGAATCGTTCCGGGGAAGATAGCAAGTCAAAGAGGACTACGTTTAATCGGCCTACTTTTAACATAAGAATAAAAATAATTGAACTGACGTGAAAATTGTCGTCGTCGTTGATATTAATGAACCGTACCGGATATGTAAATTTCTCCTTCAAAACTATGTTATTGAGATGTTATGGAAATACACGGTTCCCAATGATTATTCAAGGCGATGAGGACGTATTCATCTCCCTATCTCATTATCATGCCGCATGCCATTATCTCGCTAATAAACCAATTATTAATTGATACTGACGGGAAAAACGTGTTTATATTAAACATTATTTTGTAAGGATCGCCTGGATCCGTAATCCCCGAAAGGATCGAGACCTACGGGGGATCTTCTAAGGCGTCTTTTCCCATCTTCAAACCCTTGGGAATATAAAAGGAAGATGAGAAGAGGTGCAGCCAGATATTAGAGGCCTTCGTCTTGACAGAAAACCTTACTTTATGAGCTGACGAGAAGAAAGGTACAATGCCTTGATATTGTTACAATGATTATACAATACAAAATATTCCTTTATCTGAGAATTCCCGGCTATAAATTGGCTTCCATAAAAACGGAATTTCTTATGTAATTATAAATTTTATCAATTAATATTCAAAGAGTTAAATTATTTATAGGAAAAGTACGATAATATGGTACTACATCGAATTTCTTTCAGCCGTCTGCTGCATTTTTCATACAAAGAAATAAATTCCGCCTTCTCAAACGTACAAAACCAGTTCATTACGACGATACTGACAAACCACAAATCACACGGGATTACTTTCTTAAAACATTACACAAGCTCGAGCAACCCCTGTACTGCCTTTTCCCTTATTTCTCTGTGCCATTTCTTTCCTACATTTCTTTGGATATTTTCTTCTTCTTCTGACCTCCTTCCATCCGTTGTACGTCGCGGCTTAATGGGTTTTATATCATATAATTAAAATAATATTTTTATTTCAATTCTAAGTCCATAAATACATGGAAGGAAACAAATGGCATCCGTCCAACTATTAGTTTCTAGTTATAAATTATAGTGTAAATCATTTTGTTAAGGATTAAAATACGATTCGGTTTTACTTGATTTATAGTCTACTTTGATATTTGTAACGGTAAGAATATGTAACACTTATTCCAGTTAAATTTTGAAAAAAAAATTGTGGTTCAACAAATTCTTTCTTCACTAAATCCTAATACGGCTTTATATCGGGTAAAAACGTAAAAAACGATTATGGAATTTGTAAAATATTCTTTTATTTAATATAATTTATAAAAACATTCAAAAATTTCCCATGCTATTATTTTTCTCACAGGGTATCATATCTCTCATACCTACATCGATTTATTTAAATTATTTTCAATTATGAGAGTACAAACTGTCGTATTTAAGGATGTGTTATGAGAATCCAAGGTCAGTAATAAAGGAATGAAAGAAAATCTTAAGTGTTTATGTTTTTCTTGTTCTCTTAATAACAATTCGACAACTTGAGGTAGCTTCAAGAGGCTAGCAATATATGAAAACAGAAGACGAAATATGAGAGTGACAAAGAGAAATCTCATAATCAATTTGAAATCATTTCACCAAATTTCATGAAGATTGAGGCAGTTTCCCGTTTACAGTAG
>CM077101.1:27212876-27225084 GCA_039619505.1 Cimex hemipterus
GTCATACAAACTTTGTTTCAAAGTATTTTTTCAATCTGTTTTCTGTACCTTATAGGAAAAGTGGCAGACGATACGTTCACCAAATTTCTTGAAGATTCTGAGAAGAGAAGAAAAAAGAAGAGAGAGAGAGAGAGAGAGAGAGAGTGAAAATTTAATGCGCAGGGCGTTGGCGATAACCACGGGATGTATTTCGGCCCAGAAATAAATAATACAATACAATGATCATTTAATCATTTTTGCAGGAATCTAATTGATTGTATTTAGTCATTTGATCTGCCTAAGCATCGTCACATGTTCATAATTAAAAATTAAGCTGCACTAACCAAGCTAAACTATCTATAATTTTAATTTTTCTGCCACCCACCATTGTAGAGTATGTTCATAAATTTAAACTTCATTTTGTAGCCCATGATAGGTTTTAGTTTATAAGTGATGCATTTGATTTTTTTTTTTTTGTCATGTTCTTGCCTTTTTGTATATCGCTTTGACAGTAAACTGTGATTTTATTTAATTTAATATTTATCAAATGTTCATGATAATTAATCCGTACTTGTAAAAACAAAAAATCTCCTGTAAAAAATATTTCGAATCCGGCCTTGTGAAATGGTGCCGTGCAAAGGTTACAATTTTATTTGAAAATGAACCGACTCGCAAGGAGATATTGCATTTAGGATAAAATATAGTTTATACGGAGACCGTTGTTTATCTCTCTTATCACGTGCCTCGTTTATCTTCTGTACATTTCTCCGGCTAAAGTTGAAGAATAAGGTCCGACTGTTTCGCGCAAGTTTAATAAAAGCGTTGACTTTTTACCTTCTTTTAACAAAGCACCACCTTTTCTAAAAACAGTAGGTCGCAGAGATTCAGTAGATTTGATGATCGTTTGGTTACCTGGCTAACTGGTTTTTCGTGTTTTTTTTTTCATATTCTATGTTAAAAGTAAATTAAACCTCTCAACTACTTTTCTGTTTAAAATATTCTTTTCTAAGTGCCTGTGGCTTCTGAGTACATATTTAAAATCGACGCTAAATATTTTTGCCGCTCCATGTCCATACGGCTGCACTTATATACAACTCTACTATGTATATGTATGTAAAGCTCGTATGTAAATATATATACTTTATTGTTATTGCTTATATATCAGCAGCAAACTAAAAGGAAATCCTAGAAAGTCCTAAAATGAATAAAAGCTGCAGTTCCACAAGGGAGCGTAATTGGTCCGCTTCTGTTTATAGTTGATACAGTTCAAAGTGTAAAGTCAGTACGAAGGTAGATCCCATGTTCTGCATCTAAGAAAATTAATTAACAGAAGTTTCTTTAAGATGTCGCGGTCCAGTTTAATAAATGGAGCTTTATAAATCCGCGCAAGTAAAAGTGTAACCTTAACCTTTTAGAGAAAAAAAGAACCAGTTAATTTGAATGAAGATTTTACTACTACAACCTACGATTATTCAGAAATAGCGAGTCCTGTATCCAACATTTTGAACACAAACACAACTTCGACCTCAACAATCCAAAAATATTACACACAGAATAAAACAAGCAGAAAAGTAACTTTTTAAAAATGTCTTGTGATTAGTGACCGTTGATCGATAATTATTTAGAAATCGTGAGATGCGGTCTGGTGTGATGTAGGTTTCAAAAAAACATTTTGTTTATCCTGCCAACGTTTTGATCTTTATTGAAATAGAAATACTTCGATTGAATTCATAAAAAATATATTTTGCATTGTACAAATTCACTTTTCCACATCCAAAATGTAATTCCTAAATGTAAACAATGTAAATCCCAGGCCCTGAAGATGATCTCAATAAAGTTTGAAACGTTGGCATGATAAAGAACATGTTTTTCTGAAACCTACCTCACACCAAACCGCATCTCACGATTTCTAAATAATTTTTAGAAATGGTTTACATCGGCAGAGATAAGCACAGCATCAATTACAGAACAGACACTTAGTCGCTGTTACGCTAATATCATTAATCAAATTCAATATATCATCACATCTCACAAAACATATCATATTACATATAAAACATTCATCACATTCCACACATCAAACATTTTTACATATAATAATTTTTGAATAATTTAGATTTCCTTTTCCTATCGTATCCCGATCTATATAATCCTGAAATAATCTGGCCGAACCATTACCAACGTTTTTTCCCATCGTCGGCCCTTTTAACCTCAAAGAAGGCGACTCCTTATACAAAAATGTCTTTCTATATAGACTTCCACCCCTTCAAAATCCAACGTACATAAACATAAAACAGCAAAATCTCACTGGCACTCTCAACAGGACACGCAAGAATGGCACAATTACGCAGAAAACGAACACTGAGTGAGTATTGAATATAGCTTTTTTTCCATTATATAAATTCACTTTTCCACATCCAAAATGTTGTTAAATGTAAACAATTGTAAATCCCAGGCCCTGAAGATGATCTCAATAAAGATCGAAACGTTGGCAGGGATAAAGAAAATGTTTTTCTGAAACCTACATCACACCAGACCGTACCTCACGATTTCTGAATAATCATGGACTAACGGTATCTAATTACCACACATTACTTAACCGATTTTACAATTACAATTTGTCCAGGTCATGAAAAGGTTGTTTACCAAAATGTATTATGGCCATAATGCCGTTTTGAGTCAGTTGTTTCATCAAACATACAAAGTCGTAATCATTTCATGAGTCATTAGTTTCACCAATCATATGACATCAAAATAGAGTTTCTAGTTGGTTGTTTCCCGAAGCATATATCACTGTTTTGGATTCATGACAATAGTTTGACAAAGCATAACGCCGCATTGGCGTCATGAGTTTTTTTTTACCAAGCGGATAACGTTTCGTTTTCAAATGTCTCAGAAAATATCCGCCTGGTCCTTCAGTGAATCGACTCCGATTGTTTCATTATATCTCCAATACTCTCCAATCGGCCAACTCCTGTCCCACGGACATCTCTACAATATACAATCTGTAAGACGCTGTAAGCTGGAAAGGTCGGATGTCGCTATGTCTTGTGTGATGAAAGTAATAAATGGTGCGATGGTAAATTAACATTGTTTATTTCCTCAAATCAACGCAATGATGTATGTTAATAGTTGCAAATAATGCAGGATTTTCGTATTAAACAAAAAAAAAGAAACTAGTTACTTTAAAGCAATGTTCTTTAATCAAAATAATTTCCCATACTCTCAATACATTTCTCCCAACGTGTTGGTAACTTATTAATTCCGTCTGAGTAGAATTCAGAATTTTTAGAATTGATAAAGTCAATAAATGCATTTTCCAGTTCCGTTTGATTTTTGAATATTATGTGTTGTAAGTAGTGGTCCAGGTGTCTAAAAAAATGGTAGTCAGTAGGCGAGAGGTCCGGAGAGTAGGGTGGGTGAGGCAAAGTTTCATAGCCAAGCTCCAATAATTTTTGTGACGTTACACGTGACACATGTGGTCGAGCGTTGTCATGCAACAAAATGGGCCCTTTCCGATTGACCAAAGAGGGCTTCATTACTGCCAATTTCTGATGCATGGTATTAATTTGGTTACAGTATGATTCAGCATTGATGGTTTCGCCAGGATTTAAGAAGCTGTAGTGTATTAAACCAAATGAAGCCCACCATACCGTAACCATTACCTTTTTTTGATGAGTTGGGGGCCAACTCAATCGCCTTGAGGTGGTCAGCGACGGTCGTTTTACTGACTTTGAGTTGCTCTGCAAGTTCTCGAACAGTTGTTTTGGGGTTTTCTTCCACCACTGATCGCAGAACATCATCATTAAGAGAGGAAGGCCTTCCACGACCTTCTTCATCTTCAAGGCTGAAATCTCCCTCCCGAAATTTTTTAAACCACCTTTGCACAGTGCACTCATTAACACAACCCTCGCCCCAGACTTGGTTAATGTTTCTAGCCGTTTGGGCTCCGCTTCGGCCGAGTTTAAACTCGTAAAAGAAAATCGTACGAAATTCTCGCTTTGACATTATAAGGATGACTGAATTATTTCCAAGTAGCGGAATGCTACAGAGGTAAACAAACAATATCATTTGGAAGAGGATTAATAAGTGTTGACATTCATACAAATGAGTAATCCTGTAAACGTAAACAGAATATTTTATATAGATTTTTTTTAATGAAAACTTAAAATCCTGCATTATTTTCCGGACAACCCAATAAAATAAATCAATTCAATAGCGTGGATAGGGCCGCCATAGAACTTGATAATTACGACCCTATGAATGACATAATGGTCTATGTAGTGTCTCAATTTTTAAGAAATTCATTAAAGGTAACACATAGACAATTAAAAACGTCTATTATTTATGTCAGTTAAGAAAGAGCGGTTTTAATTGAGAGTTTTAAAAAGCGGTTATCAAGATGACAAAGGGACTAAAACCCAACTCTTACACCAGTGAGTCAGGCATGTGGATTAAATTTCCCCGAGCGGAGGCCTTCGTTCGAGTCAAGGACCAACTTGTGCTATAAGTGAGATCCGGATTAAATAGAGGCAATCTAACTGCAAGAAAACAGTTTGAGGATAATTTACAGTGAAGTAATTCGAAGAGGAAAGTTAGTTGGAGAATGGTCGGAGAGGTATAGGCTAGTCATACTATGTCTGCCAACTCCGACAAGCACACGGTTTATTCCTCTTCCCAAGTAAGTTGGCGTGTAAGTAAACCGCTTCTCGATATGTTGACAAAATATGGAATGCTTAGGAATGAAATGGCTGCCGAAATGCATTGTAGAGAATACTGTTTATTACACCTGGATAAAAATAAGTTGGAATTTAATCAATTTAATTTTACGAATTTTAGACGACGTTTTGATGAGATCTAAAACACAAATTTGGTCAGTAAGTGCCGGTTGATTGCTGGATAACCCAAATTTTGACGGGCCATAATTTTCTGGACCGGTTTAAAATAACGCCATTCAATTCATTTCTGACTTCGCAATTTTTACGACATTATTAAATGTATTGAATCTATTTGAAATATCTTTTAATTAAGTAGGCAACGTTACGACGAAGTCTAAAGTACTGTTGATATGTAAGTGCTGATTGATTGGTAGATTGCTCAAATTCTGAAAGACTCTGAGCATCCATTTCTTATTATCACTCCATTTAATTCATTTTGCTCTTGGAATTAAATTTATTTGAGATAACCTCTATAAAATTTTGCAAGGCAACATTAAGCTGAGATATAAAAAGATGTCAATAAATAAGTAAACTGCTAGATAATTTAAATTTTTACAGCCCACTAGGCATGACAACCTTTGTCTAGAGAAGTTTAAACTCCGCCCAATTATATCATTTTTCTTTTTGAAATTTTACATATTAATTAAATTTGTGTGAGATATGCTTAATTAATTTTTTTTAAATTTAATTTTACGCCGCATTAAGCAAAGATTTAAACAATAAATGCTGCTAAATAATTATTCATTGATTGCTTTCTGACCCCGATATTTAACGTTTCATTAAGTTTTTTAAATGTATTTGAGATATCTTTAATTAAATTCTGCAAATTTCAGGCAAAGTTAGGCAGAGAGGTATAGAAATGCTGATAAATAAGACCTGATTGATTGATGGATAGCTCAACTTCTGACAAGCCACTGAGAATTCCAGTATTTCCAGGTCAGATTTAAAATAAATGCATTAAATCCATTTTTCTCTTTAACATTTATAACGTTTTACTGAACCTTTTTGTCGTTTTTCATACGATCGTAAGGAGATGATGAATCCTCAAATGAAAATGGAGATTACTATATGTAATGTATTCGCAAAATATTATTTCATTTTTTCGTTCTTTATGTGAAAACCCGCGGTAATACTGCAAGGTAGACATCCTTAAAGACCATCAGATTGTTGCTGGGGGAAAAAACTGAATATCAGTGTAAAAATCATAATCATAAAAAATAATCGCAAAAAATTCTTATTATACATACAAGGGTGTGATTGTTTCATTCTTTCAATGTTTATTACCGAGGGAAACTAATGCAGGGGATGGTAGTCCATACCCCCAAAGCTGCACTTAAGGGACTTTCCACCACTGTGGGGTCAAAAGGGTTGAAACCCCCTCCGATCAGTCCAGCCTTGGGCTTTAGGGACTAAATGAGGGACGCCTTTTAAACCATTATACGCTGATTTTATTCCAAAGTTCCGTCAAAAATTCGGCAAAATTTTTCCGAATTAATCGTTTTAGGAAACACTGTAGGTTAAAGAGGAAATCATTTTTGAAAGAATAAATATATGTATATATATATATATATATATGTGTGTGTGTGTGTGTGTGTGTGGGTGTGTGTGTGTGTGTGTGTGTGTGTGTGTGTGTGTGTGTATATATATATATATATATATATATATATATATATATATATGTATGTATATATAATTAATTTATTGAAAGATGCTTCAAATTCACATAGGATGTGTAACGATGTCTGCGTTTCCTCCAAATAGAGTCGGTATGTTCCTTTTCAACTTTTCCTATCTTTTTTATACATTAGTCAACAGGACAGGGTTAACCCTCACGAAAATTAGAAAAAACACTGCTGCAATTGGAAAGGGCAAAACTCAGAGGAGTGGTGGGACTACTAACCGGTCACTGATATCTGAGAAAACATCTACACAACATGGGAATATACAATGATAATCCCATTTGCAGATTATGTAATGAGGAGGAGAAAACATCCACTCATGTCATCTTAGAATGCGAAGTATCTATGGAGGTTCAACCTAACGTACGGAAAAGACTCAGGGAACCAAATTGCTGCAATAGCAGTCAATGGCCTGATACCTCTAAGAAAAAGAATTGAGTCTATGACTGAACCAAGGAAATAGGAAGGTACAATAAGCCAGAAGGCTGCAGTCCCTGGGGAATACAAACCTCCCTTCCTATTATCCTTTCCACCGTACCATACTATAACAGAACAGGTAGTGTAGAGACAAATAATTTTTTCTTATTGCCTCATATCTGGTGCTTTTGTCCAGTATTTGAGTAGTTTTCCCAACCCATTTTGCCAGTTCTAATTTAACTAGCCGGTACGGTAGTTGTAGCTCGGGTGCCTGGGTGAGAGCACTGCCCCTTTTTTGGCTGGTTGATGTGCCTGTCTATGTCCGACAACCCACTTTAAAATAAGTTTGTCTTGTTTTCTTAGAGACATTAGCAGTTCAGGCACTACCAAACAAGGCGCTTTAGTGCATTTAGTCCTGTGCACTTTTCTTTTTTTTTTTCTTAACTCCTGTGCAAAGAGTTGTACTGAATGGACTCACTTCGTAAAATTGTGGACCACACCTTGGATTGTTACAGTGTGGTTCGACCCTTTTACCCCTTCAATTACTCCATCTTTGATCCGCCTGTGTACCTTATTGGGATTCATTATTGAAATTTTGACCACCTTTCTTCCAACGGTCTCCAATAGATATGTCCTCTTGGAAGGGTCTCTGCGTTTTTCTCTCATTTTGCCAAGTTATAACCATCCCATTTATTTTAATTCTTTCCAGAATTTTGTGATGGCTGTTCCTTAGACTTTATTTCCTTGTTCTTTAGGTGTCTATTGACACTTCCCAAACCCACCATAAATCCATAAGCATAAATATGTCAGGGTGGATGTCCAGTGCTGTAGTGGGGCAGATTTGTCTTGCTCCTGTTATATTGGAACACGCTGTTGTTTGTATTCTTTATAGTTTGTTTGTTTTAGCCATCATGCATTTTTTCAGACTAATATTAAAACATGCCATTCGATTTAGTGGCCTTATGTCCTTAGTCCGCCTTATGAGTTGTGATTGACACTATATTATTACAATATTTTATTATTTGTTGTTCTACATTTTTTTTATAATCAGAATACAACAAATGTCACCAAGAATTTTTAAAAACTGTCTAACGGTTAACTATTCAAATATTTAAGAAAAGAGGTATCGTGATTTATACGGCTTTATGGTTGTGTTTGGAAGGATTTGGAATTAATTACATTATTGATATGCCATAATGATTAAAATTACATTTAATTGTTTAAAAAGGTATAAAATATTATTTGATGTAATTTACTTCTGCGGTAAATTGGACTATCATTAAAGGTTATTTTAACATTTTCATCTCATGCATATAATTCGAATTGGGTTGCTGAAATCTCCCAATGATTTTCATTTATAATGCCGAATTTGTTTGAACACGTTTTGATCGAGGGATTTTTGAGGAAATTTCATTACACTGTAAATTCAATTGGATTTAATCCGAGTAATAACATAGCCTCTATTAAAAAAAATCCCAAGCGTGTGAATATTTTGATGGATGAAATTTAACGCCAATGAAAAAAAAAAGGGAGAAAGGAAGGGGCAAGTTTAAAAAAATCAAGCACGCTGGAGTCTCGGGGTCTCTCGAGCTGTGGAGATCCTGTTTCAAAAATTCAGATTCCGTCGCGTATTTTTTCCTTGTTTTCATTTTTTCCTTATGCGGCTTTCCTGTCTCGAGAATCAGTGCCGCCTAGTGAATATGCACTCGTTAAATAATTCAGTTGACACTGGCTCTGAATGCGATGAAACATTTAAGAACACATGCGCCCGGCTCCGGCTTATTAGTAACTTCCACTCCTCGCCGGCATGAATCTTTAAACTCCACATCTCATCAACAATTTAACAATTTTTCTTACCGACCGTATCCTATCACCACAGTTCTAATTTAAAGCGTGAAATTCATTCCGGTTTTTTCACACTGAATCAACCCGGTAACTGAGCCAAATACAACGGGAGAGGAAGCGACGCAGCAAAAATCACACAGTGCAAGTTCCTCCTAGGTTGTAACAAAACAAAAGTCAATGCAGTGTAAATAACAAATAATAAAAAAAATAAAAAGTTTCGCTAGGCCGATATTGATACGTATGCCTTAAAAGCTAAAAAAAATCAGGTTGACAGTATAACGTGTGTGGAGTTTAATGATCGTTAGTCATTGATTATTCGGAAATCGTGAGATGCGGTCTGGTGTGACTTCTTCTCTTTATCATGACAAAGTTTTGATCTTTTATTTTTATTGAGATCATCTTCAGGGTCTAGGATTTATAAACAAACATTGTTTGACTTGTACCAATACGTGTAGGATGTGTAAAAAAAATTATTAATTTATACAACACTAAAAAGTTTTAGATAAAAAAAATAAATCTACAATGCTAGAAAATTTTAGAGTAAAAAAAAGAATTTATACACTACAAGACATTTATTTTTTAATGTTAAAAAAAGAATGAATTTATACAATGTTACAAAATTTTAGATAAAAAACATGAATTCATACAATGCTACACAATTTTAGATTCAATCAAAATATTGAGCGAGTGCAAATATATTAATTGATTTCCTAGCATTGTATAATTTTATTTTTTACCTAAAATTTTCTAGTATTGTATAAATTCATTCTTTTTTACACTTAAAAAAAGAAGAAAAAAAGAAAATTTTAGTATTGTAAAAATTCATTTCTTTAATATAAAATTTTCTACCATTGTATAAATACATTCTTCCTTTTTTTAAATCTACAACATTCTATCATTGTATAAATTCATTTTTTCAATGTCTGGTGATTAGTGACCGTTAATCGATAATTATGTAGAAATCGTGAGATGCGGTCTGGTGTGATGTAGGTTTCAGAAAAACATTTTCTTTATCGTGCCAACGTTTCGACCTTTATTGAGTTCATCTTCAGGGCCCGGGATTTACAAACATTGTTTACATTTAACAATTACATTTTGGATGCGTATATGTGAATTTATACAATGCAAAATATATTTTTTATGCATTCAATCAAAGTAATAATAAAATATAAAATATATATAAAAAATATATGTTGCATTGTGTACATACCCTTTTTTACATCCAAAATGTAATTCTTAAATGTAAACAATGTTTGTAAATCCCAGGCTGTGAAGATGATCTCAATAAAGATCGAAACGTTGACAAGTTCTTGTTAAAGAAAATGTTTTTCTAATCTTTATTGAGATCATCTTCAGGGCATAAAATGTTTGTCTTCTGTGTAGTTGTGCCATTCTTGCGTGTCGTGACGGGAGTACCATAATCATACCAATCTGCCTGTCTTCAAGGTGGGGCCTTGGCTGTGCCAAGAACGTGAAAACTGGGTATTGCCAACAGAAGCGTAGCCTCTACTCGGACAGCCAGATGGCACTAAAATCATTTGCCTATTCGGTAGTAAACTCTCCAGGGCTATTTAGCATTGTATCAAGATCTTTCCAGACATTGTAGAAAATAAAATTACCCTTGATTGTGTACGTGCGCGCGCTTTGCAGCGAAGAGGTCTTTAAGTTGGTCAAGTAAAGTTAGAGGAGGACACTTATAATCACTGAACACTTTTAAGTCGTATTAAAATGCCAAAAACATATAACTCCATCAGATAATAGATTAAATAGAAGTCCTAGGTTGAAACGGAAATCCATCGAATCGTTAATCGAAGGACCAGGAACGAACGGTATTTAACCTAGGATGTATTAGGGAAGAATGGTAGTGGGCCTGCTGACTGCAGATGCTTCTCTAAAAAAAAAAAACAAAAAAAAAACAAACTGCGGAACATGTATCTCTTAATGAGAAGGCTGATGCAGATTGAGAATTCCTTAAAAAGGTTCGGGCAGTTCAAACCTTTGACAACAAGGCTTTGAGCTTGTGTTCGGAATAAATGCGATACGGCTAGAAAATTGTAGGTTGACGAAGGTTATGGAGATATCTTAATTCTTAATTCCAAGTTCTTAAAACCCTATCTGACTCCGACGTGAAACTAAAATCATCAGAAAGACCCGAAGACTTGTGGATGAACATATCGTTATTATTGTCCAAAAATAATTAAACAATTCGAAGGAAAGTTGCACTGCAGACGCAAAGGATTACCAGAGAAATAAAAAAAAAATTAAAAATAGCCAACTTGCAAATCTCTTACTTCGATGCGCCAATCATTTCCAAAGGCCGAAACGTTAGAGTAATTCTTTGTAAAAGTTTAATTAAAAAAAAGGAAGAAAGATGCTTAAATTGCTACCAGATTAGCATGGAAATTGTTTTGGGAGCAAAAAATGTAGATGTAATCTTAGAGAGAATGATGTTTATTACCGGTTCAAACAAAGGAAACAGAAGCTCACTTTAATTTTCTCTATTAAGTGTGAAAAATTTGTTCAGATATGAAATTTTGAACGTTATCTTCTTTCTTCCTAAACTAATATTTTGATATATACATTGAGTGTTGCTGATATAATTTTCCACGGATTTTCTTTGAATCCCAGGCTATATCTCGATTGAACGTTCGATTCGGATCCGACGATGATATGAGTGACTGTTTCTTCCTCTTCATTGCGTAATTTGCACATCGGTTCATCATTGAATATACTCATGTGAGGTAGATGTTTCCTCAGATTCCCGTGGCCGGTAGCCCTGTGAGTTTTTCCCTCTCTAACTATACCAGTGAGTTTGTCATATTTGGTGAGGGCTCTTTTATAATAAATTTGCAACTGGCAACTCTAGGGTTCGTCTGCTTCTCCAGCTGTGTTGATGCTCACTTTAAGCAACCTCACACCGGCTGTAACGTTTGTCCTCCAGGCTGGATGCAGGTACGAAGAATTTTGGAGGATTAATTTTCCAGCCGCCGACGTGCCACTCGCCCCCATGCTCCGAAAAATGGCAAGACATGGTCCAGAATAATTAATCGTTTATTCTACCATTTGACATTTTAAAAAAAGGAATTTTATTATAACCGTTGTGATTAATCAAATCCTGAATTTGTCGCGCCGACGAGTAACGAGGGTGGAAAGGAAAAATATCGGCCTAATGCAAACAGATGATTAAAATGAATCGTTCATTTGGTATGGAAAGTCATATGTGTGTTCATTAATCAAAACGAATATTAATCCATTTTTTCTCTCCCTCCGGTGTTATCTTCACTGTCTGAACGGACACAGTGAGTTGATGAAACATCAGCAGTATAGAGGATACCACCAGCACCCTCTCCAGCACTCATTTGGATGTGTACTACTGGTTTTTTTTCGCGCGCAAATTCAGATTCAAGTTCTGACGTCGTCTCACGGTACGGTGACCTTTTCCCAAGCAAATTAAAAATAAAGCCACACACACACACACACATACATATACACACACAATCACAGGGTGTGTGTGTGAGAGAGAGAAAGAGAGAGAGAGAGAGAGAGAGAGAGAGAGAGAGAGAGAGAGAG
>CM077101.1:27234074-27262217 GCA_039619505.1 Cimex hemipterus
CTTCATGACAGAGTCAGCAAGGTTTTGCTTCACGCGTTGTTTTTGTCTAGATTTAAATGGTCTAGATTGTTTTTAATCTGTACATTATTCAATTCTAATTGCAGTATGCTTTAATTAGTTAATTATTGCTCACTTAATTCACAGGGAAAATCCTCCCCATCGGGTAACACATTGTCCGCCAGCTGCACCGCAGTAAATTAGTTTGGTGGAATAAAAGCGTGAACAAAATATGTTCACTTAGGTATTTAACAATTACTATTTTATTAAAATTCCAGTCTCGTTTTTTATAGTTGACCAATAAGCGAGATATTAATTTTTCTTTTAAGAATATTAAAATAAATTTTAAAACTTTTTCATTCAAAATCTTTCTTAATTTTTAAAAGTTTTATTAAGCACAGAAAGGGTTTTTTTATTTTTAGAAATATGTCTCTCGTTTTAGCAACATAAAATAAGAAAATAATTTATATTTTAATAGCACGCTAATGCGCTGTAGTAGAGAGAAAAAAAAACACGAAATCATCATTCGTTTTTTAAACGAAATTTTTGCTGGTAAAAGCTTAAGCCACATTTTCAAGCAATTAATAATAAATCAGATTCTTCTTCCAGTTATTAACATTTTATCTTTTATCTTTAGAGCTTCTTGTAAAATTGGCGTCTTTAAGGATCAAAACAAAAACGACTCACCTTTAACAATTTTTCCGTTTCTTCTGAAAGCTCCCTTTCAAAAAGGAAAAAACATTAAAAGGCACAATGAACGAGAGCCGAAATCCATAAATACCGGTGAGAGGCTCAATGAACTTTGAGAATGTTTTTGTGCCCTCGAGAAGGGAACGCAATCGAGGACACATGTTAGCCGAATAGTGGCCAGCCGATTGAAGGACCATAGCCGGACAAAGAAATCGTTTGTTTGTACCCCGAAATAGAGTGGGTTGTAAAGTTTAAACGCCCTTATATATTTCTTCCTGAGGTCATATCGGGAAGGGGATCCGGTCCAGAAAGGCCCTTTGTAGATTTATATTAAATATCTGAGGGTTGGCTCTCGCGGGCACTATGTTATAGGCGTTACGGACCACAAGAATGTTCGTTGCTAGACCCAACAGTTAATTTCATGCACCAGCTGTGAGTACACCCTTTGTAACAGCTCGACAATTTACTAGCTCACCCTGGGGTTTAACAAAGATGGCTCCTTCTATAAAGTTCAGATGGATTAATTACTTCTAATTAGTTTGGCCCTTTTTGGCCCAGTTTATTTCCAACCGAGCACAAAGATCACCAATAAATAGTAAATTTTTAGGATTAACACCTCTAATGATGATTAAAAATATAAATTTTATAATTTGTGTTACTGCCGCCCAACGAACTGTCTCACTTTAGCAGAATGAGACACCAGTAAGCACAGCTAAATCGGATTTAATTTCGTTCTTTCTAATGATTATTCGAGGATCTTGAGATGACTCTCATTCTAAATGACGCATCTACACGGAAAACAAACATTTCGATCCCTGACGATGATCTCAATAAAGATCGAAACGTTGGCACGATAAAGAGAATGTTTTTCTAAAACCTACGTCACACCAGACCGCATCTCACGATCTCTAAATAATCATTGTCTAACGGTCACTAAACATCATACTTTTTTTGAGCTGTATAGGGTTGTCTAAAAATTTCGTAGGGAGATTAGAAATAGTATACACTGAGCACTTTGGGAGGTATTGTATGATCCGTTCTGGACCTACAGCACACAGGTAGGTCCTGTGTCATCAAGAAATTTGGTGAGTAGGTCTGATGTCAGCGGTTAATTTCTTCTACGGTTGCGTTATACATCCCAAAACACTTCCTCCTGCGGAAAGGTGTGGAGCCACATTTTGTTTGTAAGGTGTTCTGGTGTTTCCTCTGTTTTTTCCACAAACCGACCAGCATAAACAGTTTTCAATGCGGGCGAAAACGGTTGATTTGACAATACCTGGCTTTTCAGTTGTTTTACAGTAATTTTAATTAAATGCCCATCAAACGTTTCCGTAAAGCATAGAAAAAGGTTGCCCAAATTGAACGATTCGCGTGATTTCATTTAAGTCGAAGTAGGCACGGTTAGAACTCCCCTGATTTGTAAATCGTATTATCGGAAACTTTAGAAATTTACGAATAGACAAGTGGACGGGACGTCAAGAGAATTTAAACAGAGAAGAGCTGAGCGTATACGTGTGATTGGGACACGTCATTCAGTACGATCGGGTTGTCCTAACTATGAATGCCTCGTTAAAATTAATATTCCGGTTGAACGTTTGCCCACTACTTGTTTCGAATTTTCCCATCTCCAATCGTTTGTTTCTAACCCAATTACCATATTGAAACCGTAAACGAGGTGACAGCATGGAAAGAGCCCTGCTGTGATGAATTTGAGCTCTTCCATCGCAATACAAGATGCGTTTCCATTAAATTACCGTCTTGATTCTGACGGTTTTCCTTTTTTCGAAAAAAAAAATATACTAAAACAAAATAAACAATCAGATTAGTTATCACGATTAATAGAGTCATTAGATCGCACAAGAAACTGGGTCATCTCAACCGACTCAATCCAATCACTCGATAGCCGTTTTGGCTGACAGCTCGAGGTCTCAGTGTCGTCTGCCAACATGAGTGTCAACGCCCATACGGACTGGAATAATTGGATTGCTCGGAGGTTGGAACGCTTAGTCGATGCCCACAGATCAATTTCGTCTAAATGAATTGTCTTACAATTAGTGATGTATACATGGGACGTTTTGTACTAAACGTTTTGACATGCTCTCAGACAGTCATTGTTCAATTCCTACCTTCATCTTTTGTCAATGAAAGGTCCCAAATAGTTGACGACATTGGTTTAAGAGAAGGTGTTGTAGCAAATTGTAGAATAAGTAATAGGACAGACGATTATTTCTTGGTATTTCCTTTCGTTGTGTCTGATTCATGATGAAGGATGAAACATCCTTCCAAAAATGACAGATGGTACTGGAGGTTTCTAAAGGCTTGGTTTTTGAGTTGGCTGAAATGAAAATTATATTTGAATAGTGTATCAAGATTGATAGGAGTATCTCAAGTGTGCTGTGAATAGAGACTGGGACTGAAAACGATGCCTAGCGGAACACCCGCTTTGGTATTGCAGATGAGATTGAATACGGTTTCGATTTATATTTAAAAACACCTAGGTAAAGAATTTATTTTAAGATGAGGAAATACAATTTAGGTGCCTTAAAAGATTCCAGGAAAAGGTGTGGAATGAATGGTTTTGGACTAGAGGGTTAAGCTGAAGGGATTCTTTGAGATTGAACGTTTCGGTCGAACCCACAGTTCTATTTTGTCCAGATTGTAGTTCTATGTGTAAATCTGGAAAAAGATTCAATTCTATTATTTTAAGTTGAGTTGAAGGTAATGGCAAGTGTTTTGTCGATGTTGATAAATTGCTAGCAGAATATCAGGGTCGTTTTAGATTAGGGGAAAGGTGGTAGGGCGGAAGGTTAAGGTCGCTGGTATTTCGTTTCGTTGTTTCTGATCATCTATTTCTTGAACTATTCATTCAACCAGAAGAGAATATCCGTTTATTACAGTTTATACACTAGACGCTTCCATTACTTCGACAACGCTTTCAGCAGCCGATTATATGCGCCGGTTTACTTAAGCCGGGTCTCAACTTGGTTAGACGAGTACCCTAATGACATAAAAATGCCGGAAATGGTTTTGTTAGAGACTGATATTCTACTTCTTGAACCATGCTTCTAAACAGGATTTATGAAGGTTTTGGAAGGAAACTGAAGGCTGAAAGGAGGTCGGTTTCGCCTGCGTACGTGAGTACAGTACTGGGATCGACTGCCCTGTATACTAAAAACGGAATGAGATCAAAAATGATACCTTGCAGAACATGCCCTTCCTATCTAGATAACAGGAACGCTTACAATGCTTTTAGTTTACTTTGACCATTCATTTTAATTTTTTTTTTCGTTTTTATTTTTTCTTATTTCTCAGATTAAACAGGAAATATGGAGTTTTCTGGAGGCCAGTGAATGAAGATTGGCTAAGGGGATCGTCTGAACGTAGTACTTTATTGGGAACGATTTGGTTGTTTGCAGTGTATAAGGAAAAGAAAATGCGACTAAGAATGTTACCAATAGACCACCACCGATAGGGTAGATTTAAGATATGCGAAAGTATTTGAAAGAATTTTATTTCGAGATAATAAATTAATGTGTAGTGATTGGTGACCGTTAGTCGATGATTATTCAGAAATCGTGAGATGCGATCTGGTGTGATGTAGGTTTCAGAAAAACATTTTCTTTATCATGCCGACGTTTCGATCTTTATTGAGATCATCTTCAGGGCTTGGGATTTACAAACATTGTTTAAATTTAACAAATACACACCGAATTCCTTACCCACCCTTTCAAAATCCAACGGATATAAACATAAAACATCAATCCCTCACTGGCACTCTTATCACGACACCCAACAATGACACAATTACGCAGAAAACAAACACTTTGAGTTAGTACGCATGCTTTGATGGAATATAATTTTTTTTTTGCATTGTACAAATTCATTTTGTTCCACATCCTACATGTATTTGTATAATTTAAACAACGTTTGTAAATCCCAGTCTCTGAAGATGATCTCAATAAAGATCGAAACGTAGGCACGCCAAAGAAAATTTTTTCTGAAGTCTACATCACACCAGACCGCATCCCGCGACTTCTGAATAGTAATAAATTAATGTAAGTTGAGTTTTGAGAGCAGTGTAATTTTAAAAGTTCTATTTTCCAGCTGGGTTCGCCGTGTAGTTGTTTTATAAGCATCTCACATTTAGTTTTCATTATTCTTAGTATTAAAATACACAAGTTTAAGACACCAGATGGCAATTACCCTCCCGGTAATTAATCTTATTATTACTTAGATAATTTGCCAAATAAATAACATGGAGATAAAATAGTTCAAAAATTTCTGTTAAACACAATCAAATTTATAATTTGTATTCCGTAGTCTTGCCGGATGCTTATTATGGATTCAAATGTTTATTAATGGAAGAATCTAAAGGCAGACAAGCTTTTAAAAATGTGTAAATGTTGATTTGATAGGAGGTTAAAAATCAAATAAATGAAACTAGTTTGGAAATAGCCCAAATCCCTGGGGCTAATTTATTGAAAATAGAAGCCAACAAAAATTACGGGGCTGAAATCCTTGGGCGATGAACTGGAAGTTATTAGATGGGGGCTTGAGCTACTCCTTACACCAATTTCTTTAGGGTATGCCCTAGTTGTGCCTAACATGGGTATTGTCCTAAAGGTCGTTCGCCAGTGACATTTTCTATCTATAGAAATACCATGGCGGGGCCAGGTTTGAAAAAGAAAAATATATAATTTTTCGATTTTTCCCCCTTTCCATCACTCGCTTGCTCGATTTTCAAAATTGATTTTGAGGTTATTACGAGGAGACAAATGTACAGAAAAGAGAGATTTTTTCAAAACAAATCATGACAATATTGTTTAATTTTTTTTTAATTCAATTATTTTTAACCGCTGCAGACAAATCGAAGATTTTTAAATTAAGCCGATATTTCATCCAAATCGCAATTAGATCGACAAAAATAAAACATTTCAATTTCTTTCTATTTGTACATCCTTATTGACAAATTGTTTGAAATGAAGTAAAAGTTCGTATGAAAACTGAGTTAATCCAAAAGGGCGAGGAAGGGCGTCGGAACGGTGGGTGGGGACAAATTGTCTTGATAACTATCTATTGAACCGTCTTTTAGAAGTCTAAGTCCTCTACCGGGGCTTACCCTACCTCATCAGAAGAACCGAAGTACCTTATCTCCCATTAATTCCTCTGAAGAAGATTTAAGCGAATTTAGAATTGAAAGTACACAATCTAACAGGAATGCTTTACACAGTAGGCGGATGTAAAAAAAAAATTCTAGAACGTTTACATGAAAGAAAACATTATTTAAATATATTTTGAATCTAGTCCTTTCTAAAGTATTTTTATTTTATTTTTTTAGTCGGGTAGAGACCGTTTTTCGAACGAACAATATTTATTTTCCTTTTTCTGTTTTTAAACTCCACTTCCCCTCGATAGAATTTTAATTTTGATGCTCATTTCTTTTTCACGAGTCTCTACTTTCCGAGTAAGCATCAAACTTTAAAATTTTACTCTATTAGTCCATTGATTGGATGATGGGCTTTGGCCTGCGCGACGGTGAACTCGTGTTGAACCGCGTTTCAGCTTTCCGCCATCATCAGTGAGCTGAGTTCCACACTGCGCAATGCCGAAACGCGTTTGATTAACTTAGACAAAAAACCCGTGAATAAAGACCCAATGATTGGTCGTGTGCCATTTCAACATGAAGTCAATGAGTTATTTAAAAAATTGGACTATTTGCAATTTTTTGGTTCAGTTTTATAAAAAAAAAAGTTAGAAATATTAAAACCAATGTTTTTCATTATTTACATAATAATTAACCAATAATTCATTATGAATAATTTTTATTTATATAAAATAGTTAATTTCGGGCAATTTTATAAACTTGTGAGAAAACTTATCACCTTTTTTTGTGATAAAAAACAGTTTATTTCTTCCGTTTTGGAGAAAAGTGTATAAAAATGTGGAAAAAATAGAGAAATTTTTTTTCGATCATGGTTCAAATTTTCACGTTTCCCGCCAATTTGCGCCATTTAAAATTTAACAAAACAGTATAGACGTTGTAAGTTGGGAAGATAGTTTGTGAAAAGAAAATTTAAAAATCTTTTTTTTTTTTGTAATAAAAAACAGTTTATTTCTTCACTCTTGAGTGTTTTTTTTACATTATTCTATCTGCAACTGTTGGCTGTTATCATTCTGCAAAAAATAAAACAATTTTTTCAAATGATGAAGCGTTTTTGAGAAAAGTGTATAGAAATGTGGAAAAAAATATAGAAATTTTTTTTCGATCATGCTTCAAATTTTCACGTTTCTCGCCAATTTGCGCCATTTAAAATTTAACAAAACAGTATAGACGGAAGATAGTTTGTGACAAAGAATATAAGTAAATAAACCAGATGGAACAAATTAAGTATGGCGAGTTGTAGGTCGATCAAGCGAAGGTAAACAGAACACCTGACTCGCACCTTTCAAAAAATTATTTCAACCTGAAATAGCTTCAGCTGAATAATATAAAAACCCATTGTTGCCGGTAATTATTTCAAGGCTGTTTAGTCGTTCAAAGAGAGGGTCGGTCGGTTTTGCGGCAGCACCTCCCCAAAATCTGTTTGTCCTTAAGTCTCTGTTAAAAACCAATAGTTTTAAGCAATTTTTTCCTCGCGTGTTACAAAATCTTAGAGATTTTTTTGAAAATAGGGATTGGTTAAATTTTAGCCATTTCCTAAAGGCATGAGAAAACTTTTTCTGTTATACAAAACTTTTTAATTTTTTACTGCTGAGTATTTTTTTAAAAATAATTCTTTGCTGCAATTGTTTCCCCTTTGTTTCTTTACAGAATGTAAGAGAAATTTAGAGATAAATTTACTGAATTATAATATTTCGGGAAAAGCAATTTTCTTGTGGAACTTGAGTATTTTCCGTTTCCGTCCAATCGATTCCATTGAAACATTGCACATCGAACCACATCGAAGTTGGGAATAAAAGACGATAAACTTGAAAGAGTAACAATGGCAAGTTACAAGTTCATCAAGGCAAGATACATAAGAACACTAACTATTTGAAAACTTCAACAGCTTGGCATTTCATCAAGTCGAGTCATTCTGTGAGCAAAATGATGTAGTTTAATATAATAAAAAAAGAAGAAAAATAAAAAATTTGTTTTCCGAAAAAAGGTTGCTAAACTCTTACACCTTGCAATCGTCCAGTTCATAAGGTATACAAGAATTTCACAAATTATTATTAAAACGAGCAAAGACTACAAAAGCAATAATCTTTCTTATTCCCATTTGAAGAAACCTTTAAAAAAATCATATTTTCGGCTAACTTTAGACCTAGTGGAACAGATATTACATCCCAGGGCATTTTAGCCAACATCGCGTGCAAGTTATAAGCTAAACACTCGCATTCTTTCCTCTATGCCCTTCATTCCAGTGGAGCGATGGACTCCTCGATAATATTACATTACTACATACTGGATATAACTATACAATTAAGTGAGGGCCGATGGTCAATACTGCCCGTTGGCTCTCTCTCAACAGACACTCTAATACATGAAATTTACATTAATGAAGTAATTATATAATTCAAGGGAAGGGGGTTTATACACCAGCAAAAAAAGTCTTTATACATAGCGCATGTTCGGCATACTGACTTGCCCTTTACAGGGTGTCCTTTTATGATATCTAGGCTGATGTTCTCTTTAACAAATGGCGTTTAAAAAAATAGCCCAATTTCAATTGTTTACCCTTTTTGGAGAACAATTATACAGGGTACATCAAGCACCGCCCAACTACAAAATTTCAAATACCACACGAATCGGATTTTAAATTGGCCAACAACTGACAAAGCTACGGCAAAGAATTTGACCAAAAAAATAAATAAAATCATCCGCTTTGCTATTGATTAATCGCATTTCATGTTCGAACTGCCTAAAAGTTTTTAATAAGTTTTTTTAAATTGAGATAAAAAAAAGCAAATGGCACGACCGGGATTCGAACCCACAATCTTCGGCTTGCTTCGCCTTGATTGTGCGGCGTCTCAAGCCGAAGATTGTGGGTTCGAATCCCGGTCGTGCCATTGACTTTTTTATCTCAATTAAAAACCCTAATTCATTGTAATATATTAATTGGTCAAGCGGACCACGAAATTAGTGAATTTAATGAGTTTTTAATAAAATTAATGTGATATAAACAGTTTGTATAAAATTGTCTCGTTGTTTTTATGTAGACTTTTATGTGAAACTGACGTCCCCTGAAATCGATATTTGAAATATTAAAAAAAAGAAGAGTTTGATGGTTGTCTAGTTCCTGAAAATAAACCCAGGACATAAAGATAGGGTTAAGCTTAAAATTCTATAGTTAAGTGTAGAGGTTGGTCAGGTTAAAAACTTTAGATTAAAGATTGGCAGAATTGGGCTAAGAGCTAGAGTTCGGGGATAGGGTTAGGTTGACTCTGGATGTTAATAAAGAAAGGTTATAGTAGTAGGATCTCTGACATGTGAAATACTGTTAAGGCTTGATTTTTTTAGCCATCTTGTACAGTTCCAGTCCTTAAGTTCCTTTACGAGTTAGAAAAACAATGTAAAATAATTGCAGGGTTAGGGTTATGGTTAGATTACACATCCGTGGTTCAATGTTTTATCTACAAAGTTTTTTCCCCCTGGGCTTTTTCTAATAATCAAATATGAAAAAAAGATATTGCCAAAGTTGTTTGCTCAAAATTGTCATAAAGTGTTGAAGTTGAATCATACAAATTTGGTTTGCTGTCCCGCAGTCGTTTACTATCACGGCTGATGATCAATGTTCAAGTTGTACATGTTGTATATGAGACGTTTGAAAAGCAATGACTGAAGATAGCAAAATATCGACAGGAATGACAATTAGCAAGTATATGTTGGTTGGAAGGACTTTTTTCGTTATCCTTTCAAAAGCTCCGTCCTACACCCACCCATGATGTTTAAGTGTGGCATTTTGTTCCTGAGTTATATAAATACCATTAACACGGCAAAATATTAATTAAGAGATATTGGGAGGCAGGAAATTCTGAAAGCAAAAACTAAAGGGCCCGTAAACGAATTTGGAAAAGTTAAAGGATGTTAATGGGAAAGCAATTAAAATTATCGTTAAAGTCAAATCGAACGTAAGACTTGAACAACTTCCACCGCCTCCACTTCAACCTTTCTGCAAAAGTAAAACCGCCTTTTCATGTAATGATCGCTATGCAATCTTTTCATGGCTTACAGGAATTCTGTTGGTTAACCTGAGGTAGGCTGATGCCTGATGTAAGGCAAATGAAACTTTCGCCCTTTTGTTTTATTTCATTGCTCTGGATAAGTTAATAAAACGTTTTCTAAAATTAAAAAAATGAAGATTTTCACCTTCTGATCGCTTATGTTTGAAATTTGTAAAGTTTCAAAGAACAATTGTAATGTTGTGTTTTTTTTTTTTAATCTCTACATCTAGTGTTTATTTTGGACGAAATATTTTAAACCAGGTCTTTAGATAAAATTACTTAAGATTATGTACTACAAAAAAAACACAAAAAAAAAACTTAAGGTAGCACATCACCGTCGTTATTTTCCCCAAACTTCATTAACTTAAAACGAAAGCTTATACACTTTTTTTCTCGTCCCTTCTAAGCTGTAAAATTCAACAAAGTATATAAATAAAGATAAAACTGATTGTTCACAAACTCCGGGAAGAACAAAAGGGGAAGACTAGGAAATGAGGTGTAGAGCCAGGGAGCATCCGGGGGGAATTTCCTAGACGTCATTGCCCATTTGTTTAGTCAAATTTACGCTGTAATGCATAATGTTAAATCTTATCAAAATTTTCTGATATATTTGCGTTTTGTTTTGTAATTTATGTTAACAGTTATTTGTAAATTTTATCGTTAGTCATAAACGTAATAATCACAGGTGGTGCTGAGATTCTCTGACCCGAAGTGAACAGCATTTCTCCTCTATTTTTATTAATGATCTAGTCGTCTCGATACAAAAAATGCAAGTGTTTTGATAGAGAATATAATCAAAATGTCAGTTTTTTAAAACTAATGAGTACTAAGTAAAATGATACAAAGTGAAAAAAAGATGTTAATTGTGATCATTATTTTGTTGCGATTAATAACAATAACATAATAAAATAAATTTTCTGTAATGATGACTAGTGGAAGAGAAGATAAAAAAAACACCACTTAGCCAACACGGCCCACAAAGCCCGACGTCTCACAAGAGTGCATGATCTTTTTCCTGAAAACCTACTTAAATGACCGCCGCCTCAGAATGACGTGCAGCAACGACCGCTCATATGTTAAACCGATATAGTTTGGAGTCCGACAAGGATGCATTCATTGTCCCATTCTGTATACCATTTATACCCCTGGCCTTCCCATACCGTTTCCATTTATTACCGAATATTATTCGTGCTTCTTCAATATACGAGAACAGGTTAGCTTATCAAAAACTGGTGCGAAAAGTGAAGGGCACAATGTACATTGTAAAAAAAAAACAAATGAAAAAGCCAACACAATAAAACAAACCTCCTTTTTCCCCAATATGTTCCATAAAATAACAAATGTAATTTTCCTAATTGTAAGTTTTTAAATTTTTAAAAATTGTTTTATAAATTAAACATAGATTAAGGTGATAGAATTCAAATACATTTTTCTATTAATACAAAAATAGAATAGTATTAAAAAAAAAAACAGAAAACTAATAGAAATGTGAAGCGAAAATGTTCTTTTAAGATATTAAACACATCTTTTTTAAATTTCGAAAAATTTTCCCTCATATCGTAGGAGACATCTAAAAATCTGAACAATCTTTAATCACTGGCTCTCATTTATAGTGATGTTCAGCAAAGAACAAGTGTTATTAAACTGATACGAGCCGGCGTCCTACAAGGGTACATTCTTGGTCTCACCCTTTAAACCATTTACGTCAGCAGTATAAACTTCCCAATTATAACATTATCGGAAACTATTTCAAGACAACGTTTACATTTTCAGTGGGCAAACATGGTCTGGTACGTAGGCATTATCTATAAACTTAAATCAATCTTGCCTTGAGTCGTACTTCACTGACCATTAACTCAGAAGTGCCAGCCTGGCAGCGAGTACTCAAACCAATACAAGCCAACATCTTACAGGGGTGTGTTCTTGGTCTCAACCGTTATTCCATTAATACAGCTGATTTTCCTGTACGGCATAATTCTGGATAAGAACAAACTTCCATCTTCTAACAGGAATCCTATCCGAGCAACTGCCAACATCCAAGAATACTTTGAGTTTAACGAAGTGTGGTGCAAAAAATTAAGTTCATGACTGAATGTGGTGAATAGATCTTCACCGACCAAGAACAGCTTGACCTTCCAACGACCGGTGCCAAACGTGCTTGACGTGCAACTAAACCACACCTTATTACCTCATCTTTGAAACCAAAATTTTTATCTGACCATTGATTTAAAGTGATTCGCGGAAACTAATGGCCAGGCCGATATGTCAGGACATTCAACATGGGGTCCTATCCTGTATGACGTCATTACTGTATTGACCCAACATCATCATGCGCTTGCAAAACCCTGTTTATTGAATACATTGAGCTTGTCCACAACTGGCGCAAGAACTGGAATAATGAAGTATAATGAAAAACGTACGTTACATTCAAAAACACTCTTGCCCTCCACTTTACATCAACTAAGAGTTGACTTCCTTCAAGTCAGATAGTGAGATTTAAACACAGACAGAGGACACGCACCGCACAAAATTTAAAAGACGACTTAATAGAAAACTTGCACAACCACTAACTTTTTCGCACTCGTGTTTTGACCGTTAATACTTTCACATAGTAATGACGTTTATAAGCTTCCAACCAAAAGACCTCAGGGAAATTATCGAGTACTAGGTCACTAACCTTAATATAAGCATTCCTTTTATCAGCGAACAAATCTAATAGCGCATAAAAAATTACAAATTAATCTGTCGATCCACCCAAGTCCAGGTGGTAGCCGTAGTGCCAATATGTAACATTTGTACAGGCTACAAATTAATTATTTAAAATCAAACATTTTCAGTTTCATAATATTTGTGTTTTAGTTGATTTGATAATTACATTAATTATTGAAACAGGAAAGAGATCGAAATAACAAAAATATTTCTTGACTACAATTCGTAATTTCCTCTACAGTTTTAATACGGCCGCAGAGGCGCGGGTTTTTGCCCGTTTATTCATTTATAATGTGTTAATCATTTCTCTTTGTGCTCTAACTCCGTTATTATTTAAGTTTTAATGAAGGTAAAAGTTGAGCCAGGGCGTCCACCCCGTCCTTTGAACAGTGCGATTGATCACAATTCTTTAATTGCCCGGAGATAATTGGAAGTTTCGAAATAGTTGGATAACCTTTTATACATCCACCTTTTCCAGGGCTCGGACCCTCTAATTTCACAGCTCGAATAAAACACTCTCCAATTATCTTATTCTACACAGGTCTTTTTTTTTAAATCAAAACAATTTCCACGACATATGTTTTTTTCACTTTTCATACACGATTCTTTTATCTTGTCGCTCTTTAATATCAAAAGGCTACTATTAAACCTTCCTATAAATTAATTCATTAATAGTAATATAAATTAAGCAGTTTTAATATTCATATTATTGTTTTCCAAGGCAGGCGGTTTACGATGAACCGGCAACAAGCTTTAATAGTTAAAGTTTCATTTTCGTTTTAATTCCATGCAGTGTGAAAGACCACATATTGCACAGGCATTCCAGTTATAGCTGGAATTCACCCCTACGCCTCTTTATTCAATATTTAGTCCTATGAGGGTTGCAGAGAACGGCCAAAGATTATTTCCCTTAAAAAAATGCCTAAATATATTCCCATTTCATTTCTATTGTCGCCGTGTCGAAGATTTCATTTAAACTCAGAACTCTTAATTTATAATTAAATTATTTTTTTGAAGTTATTGGTCTTAACTGTATTGTAAACTTCTTGGAAATTTCTTTTGTAATTGAACAAACCGACAAGATAGGTTACAGGTGTTGGACCAATTGTAATGAGACGTTTTTTGTATGAAAATAGGTCGAAAACTGTATGACACTTGTCAAAGCGTACTTCCCAATGGACCAATTCTTGGTGCCAAGCAAAAAAATAGGTATTAAATGATACCAGCCATCCAAAATAATCAAAATGAAATTTCTGGAAATTAGGCAAAAAAAGTAGACCAAAACAACTCAGATTCGTTTTAATTCATACTCCTTAAATATAAATGTTCAGACAATTTGAATAAATTTGGGCTAAACTGGTCGAGAGCAATTTTATCTCTCCCAGAGTTTATGTTTCACTTAAAAAATTCATTTCGTTTTTCTAAACATCTTGGAAATTTGTTTTGTAATTAAACGAACTGACAAGGTCGGATACTATGTGACACTTGTCAGAGCGTGCTTTCCAATGAACCTTTGGTGCCAAGAAAAAAAATTTAAATATTTACTTTTCTTCCTTTTTTATACATGTATTTGAAGGTTATTGTATATCAGTCAATTTGGGTTTTTATGACAAGAAAATAAATACACGGTCCGTATTAAATGAGATTAGACACACGAAAAGATTAAAAATCAAATGAAGTTTCTAGAAAAGTTGGCCAAAAAAAATTTAGACCACAACAACCCAGATTTGTTTTAATTCAAACTAATTAAATACAAATGTTCAGACAATTTGAATAAATTTGGGCCAAACTGGTCGAGAGCAATTTTATCTCTCCCAGATTTTATGTTTCACATAAAAAATTCATTTCTCCTTTCTAAACATCTTGGAAATTTGTTTTGTAATTAAACGAACTGACAAGGTCGGAGACTATGTGACACTTGTCAGAGCGTGCTTTCCAATGGACCCTTGGTGCCATGAAAATAACTATTTTAAGTATTTTTTAATTGTACTTTTCTACTTTTAATGCATGTATTTGAAGGTTATTGTATAGCAATTTGTTTTTTTTTTTTTTTTTTTTTTTTTTTTTTAGGATAAAAAAATAAATAGTAGGTTTGTCTTAAATGAGAATAGACATAAGAAAAGATTGAAAAGCCCTTGAAAAGTAGGCCAAAAATATTTTTTTTAGGCCAAATCAACTTGATTCGTTTTAATTCAAACTCCTTAAATATAAATCCTCAAACAATTTTAATAAACTTTGAACTACATTAGCCGGGGACAGTTTTTCCTCTCTCCCATATTCGATGTTTCACTCAAAAAATTCATATCTTCTTTGAATAACGTCCAAATTCATACTTTTGACAACTGTTAAGTAAGTTAACCTTTGTTATCTTTAACGATATCAATAATATTTAGATATTACGACATTCTAAGTAAGAAAAATAAATACGAAATCTTTAAAAACATCACGAACGTTTTATTTTATATCCCCGGTCATAATATGTTTACGGGTGTTGGGTTTACGCTATTACGTGATGTTTACGAGGGTCTAAGGCTCGGTATATTTCATGTCAATCTGTGCAGTCATTTTAAATTTTTATTCATTTTTGTAATTTTTGAATTGGCGAATTAATTAATGGAATTGAATTCTTAGGCATTAACGTAACACGATAATTTTGATTTTTTTTAAACATATTTTAAACTACAAGCCTTCTAACCGTTCATGGAGATCGCTGGAGTCATTACTTTTGTGATCGCCATTCTATTAAATGAGATAGATATATCAAAAGTGACAAGAGTCAAAAAAAAAGCATCTAGAAAAGTAGACGCAAAAACATGTTTGACGAAAACAATTCATTTTCGTGTTATTGCTTTTCAAAGCCCTTAAATACAAATTTTTATAAAAATAGAAAAGTATAATAATTTTGGGTTCAATTATCATGGGTCAATTCTTTTCTCTTAAATGTTTTTGATTTTCAATTAAAAAATTCGTAACTTGATTTCATCAAAATTCAAAATTAATACAGCCGTTGCAACGTTTATTCTTTCTTCCTTTAGACGGCATAAACAATTTTCATTTATGTCATTCTAATTGAGAAAAATAAAGATAAATCAACAAACCTTTTTCATAAGATATAAATCGAAAATATCGATATAAATCCCCGGTCGTAATGTATTTACGGAGGCCGGTTTATGCTATTACTTGAAGTTTATGAGGGTCTAAGGTTATGTACTGTTTCTTATAAATCGGTGCAGTCGTTTTAAAGTTATCTTCATTTCTTGTGATCAGGATTGGATTAAATGAATTATAATATTTTTAAATTTGAAGCATTCATGCAGATCAGCGGAGTCTTTAAAATGCTATCATTATTTTTGTGCTGATCGTTGTATTCAATGAGATAGATATATGAAAAGTTACAAATATCAAAAGAAATAAACAAAAAAGTAGAAAGAAAATATAAAAAAACACATTGGGCTCTCTCGTGTCCGGTGTTTAATTAAAAAATCGCATAATTCCTCTGGATTTAATCCAAATGCAAAATTAATACAGCCGTTGGAAAGCTTTGTCTTTCCTCTTTTCGTGAGCATAAGCAATGTTGGGTATTATATCTTTCTAAGTGTGAAAAATAAGGACAAAATGAACAACTTTCCAATTTTTCCCCCTTTTTAATCTTCAGTATTTATATTATTACGGAGGCCATGTAAAACTCCATAGAGCTTATGAATACGTATATAGTTACGAAAATCAAATGAAAATTCTAAAAAAGTAGTCAAAAAAATATTTAACCAATTCTCAACACAACACGCAATAATGGCACAATTACACAGAAGACAAACACTTTGAGCCCTGAAGATGATCTCAATAAAAGATCGAAACGTTGGCACGATAAAGAAAATGTTCTTGTAAAAACTACAGCACACCAGACTGCATCTCACGATATCTGAATAATTAATATTTAACTAAAACGAATTGGAATCGGTTTTACGACTTTTCAGATCATTTAAATAATAATTTTTTACCAATCGAAAAATATATGCTTTTCGAGCTACATTAGCCTGGGAAATGTACATTTTATTACCTCTCTAACCTATTTATTTTTTGTATTGTGTTAATGTTGCATATTGTAATTTTACGAGCATTAAAATTGGTGTTTCTTTGTTACTTATTTGTTAAAGTTTATTGATTAACGCGGTTTATAAAGATTAATAATAAATCATTTTCAATTAAATAATATTTAATTAAGGTTTTGGGTTGAGATAAAACCGTCAGTGTCACGAGCGGGATTCGAACCCACGACCTTCGGCTAAATACGCCGCTTCTCTACCACTTGAGCTATCAATCCACTCGGACACCAACTTCCCATCTCAACCGCACCTTTCGAAATTTACCTCCTTTTTGTTATTTTTCAGATTTATTTTTGGTCAAGCGGACTACGAAACCTAATAAATTTTAATGATAAATATTCTTACAATGGCCATTTCTTTTTTCAAAAACATCGGCACCGCGAGAGGTCATATAACCTCGTAGTTGAAATATCCTCGTTAAAAAAGAAAAAAAAAGTAAATTGGTGCTTGGAGATGCCTTAGGTAATTAGCGTGTTTTCATAGTGGCATAAAATCTCGGCATTTTTTCACATTTGAAATTGATGTCGTTGTGTTGGTTTAAGGTAGAAATTTGGACTATTGTCTAAATATAATCAATCTGGGTGCAGGTTTGAACCTTTTCTGTTTGCATCCTTACAACTTTTAATTGAATTTTCGAATTAAATTCAATTTCTTAGAAGCGTTAAATAGTCAGAATTCTTCCAAAATTTTTAATTCTACGTGATTCTTCAGAATAGTTGGGGCGGCTTTTACTTCATTCTGCCCTCCACCCTCCCAATGTTTTTTTCCCATCGATACGTTTTATACGGGATTGGAAGGGGAGAAGTCTCTCTTTCCCCACGTTTAATGCATTATTCCCTTGGGCGTGTGGAAGCTCAAGTTTTAATCCAGGATTTCCATAATCGGAGATTATAAACTACTAACCGATAAGTGGAAGATAGGGGGGAGGGGTAAATTAAAATTGATACCGGTTTTGAAGAACGGATATTGGTTTGGACGCGGTGTATTATTGCGAAGGATTATATTCAAATTGCGCAAGGCCTTAATCAGACTCGAGTTAACGAAGGAGGCAAGCCTCAATCAACTTTCCATTCCCTCGCCTTATTTTTCAAAGAAAAATTTCATCCGACTCCCCCTCCACGGCTGCCAACCTCAAACCACCCCATCCTACCGCCCCCCAACCCAAGTTCCTCCATCCATCGTCACCCCCGCAATATTCATCATTTCGTCCTTTGGCAGAAAAGAATCTGAAAAACGTTCGGCCTCTACGAAAAGTGCAAATGTAAGCAAATTACGCCGGCCTAATTTAATCGCAGGAGAAAAGAAAGAGGTGTAGGATATTCGTTCTCTTCAATTTTTTTTTAACTCAATATCAAACCACCCTTTGTCTTTCCCTTAAAATGACACTCGTTTCGAAAGAAAAATCTGTAATTTCGACCTTATCTTTTTGGTCTGCTTATGCCAAGAACACAATATAAAAGCTTCCAACATGACAAAAATTGTATACGTCATAACATGCTATAGCGGAGTCAAGTACATCGATCAAAGACGACAAAAATTAATTAAACATGCAAATATTATAAATACAAAATTAACGATGCAAAATTAAACTGCGCATTTCAACTGTTGGAAAAGTTCGACCAAAACAGATAAGCATGAAACTAATCCAAAACCTACAAAATAGTAAAAATAAATATGAAATCTGGGAAATACATAATTATAACAGGTCAATTAACAACAACCTGGAAAAATAAAAAATCAGATTTAATTCACCAAATGCGCCGGCACACAAACATAACACGTAACCTTATAAAAGCTCTTGATTAATAAGAAATCACACAGACCCAACTCTAAATTTGGTGAAATGCCCTAACGCATCTGACAGGATAATCAGATCAAAATGATCGGTGGGGGTAGGGACACATTGAGCAACCTTTCTCCGCGTGCTTGACACATACGCGGACTTTGGCCAAAATATATGTTTGTACCTCGTATGACCTATTCTCAGTCGGGTGAAGATCTCCCTTCGACCAATCAGATCCTCTGTGGGCCCATCATCGACAGTCTTCTTGATAGGTAAGAGCTTCTTTGTCGACCCGGCCCATCGTTTTTGACACCTTCTTTTAATCATGTTTTTTTTTTTGTTGTATTTGTACAGTCAGAAAGCCAGATCGCTGTGGTTTGGGACGTCCTGGCTTTAGCAGCCTCGTCCTCCAATCCATTACACTCTAGACCTATGTGTCCGAGTAGCTAGACAACAATCATAGTTTTGCCGAGGCTCTCCAGCTGGTGGTATTCTTCCAAGTACAACGAGAGAGCCGACGGAAAATTTATCACGGACGACAGTAACCGCGTCAAGGGAAACCTTTCTTTCCTTTCACCTCGACAGCGTCAATGTATGGCTGCCACCTAAGCTTTTGATCGAACGTCAGGCCGGGGAACTTCAGCGACTCTAGCCCCTCAACCAGTATGCGGAAGGTCTTCTTCAGCATGCTAAACGCAGACGATTTTTGTCTCAAAAAAGGCGATTCTTGTTTGCTCGGCTCTTGCAGCTACAACGTTTATCGCTGATTGCATCACCTCTCCGACCTCCGCTAGGTCTTTTCCCTAAAGGAAAATCTGGAGTTTGTTGAAGTACTGTAATCTTCACCGTTTGCTGCGATGGAGCAAAGTGTAACGCTTATCACTGAACCCTGAGAAACTCCACCACCTCTTGAACAAAATCCCAAGAGAGCCCGGACCCCAGTTTGACACGGAATATTCGGTCCCACAAGAAAGTCTCAAGGGCCGGCGTAGTTGACCTCTAAATTTGTATCGCAACATTTCCGATTTGTAGCATATCTTCACGCCGTATGATACGCTTTCTCCTGGTCAAAGCACACAGCCAGAGAGTACTCTCTATTCAGGAAACGTATTGGAGAGGGCAAGCATGACAGACTGCGGAATCCTGCTTGATATTGGTTCTAAAACCCTTTTGTCTCAAAACACCAGGTCAACGACCGTTTAGCATGAACTCCACGAATTTGCTCAGGCAGGTGATCAGAATGGTCGGCCTGTAACTCGTAGCCAGATTCGGGTCCCTACCCACCTTAAGGGTGGGAATGAACAGCGCCTCACGCTAACGTTCAGCCTGTATCTCATATATTGGTGAAGAATTCCAACAGGATCTACATCGCACCCTGGGGGAATTTCGTAGCATTGCATATGCGATCATCTTGAGCCCAGGGCTTGAATCCGGGTGCGCCCCAACGCGGGGCCTCCAATTCTCCTACCGTCAGAAGACGTTTATACACCTATTTCTCACCGCCGTCAAAGTCAAATAGGATTCGTTTTGTCTCGGTTTTCCTTCTGCCATAGCTGTAGGGGTAGGCCGTTGAAATTGACCTGAAGTGCAGAATTGGCGAAGTGCTGTGTCAATTCGCTAGCAAGATCCGACATCTCGATAACATTCCCGCTCTCTGTACTTTTATCGGAACCAACGGAACTGATCCATCGCCAGGCCTCAACGGTCCAATTACAAGTGTTGATTTTCTCCACAAACTAGAGATTCCCCTTTAGCCTGCGATATAAACCTCTCCCTGGTTCTTTTAACTTTGTATTTAATGAAATTATTCTCCGTCAGTGCCTTTTGAAACGCCTAGAAGACCACTTCTTCTTCGTCTGGGCTCTCGAGCGCAGTCTTTGCTCCACCACGGTAGAAGTCTACATTGATGTCTTCTGTGAGGGAAGGTAGGGGCACCAGAACCATCATCCCCTATATGGGAGAACGAGAAGTTGGTACGGGTATTTTGATGGTAGAATACTGTTCTACTATGGTTCTGGATAGAACAGACAGGTAAATAAAATTGCGATATGACAGCAATTCTGGAAAATTATTAAAAAGGCCGTGGACATTATATCGAACATAGTTCATCTTGCTTGGAGGTAATCTAAATTAAAAGAACTTGGTCTGTTGCGGAAGGAGATTAACAACAGGAATTTCGATTGAATTTTGGTCTAATATTGGTATGTGAAGACCAAGCAGAACAAATTTTATACTCTAGAATAGGTCGAATACTGAATTGTAAGAACAGAGGATATTCCAGGGAGTTTGTATAAAATATCCAAGAAGTTGGTATGCCATTTTGCAAATGGTTTCTATGTGAAGGTTGAATATTTATTTAATATCACACGCGATTCCTATACCTTAAATACCGCACAGTATTTTAATTTATTTTTATTAATCATGTATTTAAAAGAAACATTTGTAACTTAACGGGAATCAGAAATAGCAAAGCATTTGTCCAAGTTGAACTTTTATTTTCATACTACCATTTATGTAAGTGGTGAAGTGAATATTGGAGGTGGAATGAAATAATTTTAGACCATCAACTATAAGTAATGTATTTGCCTATGCCTTACAGGAAGGAAGGTCATTGAAAAAGAGAAGTAAAAGAACTGGACCCAAGGGTGATTCCTGAGTCACTCCAGAATGAACTTCAAATTCAGAGAAATGGACAAGATTTATTCGAATTCTTTGAAGACGATTTTTTACAAAAGCTTTGAAACCATACATTATTTTTGCATGTTGGATTTTTAGAAAGGTAAATTAGGTGTATAAAGACTAAAGCACCCTCTTGGGTTGAAGCCTATAAACTAGTCTATGATAGCCAAACGCGTTTGAAATAAGAAAAAAAGTCTCGCAATAAGGTTATAACTATACGCGCGGCGGAGGTTCGGGCGCTTTGCGTATGGGTGAAAAAGAATACCCCGGCTCTTGAAGGATGTGGATGTCCACAGCCCATGCACATCCTTCTGGAGGAGCCGAAACAACACTAGTTCAGCTTCAGTGATAACATCACGCTGTTTATATAGTGCTCGTCCTTCTGCGGTGTGGCTCCGGGCCTCCTCCTTCCTGGGGCCGTGGCCCCTCTGGTTCGTGCGGTGGGGGGGGCTGCATTGGTTGATGCTTTAAGGCAGCTATGACCCTTAGTGGTTTTATACCTTTAAAAAAAAATAAATAAATAAAAAAATAAATAAAAAAATAAAAAAATAAAAAATAAAAAAAAAAAGAATCGTCAGGAATTTGTAATGCCATTATTTGCTCTGATTCGAAAAGTGGTCTCGAAGCAATCAAAAATAGTTTTTCGGTTGACCCTTTCATCTTAGAAATTCACAAATATCTCTATGAAATCAGAACACTCAATAAACACGTGGTATTTGTTTGGCTTCCTAGTCATGCCGGCATTTATATCATTAATCCACTTTATATTTGACTGATAACATTTCATTCCTTATCCCAAGACCTCTACTCGCTGTGATTTAATTCCTGGTTACCCAGCAGTCAAACATCAGTCCGTTTCAACAGCCCTCGACCCCAAAACATCCAAACCGTTTTCACTAAATTGCCTTGAGTCAACCATTAATAGTTCAACAATCGCTTGCCTTGTACGCATGTACGTTTTGATTCAAAGCACTAGCTCAATGTCCAATACAAACAAGACCTCAGTAAAATAGATTATTCCAGTGGGTCTCGTGCTGAATTAGTGATAGAGTGAAAGCACGACCAGAGTATTACAGGAAGTTCAAAAGGCTTCCTCTATCTCATTCCCGCACGCACTCCCTCTCGGTCGACTTTATCGCCCTTCCACCTTCTTAACTTCTTACCAAGTTAGAAAAAATGAACGCGCTTATTTTATCTTGTTGTTAAAGAACTCAGGAGCGCACTAATATGTGATTTTGTATTAAAACGAGATTTCTCTCTAAATGTTCTACGCCACAATATCTCTGAATAATCACACTTTAAGCAAACTGTTTGATATAGCTTAAAGACTAAGTTTTACTCAGCTAAATAATTATTTACTTAAGCCTTTAAGACAGAATTTTCAAGAGTTTTGTTAAAACGGTTGAAAATTGTCAGGTATGATGCTGTTTGGAGGATGATGATGTTGGTGGATACTAGGAAGGAGTCATTGTTTCCCAAGAACGGCAGCCTTCTTGCTTCCCAAGATTTTCTTTGTATTCCAAGATATGTCGCCATCGAGCGGTAGCTTCCCAATCGAAGATGGCATGGATGTCTTTTTGTTCCTCTTCACTGCATAAACTACAACTTGGTTGCTTTTTTTTGCAATTTATTTCTCAGATGCCAATGACCAGTATATAGTTCTATCACTCCTGTGAGTTTAGTCCTATGACACTGTAGAAGGAAATTGCCAGTTTTGTTTCGAGTTTATCACTTCCCCTGTTCTCTTTTTGGATTCATTCTGTATGGAGGGTTCTCTATTTTTCTTAGGACAATAGGATCAGGGCCTATATATGGCCTTTCATAACCTTCCCTGGCCAGTGTCTCTGTCTTTTCATTATCCGAAATTTCCTTGTATACTGGTACCCAAGAGATCATCAGGTTATTGTGGTTCTCCAGGTTTTGAAGATGATTCACTATTTTCGTGGTCCGCTCCACCAATTAAAATATCGTAATTAATTACGGTTTTTAGTTGAGATGAAAAAAAATGTTAATGGAACGAGAGGGATTCGAACCCACGACCTTCTTGTGGGTTCGAATCCCTCTCCTGCCATTAACTTTTTTTCATCTCAACTAAAAACCGTAATTAATTGTTTTGAAGATGGCTAATCTTTTAATGTATGGTAACTTCCTGTAATTTAATGTATGCTTGTATGGTCTTTCATAACCTTCTTCGGCCAGTGTGTCTGTCTTTCCATTACCCGAAATTTCCTTGCATCCTGGTACCCAAGAGGTCATCAGGTTGTCGTGGTTCTCCAAGTTTTGGAGATTGCTAATCCTTTAATAGTTGATTGGCCTGGATTATCTTATGAATAGCTTTTGCCAATGTTACCAATTTTTACTTTTGACATTTTCTCAGATTTTCTAAGGCATAAGCGATCATGGCAATGGTATTTCAGCTTGAATGATCGAAGTGTACTTCCCTAATGAATTTTATTACTCATGTTTTGTTCTTGTTCGGAAAACGCCTAAACCGGTGACGTTATTTGTTTTGGAGCCATCTGTCGTTGTATCCTGATGTCCTCCTGAATTCTCCTTCTCCTTTGCTGTCTGTTGAGACTTCGTCGGATGTTACAAAGAGTCCTTCCGGGATCACGTAGTCACTCGATATTTTTAGGAATGGGTGTCTGATTTTATTAATTATCGTTTGGCCAGTAGGTTAAGTTCAAGTTTAGTTTAATTGTTTGTAAAGCCTATATGAGCTTTTTATCGCGTCTCCTATATCCTATATTTCCAATGGAGATAGGTTTAGAAGTGTTTCTAGTGCGGTTGACCGGGTCGTTTTCGAAACCCCTGTCATGCATAGGTTTGCAAGTCTTTGTAGATTCTTAATACTTGGGTATTTGTTTTTGCTAAGTTTTGATCCACCTGGTTAATGAGGCTTAGGATAATTTGGGTATTATCAATATCGTATACAGTACCGTTGGGCCATTTTGTGTTTTAGACTCCAAGCTTTGCCTAGAGTTCTTCGTCTGGTCATTAGTGATATTTTGCTTTTTGTTTTGATGTGCTTCATGTGAGGGGTCCTGGATAATTTCTTATCCCTAGGTATTTAATCTCATTTTTAACTGCAGCATTTCGCTATAGGAGCATAATCCTTATATTTATAGGTGTCTTTTCTTTGTCAATGCAAGTAGATTTTGAGGTTTTTGCTTTAGATCACCGTGGTGGACACCACAACTCTACTATGTTTAGAGTTCTTTGTGAGAATGTTTTTAATATTGAGACGAATTTTCTCCTGACTAGTACAACAATGACTTTTACGTAGATTTTGTTTGGAAGATTCCAAGGTATTAAAAAATTATTGGCCGTAGGGACGCGATCGTACTCTTCTAGCCTATGGGTTTTATGTTTCAATAGGGGCGGAAAAAACACGACAATGATGTCAAATGCTGTGCCAGCCAGAAAATATTTTCATAGCCGTCAGATGAAGCCGTCGCGACAGATCCGAGCAAAAAGGGGTGATATAATTCAAATTGATTCCTATTTGAATGTATAACCAGAATCATACCCGTGTAATATATTATACATCAACATTTCGGTGTTGAAAATATATTGAAGGAAGTCTGAGTGATTCTACGATTATAACAAGAACCATAGAATGATAATTTTCCTGCATAACTCGCTGAATTGTAATTTTTTTTTTATCTTAACAGTATAGAAAATACGCTGGCTTCCGCATTCTAAGCATATTGAAACGCTTATTCCAGCCGATTTGGGGAAAAAACGGTCACACATGAGCTTAATATTTGCAAAGACTGCTCTATCAATCTTGAAATATGAGAAAAGTTTCAATATTTTCTATTCTTCGTGCATTTAGTGGAAATGAGATATAACGAAAGTTGAGACAGAACAAATAATGACAGCATGAACAATCTGAGGATTTTCTTTTTTCTGGACCACCGTCATCTTCCCTCGACATTCATTCCAGTCCAGTTTCTACGCGAAACGTCTTTCCCTTTAAACACAACAGAACCTACTAATCGCGATGAGAAATGGTCGAAATTAAGCGTACAAGCGATAGAAGAGAATAGCGACAATGGCGTGGTGACATGGGGGCTTTCAAGTTTCTTTTTCTAATGAACTTCTCCCTTCCACCATATCCTTCATAAGCTCCCCTACAAACCATGCGGTATAAAAAAAACTAATATCACAATATGGCTACAACGTTTTAATTTACAAGTCTCCATAGATCGTCCAACTTCACCGGCCAGTACAATTCTTTCTATGTTTTGGTGTAATAGAAAAAAATTAACGTTTTAAGGTACAAATTAAAATATATTTTGTATCTCTATATTCCATTGTTTGGGATGGTTTTGTCATGTAATAACCAGGTCGTTGAAGAGCCTGGTGGCTTGAAGGTCGAATCGGAAAATTCTTAAACGCGATTTTGCTCTCTCTTCAAGATAAAGATTTTTCTCCTAAAAAGTGAGCTATTGCTACAAAAAAAAAAAAAATAGAAAAATTTCAGTCATTTTGAATATCTTTTTATCAGTCAAAATTTTGTTTTTTTTTTAATAAAGTCTTGTACAGCAGAGGATTGCGTTGCTGGAATAATTCGAGATTTGAAACCATCCGAAAAATTATTAATACATTGAAAATAATATCTCAATATTCCAATAAACATTTTATTGGATGGTTGTGCCGTGTAATTGCTAGGCGATGAATACCGTGATGGCTTGAGTTTCGAAACAAAAAATTCTTAGACTACATTTTTCACTAAAGCCAAAATAAGAAGAGTTTGCTTGAGTTCTAATGGAAAATCACTAAGAGTTAATTTTAACTTCCGGCAAAATACGAAATTGTGTCTCTACAAATGTGAACAATAGGGGTTGTATAAACACACCATTAAAACCTATTGTTTTAAGAGAGAAATGAAAATATATTTTGTATCTGAACAGATGTTTAGTATCCCGATGGCTCGAAACTTAAAGAATTCCCGGACTCTATTTTTCCAAATACGGAAAGTTATTTGTTGAGAAAATTGAGCTATTGCCCAAGACAATATTTTACTTAAACTTCGCTGTCCACCGGAGGACAAAAATCTATGATTAGGGGTATTCACGACGTTTGTAATATGTTAACTCGAATAGAGAAAAGTCCAGTTAGATCGCATTGCGCGTGGCGATTGGTAGAGCCAAAAACTAAACCTATAACCGTCCTTGAAGGCTCGTTGTTGTTTGCTTTGTTTTCTTTTGTGTTAAATTGTAACATGACAGAAGTTGATAAAAAAAGAAAAATTAAAAAACTCTTTCATTCAAAAATGCACTCGAACTAACAAATGGTATACCCCAATTCGTGCCGACATGCCTAAGTTGTATCTTAAGGTCTACCAGCCTACAACTTTATAAGATATGGGGTGAATCTACTATGAATGATCGTATAAGGACAGGTCAGAAATTAAATATGTCAAGGATAATTGGAACCCTGCATCTGAAATCGGAACAAGCTAGAAATTCCTTCCAGAAAATGAGGAAAGTCTTGACTGAAACGGGACTTACTTATATATCAGGCACGAGTTCGAAACGCGAAAACGTCGATCCTATGTATTCAGTATGGGGTTATTTTCTACGAGGGTTGAAACTTGGACCCTTACAGACACATTATGCAGGACAGCATTCGAAATAAGGACGTACGTACGAATTCTGAAGATACCTTGGACAGCCAGAGTCACTAATGTGGCCGTATTACAGCGCATCAATAAAAAGCAAGAAATCCTCAATGCCATTAAGGGAAGAAAATCACAACATTTTGGACACATAATGCGCAGAGAGAAATATCATCTGCTGCAGGTTATCCTTCAAGGAAAAATAGATGGGAAAAATAGCTATGGATCTGAACAAGTTCAGGCTATGACAACATGGAACTTGAAGAAGAAGAAGAAATAACAAAAGACATGTATTTATCTGTTTTAATTAAGGCTTATTTAAGAATAAAAATGTAAACGAAAAACAGCTGTTAAATTCGTGGCTGCCATGTTTGTTACCTACGCCCTAACGGATATCAATGTGACTATTTTTGACCTAACATGTACTATTGGCCCTGGTTTGTTATATCTAGCAATGTTAATTAACCGATGCTTACCTGTGTTCGTAATCGTTTTTTTTTTTTTTCGATCTGACAGAACCTAACAGAATTACCACAAAAATCGTGAATACCCCTAATATCTCCTGTTTAGGATCGTTCGAACATCCGTACGTTCGTTCACTCCCAATTTCCTCCTTTTCAAATCGTACTGCAAAACGTGCGGCTTCAACGGTTGTAAACGTCCAATAATGACGCAATATAACGAGAACCTCTTACTCGACACCCGTTATGATTGATCGATTATCAAATATCAACCGATAATTGTGAGAATTAATGTTCTATAAATGATTCACGATCATCACGAGTCATGAGTCAAACGATACCAATAACAATTACATTGGTTAGTCGTTTAACAGTTCTTCGGCCTGAAGTTTAAAAATAAATAAGTATCTCAGCAATTTATTCGTATACTTGCTGTTTCGATCTATCAGAAGCGCTTTTCGACTTCCTCAGAAATTACACAAACTCGTTTATCATCAATTAATAAGAATTATTATTAACACTTTTATTTGGTAACTTTAAAAATTTGAAAAAATTAACTATGTTATTTAAAAACAGAAAAACAGAGAAACGGTAACAATTATAAAAGCGTATACCACCCACCACGCCATTAAAAAAGTCGTAGGTCGTTTAAACAGAATCGTTAATAAAAGGATCCTGGGTTTTCTTAATTTTGACCTTTACGGTTTAACATGATACACCGCACCTTTCCTCACTGATTGACCTTTGAGGTAGGCCACAAAAACATTTCTGGAAAGCCTCCGGCCATGAGGGTAAATATCAACTGATCCTTCCTCCCCCCCCCCATTTGAAATTATCTAGTTTCATTTTATGATGCAACGACCATTGACTGCTGACGCTGATTTACCC
>CM077101.1:27262617-27298406 GCA_039619505.1 Cimex hemipterus
TTTTCTTACTCCCTAGGATTAGACAGATTCTACACGTTATAAGTTAACAAGATTAAATGAAACCCTTGTGAGAGTGATTCATAGGAAAGCTGACGAGTGCAATTTTCATCCGGCTAATCTAAAGCCGGGCTAATCCTAATGCGAGCTGTTGAGCGTGACAGCTCCGAGGGAATCAGCACTGGGCAAAATTCTGTATATAAATGGAACGATTAAAGAAATGACAGTGACTTCAAAATGTCAGCTTTTGACTAGCATGAACAGAGGTTACAATATTATCCTGTCTATATAATCTCTTTTAACTTCAAAACAACCTTTTTTAAATTTCAAATTAACTCCCTTTGACTTCAAATTAGACTTATTTATCTTATACGAGTCTCTTATCCGACAGATTTTGCACATAGTGAAAATTCTTGCTCAGAGACATAATTTTACTACACACTGTTATCTTCTTTCTTTCGGGTCGTGTCCAATAAAGAGATATTTTTGCCATCTGATCGCACATGGCCGTTCATATATAAATTTTTTCTCGAAAAAATAATAATAGAAAGATAGAAGATAGAAAAATTTAATGATTTAAAAGAGGAATTATTTTAAAAACATCTCGTACCATCTTTCGTTTGTATATCTATTTTATATAATTTTTAATTTTAACTGTGATCAATTTTCATGTAGTATTTTATTTTTCAAAAATTCTCATATATCTCAGAACTTCATTACATAAGCTCTTATTTCATACTATCACCTAAGTTTTTTGAATGGGGGCAGCGGTAGCCGAGTGGTTAGCGTGAGAGACTCTGCGCTAGTAGACCCCGCGGTCGCGGGTTCGATTCCCCCTGTCGCCTCTGGCCTTTTCTCACGATACCCTTCCCCCCAAAAAACGAATACGCAATAAATATATACACAATAGTCTGGCTAGATATGCACAGTTCATGAGGCCAATAATAATAATAATAAAATACAAAAATAAGGTTAATCTAAAGTTAAAACGGGTTAATGTTTAAATGCTATACTACTAAATACTAATACTTTTTGACTCAACCGATGACTTACATAAAGATTAATTGATTGAGAGAAGTTATCTGGTCCGTCGGACCACGAAATCTAATGGATTTAAATACTAAGTTAAAAAAAATCAAAAAAATCTTACAAATAATTACTAAATATCGGTTTTTACAAATAGAATTATTTAACAAAATTATAAGTAATGAGTAGAATTCAGCAAACAAATAAACAAAGATAACACGTACATATTGCATAGCATATCAAAAATTTTAATGTTTTAAACAAAAGGTTAATATGATGTTCAAAAGGGTTAATTCGATATGAAAAATGACAATTGGAAGTAGAAACCATTGTATATGGAAAGCATCAGATGTCATTTCGATATGACAAAGGCCATTTTGAATATTTTTAAAAAAACGTTTGAATTTAATATCTGTTAACGTAAAGTGAAGTAAAATAATATCAAATTACAAATTGTTAATTTTAAACCTAAAATATTTCAACTTGAAGTTAAAACAGATTACTACACCGAAAAGCGTTATATACAGTTATATACTGCATGTGTTAGCAGACGATAAAAATCTCTCTTTAGAGGAAACATCCCGAAAAAAAAACAATAGCAAGAAATTTAAGAATGTGCCATATCTGTCAGGGATACAAGGTGAATAAGGTTAATTTGAAATTAAAAAGTTAACTTAGAGTAAAAACTGTTAATTTGTTAAAGAGGTTAATTTAACAGAAAAAATACACATTTATGTATAAGTCGAACGGTCGAATCGGACAAAAGATGTTTTTGACAAAAGAGGGTTGCCGTTCGATAGACATACTCCAAGAGCATGTATATTCCTGTATATTGTTTCCGTTAAATTAAACCTCTAATCATTAACCCTTTTTACTCAGGTTAATTTTTTAATTTCAATATGTATATGCTTGTAAAATCCATATAACTTTATAATTTTTGTCAAACTTTTTAAACGTTTTTTCAATATTATCAAGGTAGATATTATGCAGTGTACATTCAACCAACAATCCAGAAATTTCAGATTTTGCGAATTGCCATTTGGTCTGCCATTCTCTTAACCTATTAGCAAGGTATTAATGAACTACTTAAATCTTAAATGATTCGTAAATGTTGTTCTATTACGATTATGTAGTCATGAATGCTTACTATTAGCTCTTGGCAGGAAGATTTTTTTAAACATAAACTTTGTTGAAAGCGTTGGGATTTTAATGAAATTGAACTTAAATAATGCCGTGTAGAGATTAGTGACCGTTAATCGATAAATGTTCAGATATCGTGAGATGCGGTCTGGTGTGATGTAGTTTTCAGAAAAACATTTTCTTTATCCTGCCGACGTTTCGAACATTATTGAGATCACCTTCAGGGCCTGGGATTTACAAACATTATTTAAATTATACAATTACATGTAGGATGTGAAAAAATTATATTTTACAATGGAAGAAAGTGTCTACATATATTTGTATAATTAAAACAATGTTTGTAAATTCCAGGCCCTGAAGATGATCTCAATAAAGATCGAAACGTTGGATAAAGAAAATGTTCTGAAACCTACATCACACCAGACCGCATTCCACGATATCTGAATAATTAAATAATGCTTAAATTTGCCATTTCTGTCTATTGCTTTGTCTATTCTATTATTTTCTATTGTCTATTTTCTATCTCTCGGGAAAATTTTATTTTGGTTTATTTATTTATGTGTTTATTTATGGGAAATAAATTGTTATACTTAAGTTTAAATATAAAAACCCACTAACGTTTTAGTGGTCAATTGACCATGTTAATTCTTACAATTAATTATTCTTTCTATGTAAGGTCTTGGTTGCTAAAAAGTCAGTTTAACAAGCGGGATTCGAACCAACGACCTTCGGATAAATGCACCGCTGCTCTACCACTCGTGCTACCGTGACATAGATCCACTCGGATACCAACTCTCCTTCACAACCTACATCCTTTCGAATTTTCCCACTTTTCGCCATTTTCAAATGTCGTGTAATCTGTTTGATTCTCCGCGACAAATGAAATGGCCGCGGAGAGCTGTTTGGTGAATTGATACTTTTTTATATTAAATATCAACCATTTACGTTTTAGTTGTTAATTGACCAATATGATTGTTCAATATAATTATTCTTTCTATGTAAGGTAGTGGTTGAGATAAAAACGTCAGTTTAACGAGCGGGATTCGAACCCACGACCTTCGGCTAAATATGCAGCTACTCTACCATTTGAGCCATCGTGACTTTCGATAGTTGAAAATGGCAAAAAGAGAGAATATTCGAACGGTTGTACGTTTAGATGGTGCGCTATTGTCCGAGAGGATCGAAGCCACTATAGCTCAAGCGGTAGAGGAGAGCCGTATTAAGCCGAAGGTCGTGGGTTCGAATCCCACTCGTGGCACTGACTTTTTCATCTCAACCAAGACCTTACATACAAAGAATAATTAATTTAAATATATATTTTCATAATTTTAATAAACCCATAAAATTTAATTACATTGCATAACGAGGTGGATGTTAAAACTTTATCCCCACAATCCATTATTATAACAGAGTTTGAAAAGGAAATATAGTGGCTCGTTTAAATAATCACAAAACTCCCCTCCTCGAAGTCAATTATAAAAACTAATCTTGGGATCCGAGTAAGGGAGCTCACTAACTCTGGATATTGCAATACTCGTTTAACATGCTAACAATACATAAACCAGATAGGGTGAGACCATAAAATGTAAGCTTGATTTAAACCGCTCCTAGTAACCCCTCCCGGTAGGTCATTTATGGCGGCTATAAAATTACAATTGTCATACGTTTTATATCCACGAGGCACTTAGCTCTCCCAAGTAAACAAGTTAATTTTAAAAATTTGTTTTCCATTATAATTACACTTAAAAATTAGGCAAACCGTATTAAAATAAATTGATAAAGTATAATACATTATTAATTAAGTTAAAGAGGATCGGAAGGAAGTCAACTGTTAGTTAATTGTACGACGATCTAAACATAATTCATAATAAATTACGTTTTAATTATTTAGAACCACATAAAAGCGTACTTAAAATGAATGCTACTAGGCTTTTGAAATGGCTGTAAAAACATTGTATTATAAGCTAATAGGATTGTGGTTTTAAGGAGTATAGAATTTAAATTAAATCTTGCCACTATTATATCAACAATACAAGGAGGGATGTAAGGGAGGGGTCTGCAGAATTTCACGGCGATGTTGATTTGTTACATTACACTTGGCGAGTCCGGCCGCCCCTATGTAATCTATTGCTTTATTGCTCGATATAAAAAAGACGAAAAACCCCTTAACTCGAATCCGGAGGGGTTGGGTGTAATAATGTGCGGATGAAATATCGGCATCATTGTGTCATATGTAAGGACAGATGTGTACCTAGCAGTCGTGACTGCACATCTAGCCTACCGATCATCCTCAGCTCCACACCCCATTTAATTTATCGCTGGTAATATCAGTAAATTTTCATTAGTGGCAATCAAGTATAAGTAATTCTGGGTGATTAACGGGTCACGGGTCAGCTACTCTTTACACCTGAATTACGTTTAAGTTTTCGCAGTTGAATCTGATTCAAGGAATTATTGCATCCAATATTCAATGTGAATTTAACTCTTTATTTTTATACAATCTTGGACTTGTAACTGAACTACGCCAGAGAAAACAATCCTATAAATTAAGGAAAACATCGACTCTGCTACTCCCTATTGATAAAGATGATGAGGTTACAAGGAAACGGTGGTTTGGTATTGCCCAAGCGCAGTTGTTGTTTTATTGTTCTTTTCCAAGTCTTTTAGTTCAGTTCAATTGACTCAATCCTTCTTTTAATCATCAGAGGGTATTGGCTGTTTTCCAGAAATTCGTTTTCCTGATTCATCGTTTACCCCTGTCTATACTTTCATTGTTTCGTATTCCTCTAAGACTGCGGTCTTTTGGTTTATTGTTCTTTTCCTATTCCTCTGGACTGAACCAATTGACCCAACCGTTTTTGAGAAGCAATAAGTATATTGACCGTTTATTGATGTGATCCTTCTACATTGGTCTTCTTGGTTACCTAGGTTATGAGATTATTACAGGCACTTCTCGAGTTGGCCCATTGAGCGGTTGTTTCATAATCGAGCATAATATGGGTTGCAGTTTCATCCTACTTTTATCATAACCTAAAAACAAGTTATTGATGCAGAATCAAACCCAGCTGCAGTACTAGGTAAATGCCAGGAAGTAATAGCGTGTCAAAACCCATGACTAATCCTTTTCTACACCTACATTTCAAAGATTACAAAGAGCTGAAAACTGACCCAACATGAACCCGCCCAAGCGGTTCATCTTTAATGGTAAATTGATTATGAGGATAGTATAAAGGGGTGGCTTGGTATAGAACAAGGACTTTAGACTGTTTAGCCAGGTTTAATGTTATTTTCCAAGTTCTTTTTTATGAAACAATCCTTTTTTAAATAACCCTTACGGGGCTTCGCCGGCCTCAACGGTGTAGGCGTTGGCACGGCGCTCATCACTGTAAGGTAAAGGTCCCGGGTTCGAATCCACCGGCCCTGCATTCGAATCCGACATACTTACAAAAGTGCTTTGTTTCAAAAACACCCGGCACCTTGAGCGTTGATATGACCTCTGCTGCTGCACAAAAAAAAGTTGTACGTACATTGACTGTACATGGCTGTGATTCTTTTTCCCTGGTCGTTTTGGTAACTTAGGGATCTTTAACTATGCGTTTATTATAACTCGCACCTCAATAAATAATCCATTTTAACAAGGCCATAATGGTACCCATGGCTATGACATTGAGCGGTTGCTTCGCATATTAGCATAATATGGGAGGCAGTTCCATCCTCCGTATTGCACATCGTAAAAATAACATAACGATAACATTCCAAAGCGAGATGCAGGATCAAATCCAGCTGAAAGTATATACGGATGGTGATGAAGAGCTACCTGTACGAAGCCGCTGAAGCAAATGAACTAAAAGGGTAGAACGGCGATGACGAGGAGGTTACTAAGAAATAGTGATTTGCTCAAAGGCTGACATCAGCGGACGTATTGCAGAGTTGGGCGAAATCAAATCACGATTAATGAACAATTTCTCATCAAACTATTAACGATTAACCAGGTTAATCGTTAATTATGATTAACTATTAAAAAGTTATTTGTTAACCTAGATTGTGACCAACTAGGTTAATCGTTAATCAAGCCTGCGATTGATTAAATGAACCTTTTGTTTTTGTTAACATTCAACCGCTTTTAATTCCATCAAAGCAAATTTAAGCAATCGAGTGAACAGTGTTTTCATGTGAAATTCGATACTGAAAATTTACAGTCAGAACTCGAAAATATCAAAATTAAATTAAAAGCTGGAAATTATTATACAAAAAAATATTATTTTCAGATCATTGCTTAACACAAAAGGATCCAGTAACAACTCTAGTGTAGTAATGAGAAGAATTAAATAACTAATCATTAATAAAAAATTACCTATTTCAAGATTAATTTAATCAATCGCAACTTCGATTAACTATTAATCCAGATTGACGATTAACCTGTTTTGTCTATTACCATACGTTAGATTAAAAAATTAAACGTTAGTCAGAGTACCATTAAACAATAATTGTTAATCGTTAATCGGTTGAAATTTGCCCTACTTTGGCTCATTGTATGTTTTTTAGTTGCTTAGATCAAATTCAATTGACCCAATCCTTCTTTTAAGAAGTGGTCGGTCTTTAGCTATTTAATTCTTTTTCTCATATTACTAAGGTAGCATAAGTTTCTTAACCTATCAGTTGTATGGTATATCTCGAGTTGGTCTACCACCTCCCCCTTCCGGGTCATATCGGTTCCCGAAGTTATGACATTGGTAGCACCATAGTATTCATAGTTAAATTGATACGTAGGGCGTAGGTAAATCATGTAAACAAAACTGTGGAATCAAATACTTTCAGTACATAAGCTTCCACTTTCCCTCGATATTTAGTCATCCCGATCCCTCGGGCGAGTCAGCTTTCCTCTGCATGGGAGTCTGCAACGCTGACTGAAACGCATGTGATCTTATCTTAAGTGATAATGAGTGACGACTGACGAGTGCTTATATTTCCACGAGGGTTTCACTAATGAATGACATCTCGGCTTAGTGTTACATTTCCATGGAACCATGAATGACAATGTAGCAACTGGAACGGGTAGTCTCTATTCCTGATGATTTTGATTTTGGTACCCCATTATACTTTCTAGGTATATAGATGCCTCGTCCTGCCAATTAATGAACTTGTTAACCATTCTAATGATGTCTTACAGAAAGACAAACTTTAGCAATTCTTTCCCCCCCCATCAGTTTAGTATTAAAGAGTTCCACGGTAAATAAATCAGTGTTGTCAATACAGAATACAGAAACAGAGTAGAAACAACACTGCGCCCACTCTAAACTCACAGGCTTTCCTGCTATCCTTAGATAAAATTGCTAAAGTTCGCGGTCCTCCGAAACAACTTTGGGCATGTAAGCGTTAAATTATAAAGTGGATATGGCCAATTTTATGTTTGGCAAATACAACAATTGATACAAATTGCAGTGGTGAGATGCAAGATATCGAGAAGGAGATTTTAGATTTGGCATAAAAAAATCAGTGTTGCCAATACACGGGATGAAATATTGAAGGAAAAACACTGCACCCACATAAATTTGGATTAATTAAGCCTCTTAAAAAATTTAGAAAATTGGGAGGAATGGGTTAATTATATAAAATTATCTTATAACATGGCAGAATGTTATGCTTGCCGAAATTTCGGTGATTTTGGATAGATTCATTGACTATTTTAGATGTGACCTTGTTATATGCTAATAATTTTATGGATGTTTTTTTATCAGATCTTATAGACAAATTTTGTTACTTCTTTTAAGATTTTGTATCAGCATGTACTCTCTCTTTGAATACACTTCATTTGAAAACAATACAATCGATTTAATAACTTAGAATTTTGTTATCATTATCAAGGTAGTAATGTCTGACGTTAATGGGAACAATAAATTATGTAAATATTTTTTCAATTAATTAATCTTTATGAAAGGTATTGGTTGAGTTAAAAAGTCAGCGTCACGAGCGGGATTCGAACCCACGATCTTCGGCTAAATATGCCGCTGCTCGAACCACTTGAGGCTGTCGTGACTTCGATCTTCTTGGGTACTAACTTCACAACACATTTTTGCCAATTTATCTCAACCACTAACTTTCATAAAGATTAAATAATTGAAAAACGTCAATTATTCAATCGGGCCACGAACTGTTGGATTTAACAATTACACTGAAGTATATCTTCAGAAAAGGTCTCCGTGGCCATTTCATTTGTCGCCGAGAATCAAACAGACCACACGACATTTGAAAAACGGCATAAAGGAGAGAAAAATCGAAAGGTCGGGTTGGGATGAGATCCGGTAGGTGCAAGTGGTAGAGCCGAAGGCCGAGGGTTCGAATCCCGCTCGTGACGCTGACTTTTTTATCTTAATGTATTGACCTTTCATAAAAATTAATTGATTTAAAAAAGTTAATTGGTCAATCGGACCACGAACTGCAATTGTTTATGCAAATAATAGGAGCTTTCTATCGACTGAGCTAGTCCAGATGTAAGTTTTATCAGCCGGTTGCAGCAGTCGGAAGATGACTCCGTACCATCCCGGAAATCAAAATCGATGTTCACTGCTTGCCAGATGGCGTGACATAACCCTTTAGAAATTAGGGGCAAAGTAAGGTGAATTATTAAAGGTGGGTCTGCTGCGAGGTGGACGGCGAGGAGGGGGTGTACGGTAGTCAGGTGGTAGGCGCCCCTCGATACTTCATCCCTCAGTTAATTGCTACCACCCTTTTTTCTTATCCTGGGCAAAAAAAGGAAAAATAGATTGTTCTGTGAATTGCTTAATGGCGGAAAGGATTACCATCCTGAGATCGGACGAGTCTCATGAATGCCGAGCACCCTATTGTTCTCGCCGTTAGAAATTAGTCTTTGTACGGACCTCGATATAAATTAGAGACATTATTCTAAACGGGGGATATCACTCAAGACGAACGCATATTTCGATCTACGTCAAATTCTGCCCTTTCTCCTTTCTCGCTCGTTACCCTTGCTTAAAGCCGTCGACCAGATGCCCCCTTTCCATCCCGAACGCGTCTGGCTGAGTCATAATAGTCCTAGGATACTATTAAAGCAATTGACGGCCTTCTTCTCCCCTCTAGTTCAATGTTCATTTGTCATACTAATTGCCAAAATTTCGTCGTCCTTTCTGACTTACTTCCCAATTGCATCCCTCTTCTAACAATAATTCTATTCGTTTGAACCTCAAAATTTACATTGCGGGGTACACGCACATAGAAAACTATCTAGGGCGGCTATGAGCGTAATATTATGCATAAAATGCGCTCTCTTTCGAATGCCCTTCCAGTGTAGTAGCTCCGAATAAACAGGAAGAAAAAAATTGAAATATTGCAGAGGCTGATCCTTTAGAATCTCACCAAAGATACAGAATTTTCGTCGAATTCGACAAATTTTAAATGTGTTTCATCTAGAAATGTATACTGACGGTTGAGTGACAGCATCAGATTTGTATTCCCACGCTAGAAGTTCTGGGTTCGAATTTATGATTGGTCATTGAAATTTTACATGAGATTGTATACGAAAGACATAGTAAAGTGGTTTTGACTTCGCGTACGCGACAACCGTTATGCCCTGCGGTACGCAAGAATACTTCACTTTTGGGATCCTGGGATACGAACCGGGCGGTTAGGACAACAAACTCGTATTTGCTAGCGGTCCTGGGTTTGAATCCCGAGAAAACGTACAAAATTTCATTTGCTGATATATTGAAAGAAGTAATGTTTTCGACCGGTTGATGAGCGTCGAATCGTCCACTATTACATGAATCACTTGAGTTTTGGGACTGTGTTATCCGAATGGTTAGGAAGAAGGTAAGATGAAAAAGGTATTTCAAAGTGGTTTGACGACTTAGTCCGATACTCCTAACGGGTTGTTTGATGTTAAACCGTCTTATATGGTATGGTTTACTTGAAATTTGGGACTGTAGGCTGAGCAGTACTGTGTTCAAATCCTGGCAAACAGTTTTAATGGAGAAGAGTATGAAAAAACTATTGCAATGTAGTTTGACCAGATGTCAGACACATCCAAGAGGAGTTGTTAATGGAGCCAGCACTCATGGCCAATCTGATATAGCATTTTTTACATTTTATTAGGTTTCGTGGTCCGCTTGACCAAATAAATTATTTTCAATTAATTAAGACTTCGGTTGAGATAAAAAGTCAGGGTCACAAGTGAGATTCGAACCCACGACCTTCGGCTAAATACGCCGCTGCTCTACAATTTGAACTATCTTGACCTAATTAAGGTTATGGTTGAGATAAAAAAGTTGAGATTTGAAAAATGGAAAATTAAAAAAAAAAAAGATCTCAACCAAAACCTTAATTAAGTCACGATAGCATAAGTGGTAGAGCAGCGGCGTATTAGCCGAAGGTCGTGGGTTCGAATCACGCTTGTGACCCTGACTTTTTTATCTCAACTAAAACCTTAACTAACGTAGAGTGCTACCGAACTGTCTCTGTTAGCCGGATCATCCTCGACTTCTTTCGCAATAACCCACAAGAAGTATCTATCCACTGTCAAACCAGTGTCTCTCAATGAGGTCAGTGGTCTAATGAACAGGTAATTTTGTCGTGATCGATCATTTTGGTCTTCCTATCCTTGCTGGGTTGGTGCCGCAGAATAATTTCAACATTTCGCCATCCTCAATGTGTTTTTTTGTGAATGCAGTTACTGCCAATTTTATTTTGCTAAAAAAATTTAAAAAACGTTACTTCGTCATGCTGATAAAATAATAATAGCATACCATTATTTATAGTATAGATAGATATCTATGTTTTCAAATGAAATGTTAGTCACGTCAAAGAAAATATCGAGGATTTTCATCCCCTGGACGATTTGTGCAGAATGGGTCATTTTAAATTGGCGTTTTTTCCCCCTATTAAACAATTCAGTGGAGGCTCATTTCCACAGAGCCTACTCTTCATCGAAGAAGAAAAAAATATAACAATGAAAATTGTTTCATGATCGGTAAACATTTGGATTTAATTAGGGGTGAAGTTAAAATCGCGTGCCGGCAACTACGGCTATTATACCTTTTGAAATAGATTGAGAAAGTTAGCGACTTATAAAGGCATTCCACACAATTATAAATCACGTATTAATTACAATGTGGATATCATTTCACTTCAGTCCTCTTTTTAAAGGTTATCACACTTTTTTTTTCTTTTCTTTTTTTAATATATGGTCTGGACGTGACCTAATAACGCCCAATACGCTTTGAAACCTTTCTCAGAAAGCAATGGTTTTTAATCCTTAAACAACTCTATAAAATATACTTCCATCATATTAGCACCATTTCATCTTTTCTAGAGAAAAATGAGTAATCCTTGGGTTTTCGGATACCCGTACTGGCGTCCTAGAAGGGAGCATTCTCGGTCCCATCCTGTTTACCATTTATACTGATTGCAATCCTTAAATTCCATCATTGCCGAAAGATATACCACGCCTTATGCTTACGGAAGATACAGCACTTTGGCACAAGAGGATACAGTGTGCGTTTAAATTGAAAGAAGAAGTAAAATGCAACAGACATCAAGTCAGCTAGCTTTCTGATCTTTTATGCCGTTTATACTGCAGACCTTTCTCCTACATCCCAATACTATCTTCATCTCCTAGGCGGATGATATCACAAATTTGTCTTCTAAACGGAGTCCTAACCAAGCGAAGTTCGTCATCAAAGAACATTTTCAGATAAAGAAAGACCGGTGCAAAAAAATGAAGAAGTACTTCATAACAGAAACTTTACTCAGTGACCGTCCATGCTAAACTAGTTTTCTATGGAAGGCATTAATGCGACAGGTTTGGGCATACAAGAATTGTGTCCATCCACCAAGCCCAATGCCCAGCGGATCCAATTTTGTCACCAAAAATCTTTAGGCAAATTATCAACGCTCCTTTTATTGTGATCTTATTCCAAACCGCCACACTTTCTCATCCCAAGAATCCGGCACGTCGCCTTAAATAACGACACACGAGACCAACTCGTCCCTTAACCCCCTAATTTTGACTGCCAGCTTTGTCTGGTTTCACTGATGTGTCCTCCGGTTACAATGCTGGACAGAGCATTAGTTTGCTATAGGTTCTACATAGGTAATATTCGTGGATTGCGTTTATTCTTCAATATTAAATCGCACCACTTGAACACTGCCCCCTTTTTTGACGTGCTGTTATCCAATTTGAAATACATTCACATATTTCTCTTTAGATACTAGAAAGGACGTAATTTATCTTAGCTTGTTGCCGACATTATAAATCAGCTCCTCAGAAGAAACCTTGAAGAATCTAAAGCCAATTATGATAACGGGATAGAAGGTAAACAGTCATCTTCGGAGACAAATTCGCTCAGAAAGGACCCTTGTCCGCCCCAATTGATGTGATTTTCCCAACGCTAATCGAAATAGAACGGTCAGTACGCCGAGTCATTTTTGTTCTTCCCTTCTGTCCGAATCAATCGACTTTGCTACTATTTCAAAAGGGGCACATCGCGGAAACTTTCGACCGCTCCATCGTTTCAATAAAGTTCCAATAATACCTTTGTTCAATTCCACCTTTGAAGAAGGGAACATCGTTTTGATCAAAATCAAATTTGACAATGTTACAAGTCCATTTATAGAAATTATTATTATCAAATATGAGAAGGTAATTTATGATATCTGCTTACATCGAAATTTGCGACGAAATAAACCCGATTGGAGCGATTATTGTCGTGAATATTAAATTTATGTGATTCGCCATCTTAAGTAGTGGGTCTTTTATTAAGTAAAATAATTCCTGTCATAAATAGAAAATGGCTTAACATCCAACTACACCTTGGTTTCACGAAAATGGGTAAACCACAAAACCAAACATCAATTCAGGAAAAAGATACGTAATACCGGTCACTGGCATTTTAGACAACATACACTTATGGTCATACTCAGCGACGACCTCATTGTAATTTATGCGATGTGGAGGAAGAAACTCGGCAATATGATGACAGTTGTGAAAGAATTACAGCAATGGCGAAAATCAATTACTACAATCAATAATTAAATTCAATGGCGTTTATATACTTGCAAGGAGAATCAAGTCATTTGAACTAAATAAAGTAACCAGGTTAAACAACTAAACAAACAAAACTAAACAATGGTTTGAACAGTCACGAAGTGGCAGTGTTTGGAGAAATCCAGATCTCTGCTTTTTACCTACCTCATCATCATCATTCTACCCTTTAATTACGATAATTTAAGCGGAATTGCTTGAGCAGTTCAAACAGGTTATAATTTTCGATACCTTCAAGATGTTGGTAGTGTGGTGCTACTGATCAATGTAATAACCTCGGGTACTGATATGTCCTAGCAAAAACGGAGAAATAGACCAGCTCGAGAGATGCCATAATAATAAACTTATAATTACGGTAATTTTATGGTACCAAAGTGTTCTATGAAAAATAAATAAAAAGCAATGCACTACTGCTTCTTACCAGATGGATTTGGGCCATTGAATTGAGCTAATGCACTAGAAAAAGTACAATAAGCCAAATGGCTATACTCTTGAAGCAATACCAGACCAATCTTCTTAACATCCTCATCATCGTCATCATATCCTGAAAGTTAATTCTCGAGAGCGTGTTTTCAGCTATTCATCACCTTCGATATGTAGGCGTAGGTAGTGATTAGTCATTTCTTTTTACTTTATACCAGTTCCTGGTACCAGGTACTTGTGGCTGTTTTTGATTCTGCAGCGTGCCATGGAACATTACCAATGTCTCCTACTCATCATCTTCATCATTAAAACTTTTCGCAGTTTTTCATGGGTTTAGTTCATGCAAGACCATTTTAGAACTGTCACCTTCGACATGTCAATTAGCGATTTATCTTGAGCTTTGACTTTCTACCTGTTCCAGACAAATAACCGAGTACATGCAGCTGGATTTGATTCCGTAACTTGCTATATAACTTCATCAATATAAGTTAAGGTATAAGTTAATGCAAAATTTGAGCTGGCATCTTCGGCATGTCACTATCGATTAGTCATGTCTTTTGATTTTCCACCAGTTCCTGGCATATAACCGAGTACTTGTGGCAGGATTTGATTTTGCAGCTTGCTATGGGGCTTCATTTATAAACTGTTTTAGGTTGTGTTCCAATGAGAAGCAACCACTCAATGATAAGGTAATCCAAACTAACCCGAGGACCAAATCTAGAGTGGTCAAACATAATAAACGTATGTATAATGAAAATTAAGATACAATGAGACCCTTGAAAAAGATCAGACATTACTCTTCTAAATGATGGATGTAGTCAATTGGGTGGACTAACACACCAGGGGAAATATAACAACCCCTCTCATTCCTTGTACCTTCCTCCTAACCATCTTGATGTTTCTACCCTCAAAGCGGATTTTATGGGGCCTAGGTTCATGTAAGTCCAGTTTACAGCTGTTACAGATTAGTCAGGTTTTTCACCTGGCACATTCTCGAGCATTTGTCACTGGATCTTTTTGCAAACATCCCATTTATAGGTTATGAAATAAAGCAGTTGAACATGTCAAGGGTACCAGTATGACCAGGGAAAAGGTAGAAATAGACAACATAATAAACTCTTGGTTTAATAGCACCAAGGTACCTTGATGAACCGTGAAAAAGAATTGTAGCAACATATATTCAGTGATATCCTCCTTCAAATAAGGGTTTTATTGAACCGGAATAACTTATGTAATATCCTTATCAACATCAAAATACCTTCAAATAAAAGCCTGATCCGGTTGATTATTCAACGTTTTAACGTCAAGTAACTCGATGTGTTTGCTCTATATCAAATCATTCCAAATAAACCTTTATTTTGTTTATATAATAAGGCTTGATTACATAGTAAATTTAGGAAAGGACTATTCTGAAATTAAGTATAGGCCGAAATAAGCCCGAATGGGGGCACTGAAACGCCCTAACTTCGATTTCTTTCCCAACGGCCATCTTAAGTCCTGATGTTTTACGTTATCTTTACAACCAATCTTTTCAATTGGACAGACATCTCGTATACGTGTCTCTCGTATTAAGAGAAACTTTGCTTAGCTGTTTCTCCTGAAACTATTATCCTATTGGAGTTGATATTTTAACGAAACAATATACCAAATGAGTCGGGATGGAAAATTGGATAGTGGAACTCTCCCCCTTGCCATCTCCTCCGGGTTATTTGTAATATTTACATAAACTGGATCTCACGGGAGAGAAAGAGTGAAGAGATGAGGCGAAGAAGATGGAAGTGGTAGGAGGAGGAAGAAGGGTGGAATGGAGTGCTGGGAGATTCAAGAGGGTTAGGGGATCCCATTAGCTGCCCACGCTCCACTAGGACCGTAACGATCTCCTCAAAAACCCGTACTCCCTCATTTTAGGCAACAGCACTGGCTCGAATCAATTCAAACGCCTGCAAATTTCTCGTCGTTCCTAGAAAATAATTAATAAAATATTATCCGGTCAGTGTTTTACTTTTCCAACGCCTTCATCTCGGGCAATATTTCTACAAATCCCCTCTGAAGCGACGAAACACAATCATTTCTACTTCACGTTGAATTAGATAGATACAGTATAAGTGCGTTGAAAATCATCATCCATATCAAAAATTTACATATGATTATGTTTACTCCATGGAGGGCTAATTTGAAACAGACCCCCCGTCCACGTTAAGTTAAACATCACTTATATTTATACCCTACCCAATCTTGTGAAATGGGTTAAAGCACATGATTGCAGAACCCAGGTGCTGAATGTTTCTTAAGTGGGTAGAAGCAATTTCTATCTCACAATATAGATTTTGTAAAATGCGGTTAGGAGCCCAAACTGTTAGTATGCCTCGTAAGGGGACCAACTTTTCAGTAGAAATAGTTTATAAAGAGTTTTAAAACTCCGGAAACGAAACGGGGTATCTTGTTAGCCATTAATGTCCAGCTTAAGTAGATCATCAGCCATTAAACGCCTTGTACAGACGAAACGTGTATTTTTGATTTTTTTTTACGAAATCGGGTTTATACAACAACTCTTTGAGTAGTATTTTTAATAGAGCCTAGAGCCATTATGAAATCCAACTTTTCGACCCTTGATCGTATAACGTATCGACGATTTTGAAATATTCACAAATATTTTCATTTCCGTCTACAGTTCGCAAAAGGTTCGGACGAACTGCTGATTTTTCCTGTCATTTGAATATTGATATTTCCTTATAAACAGAATGTGCGCTTTTTTGAATAAGGCTTTGTCAAAATTTAAAAAAAATTTCAGCAATTTTTCAAGGTAAGACATTGTTTTCTGCAGCGTAACTTTAACAAGGTAGTCTATTTCTGTAAACGGTCTGCACGTTTTAGGGGAGCGTAAGGGTCCCAATGCAAACTACAAAGTTAAGCCTGCGTCTGTCTTAAGCATATTTTATTAATACGTGGTTTCTCGTGGGTATAGTAAAAATTGGGAAAAAGACTGGATAAAGTTTTTTGTTTTCAAAGGCGAAAACAGTCTTTATACTACGATCCACCAAGACAGAAGGCATGGCTCCAGGCTTTGGATGTGTAGTTGGAGGTCAAATTAACCCGCTTTAATTTGAAATTACATTTTTCCAATTTCAAATGTGTGTGGGATTTCCATTTAAATATTAATACATTGGGTCCTTTTAAGACCATATGAAAAATTTTTTTTACGAGGGTTCTCAACAGCAGAGGTCAAATAAACCCTCAGGGTGCCGGTGGATTCGAACCCGGGACCTTTACCTTACGATGATAATTGTTATTAAAAGTGATATATAGTTAAATATAAAAGCAAATGATTTATATATTGCTAATATTCCAATATAATTCTAATTAATCTAGACTTATTATAATTAGATAATTAATTTGATTAATTTGACGGTGAGAAAATTCTTTGATTTCACAGTACCATAAAATTATTACACTCGTTAACTAATTGCCCATTACCGCTTAACCTAATTTATTTTCAAGTAACATCTTGTCAATGCAAAAGTCATATAACATTCTCCATTGTTTGCCATAGAACTAATCATGCCAAATTTAGTGTTATACCATAAATACCAAATATGGTAAAAGTCGTTTGAAAATGTAGAAAAGAAAATGTCAGTTTAAGTAGAATTAAGCATTTTATCAATAAAAAATTAAATATTCTATCATTAGTATCAGTTAGACAACCTTAATACAGATTTTAAATTGTTCCAATTCATTTTAATTTAGTTTATAATTGTAAATAGGGCAAAATGTACGTATAGTAATAACGGTTTACTTTTGTTGTATACATTTGTAATTGGGAACGGTAAAATAAATAACTGGCCGAAAAGGACGATTGAGGGAAAACGCCCAAAACAGGCTAAATGGTGAGGTGTAATATTCCACCATGACAATGTCCCTTTCGCCTGCCGCTAATTTTTTTTTCACAAGGGAAATCCTACGCTACAGATGAATATATCAAAAAAAAGGGCCTGTCATTCTTCTCCTGGCAAAAGCGACGATTTTTTTGGGGAAAATGTATTATTGAACTTACCAGCCGGATGGAAGACTTTTCCATCGTTAATGACACGTTAATATATTGAATAAATATATTTAATTACAGTTAAGGGATTTTGACAGAATTTGTCCCCCTATGAGCTTTTGAGGCAGATAGAATAAATAGCTAAGTGTTTATTTGCTGCATTTCCCATCTGTACCGACGCCTGGAATGACAAGGAACGACCAAGACCTCTATACAATGTTTGCTTTACCCTAAATAAACAGTTTTCTTTCTACAGCCTGGAATCCGTTGGCCATCTGCTTTCCACTACCGGGGATATGCAAGTAAGTCAGCCATACAATATATATATATATTCCGACGAATTCTCCGTTAAAATAACTTTTTTCTGCCAAATTCCTACTGTTATTTTTATTAACTGCTGTCAATCAGTGTTAGATTTTGCATTATTTTTATAAGATTATAGATCAACTCAACCCAAGAATTCGTTAACATTGTGTTAGTTAAATTTCTTTAAGTTAATTTTTTTTTAGGAAACAGACACATTATGCACAATGCAACCTAAAATTTGTTCTTCTGAAAGTTGCTGAGGTTCCGCGGGCAGCATCAGTCTTAGTGTTGTGATCATGTAAAAAAATGTAATTTCATTTATAATATGTACGAATACGCATAGGTTTCAAATAAGTAATTTAAAAAATATATTAAAATTAAAAATATCTTTTATTTTACATACTTATTAATTTTAAGTATAATTATTTAATCTATTGTCTTTTAAGAGACGAATTTATTTTATATTTTTGGAAAATTTTAAATTTAAACACAAATTAATATTTAATGTTATATAATTTTAAATTTTCATTTCGAATAATTTCATACTTCTAACCGGCCAATTATTTTATATTTAAAAAATTATCAAATATACAGAAATTTCACTTTACACGCCAATATTTCATACCATCTTCTAGGTTTTTTTTTAATGCTTTAAAGAAAAGCGTGTGCTGATTAGTGACCGTTATTCGATAATTATTCAAAAATCGTGAGATGCGGTCTAGTGTGACGTAGGTTTGGGAAAAACATTTTTTTATCGTGCCAACGTTTCGATCTTTATTGAGATCATCTTCAGGGCCTGGAATTTACAAACATTGTTTAAATTTAACAAATACATGTAGGATGAAGAAAAAATTTAATTTTTTCAATGCAATACACACACATTACATACATACATGCATACATAAAGTCGTTGGCAAGAGAATAAAAATGTTTTTCTGAAACCTGCATCACACCAGAACGCATCTCACAATTTTTGAATAATCTTTTAAAGCAAAGGTTAATTTTAAATAAAAAAGAGTTATTCTGAAATTTAAAAAAAGTTAATTTAAAGTTAAAAACGGTCTATTTAAAATGAAAGTTGGAATTTGAAATTTAAAAAATTTATTTTGACGAGAAAAGAGTAAATGTGACAAAAAAAGGCTTTAAATAGAACTAAAGTTGGACATTTTTAACGACCATATACTTGTCTCTTATAAACCAAACTTTTTTACAACAACTTTTTCACATTTCTTTAATTTAAAAAAAAGAAACCTTTATTTTTATATTATTTTGTACAGTTTTTCATATTTAACTGTAATAAATTTTGATTGATTAAAATTGAAGCCCGATTTATTTTATATTAAAATATCTCAAATTAAAAAAAAAGAAACGTTTGTTATAATGTTAAATTCTGTATAACTTTTAATTTTAATTAGTTTTCGTATGGTCTTCTAATAACCAAATCATTTTATATTTAAAAATAATCCGAAATATGCAGGATTCTTGCTTTACATGTTGTATTTTCGATCTCCTAAGTTTTTAATGGAATTTCAGAGGGTTAATTTGAAATTAAAAGTTCAATTTTAAATTACAACGGGTTAATTTGGTGGGAATTTTTTTTATTACAGATTAAAGTTTTTGGCGAAAAAAGAAGACCGGAGACGAAACCCCAAAGGAAACCATGGTCAACTAGAAAGTTGTTTTATCCCGAAATCCGTTTTCACCGTCCATGCTCAACTAGTTTTATATGGACAAAGAGACATTGCTTAGACAAATTTGGGCATACTAGAATTGTGGCCATCCAACAAGCCCTGGACATAGGATCCAATTCTGCCTCCAAAAGTCTTTAATTATTTAAAAAATTCTCAAATAATCAGAAATTTCGCTTTACACGCTGATATTTGCCGAATTGGACAAACATTGTATTAGTTAGATTTGTTTAATTTTATGTTAAAAAAGTTTTTTTTTTAAATAATCTAAATGTATTGTTATCTGGAAACAGTTGGTTCAGGGTGCGATGATATGGGCCCTAGCCGGCCTTACCTGAGAAGGAAAAAATGCATTATGCCGACTCGTTAACCATATGTTGTGGATCGATTTTAGAAATCTTTTCAAATCTTTAAAAAAGGAGGAAAGGTGGCCAGCGTCGATTTTTTTTTCTTGCATCACTTCATAACTTGTCAACTCGATTGCCAAGTATACAGGCCAACTTTTTAGACGTCGCATTATCGATGATAATTTTTGACACTAATTAGATTTGGCGAACTAGAAAACGAGGTAAACCAAACGAGAAATTGAAATTCAAGATTAATATCTACTTAGGCATTGGGACGTGACCTAAAATAAACAGCATATTGAAGGGTAATGGCATTCTATTATATAATTAGGACGTTGCATGTTCGGAATACGAAATGTAGTGGTGATGCCTCCTTGTTATAGCCCAGCAACGATTTCATACCTCGAATAGGAGTTAACTGCTTTCAAGTCCCTAAGATTACCGCAATAAAATTATTAGGTGGAATATAATCGAGTAGTGAGCGTATATGCTGTTTTAGCTTACTTCTTGTTTTAATCCATGGGTTTCTTTTTACTACTTTCTTTTCGTTTCAGTATTTTATTGAACTATTGAAATGACTTGCGATCAACAGTTAGCTGATTTCTCCTCCCTTTAATATTTCGACTTTATATTTTATATCAATTTGCGCGGGTATGACTTAAATCGAGTTTTTTTTATTAAATCATTAAAGCCCTCTTTGATCTTTTCACTATGGGGATCAAAGCTTTTGAAGTCTTTTTAGGATATATCAAGTATGGAGGTGACGATATTGAGTGATTGGAGGCAATTATACACACAACACACACACAAAGGCAGAAAAAAAGGCAAAGAAAAAAGGGACAGGGCATTCGAACACCAATTATGAGATATAATTGAGTAAACTTCATTAGCAAGTCCTTTCCCTAAGCAAATTACCGTCCACTTGCAAAATCATTGAATGGTTGGATTTCAAAACTTAAATGTTTAACCTGAAAACAAAGACGCAAGCTATATACTTTTTTTAATTTTATTTTTTCGTCTTTTTACATACCAGATTTAATATCAAGCTTCGAAAAAAATTTGCAATTTATTTACCAGTATTTAGATATTGTATTTTATTTGTTTCTAATAAAAAACGTAATGACCTACTTTAATTGGTACACAGAAAACGAACACTTTGAGCCCTGAAGATGATCTCAATAAAGATCGAAACGTCGGCACGATAAAAAAAAATGTTTTTCTAAAACTTACGTCTCACCAGACCGCACCTCACGATCTCCAAATAATCATTAACTAAGGGTCACTAAACACCACACATGAAAAATTAGTGAGTTGAAAAAATGCGTTAATTTGACTCGAACCCACGACCTCCGACTCCTGGGTACTGATCCGAAAGTGGTGAGTACGAGTCACGCATCTGACACGATTTTTCAACTCCACCATACTTTGTACAAAAATAATAAATAAATAATTTACACTATTTCCAAAGTAGCTTATATTTTTTATAATAAAGTAAAACATTTCTTGAACAGACTGACGTCAATCCCATGAAATTCCGAGCTTTTAAATTGATTCGAATAATTTATTGAATGTTGAGAACCGAGTATTTTCGTTTGATTTGCCTACGTGAATTTGGTATATTCTTGATCAAATATCCCTCATTGCGCCTACCCCGTCAGATGATTATCATGGCCAATGGTGAAAGAAAAGTGAAGGAAGGAAAATGTTTTACTTAAGTTCCTTTCACACTAAGAATAAGAAAGTCCCTCGACTGAATGACGTTCAGCTACCTGGGACGGTCCATTGATAAGCCACAGGAATCGATACAATCGCACGCAAAGATAAGACATGAACTTGCGACTACTCGACCACGTAAACATTGAGTAACGATCGTTTATTCGCTCCCACGAGGTTCTTTGTAATTGGTTAAAATAGATTTTTGAAATTTGCGATCACATGTTTTGGTGTATGTTGCTTTGATAACCTTGCAATTAGAACAATTAGAAAGGCTATTTTATGTTAATCGTATATCAAAGTTAACTTTCCGAGGTAAAAAGTGTATTAACTGTCTACTGCAAGATGAAGACAGGGTTCCAAGTTTTGATGGCGTAAATTTGTCGAAACGGGAAAAGTTCGAGGTTGACCAGAAGATATCTCAAAAGTATTATTTACACCCTCATGGACTGATATTACCAAAGAATCTCGGCGTATAGTGTATTAATTTCTTAAAATTTAATCCTAGTTGGACGCTCAAAAAGCGGATAATGGCACGGGAGCTAGAGTCGTTGGGTGGGTGACTGAATTGACCTTAAATATAAGTGAATTCGCTACAGTTTTTCAGCATGAAATGACTGAACACTCCATCAGAGACATAAAATGACTAAGAACTTATTATAGAGAGGTCCTGACGGTCAGGCGGCACGGCATTTAAGGCATGGAATCCCTCGCAAATCGTTAGTGACACCAATGGCCTGATTCTGGCATGGGTGCCTGGGTATTCGGGATGCAGGGGCAATGAGAAAGTGGTCTTGTCTTTTCTAGTCCCCGAACCCTTCTGTGGCCAGCGCCTTGCCACAAAAAAGAACACATCCAAAAATGGTCCAAAACTTGGTGGAACACCCTAGGCATGATGCACTCGGAGAGATTCATAAAAGGGCCATCCGCAAGAATTACAAAAGAATTACTGTTAGATAACCGAAAAAGAACCAGGATTCTGGATGGCCCCCAACAGGGTACATGCATCGGATAGGGTTACTGACAGAAGAAACAATGTGCAGATACTGCCAGGAGGAAGAGGACACCACAGAACACATTCTATGTTTTTTGAGGGTCTATGGAGCCGAGATTCTGGCAACTAGCAGAGGAGACCCCCACAAGATTCTGCACTAAGGAAGAGTTGAAAAGGTACGGAGGTTGATTAAGAACCTGAAGTCTGCCTATGAGTTATACAAAATAGAAGAGAGCACTCATGTCGAGACACCTTGTGACCGCCTTATTTTTGTCTTTCCCTATCCGTTCCAATCAAAGCCGCTTTATATTAGACCTTTCCAAAATTGAATTTTCTCTTCATCCTAATTCATTAACAGACATTGTACATTGACATTTAACTCTTATTACAAACCTTGTATGACGTCTGATGTCCCAAGATGACACCATTGGGTGATAGTTGTACATACTGTTATTAAGCTGTTTGTTGAAACTGAAAATAAAAAAATGGAAACGAAAAGTATTTGATGGTCCCTTACCATTTACCGCTGCTGAATATACAGAAGCATAATTAAAGGGACAACTGTCTTTACCTATATTTCCATAACGGGTGGATAGGTTTAATTAATTAAAGGAAAATACCAACTGTAATTATTGTTTGTATAACTTGGAAATTAAAAATCTAGTGAAAGATCGATAAATATATATTGTCTGAGATAAAGAAAACTATGTCTCCCCAGTGGCGTTGGGTAGGAAGAGAGGTCTTTCGGACTGAACTTTCAGCTGAAGTTGCTGTGTTTATTCCGGCTAAACTTTCCTAAGGTCGTAACAATAAAATGGAAACAAAACTCGAATGTAACCAATTAACTTCCTTTTACGTCCCATTTTGTAAGTATTCACCCATCCCAAGACTTATATAAAATTATTTTCGACCTCCGATATTAGAATGTTTAATTGCTGAATTTATCGCAGTGCTGAAAAGGGAGAAATAATTGCTTTACGAAAAGGGCTAAGGGAATATAAAACCAATCGTTTTCAGAATCGTTAAAAATAAAAGCTTTTTACGAAATTGATATGAACAGCCCGATTGAATAATAAGAAAATACTTACTTTACTTATTAAGATTATTATTGAAATCATAATTGTGGCTCTCTCAAGAGGAAGATGTTGAATACTGTTTCTGAACCTAATTAAACTCATCAAATTGCAAAGTATATAAGCGGATTGACGAAGACCCTCTTTCTCCTCCTTTAAGATATAATTTACACAAAAAAAAATTAAAAATTAGGTAGTTATGAAATTCCTATAGACGGCTGGTAAAAAGATTCAATGAGTTCTGTCTTCTCCTTCTTAAAGAAAAATAAACCAAATACTTTTCGTATAAGGATTTTATTTTATTTTATATTTTTTTGTAAATTAAGTTAAAAGAAAAATTTACACTAGCTCTGACGTCTTTAGATCCGAATCTGCGATATTTTGCGGTATCATTTGATCCACTGAGGGTGGAAAAAAATTCTCGATCGGTCGATCAGGTTCTTCTGACGTTCCGGCAATCCCAATTAAGGAGTTAATCCATCCTCCTTGAATTATAACTCTGAACGCAATTAGATCTTAGGTAACTTCCTTAACAAAAAAGATGATAAATTGGCATTCTGACTCTGGATTAATCCTTAACTCTTCAATATATCATATTAAATTCGCAGTTTGTTTTTTCGCAACGACACAAATGCTGCATTTAAAATTTGGTTTGTTTAATTCACCATGAGTATGTCAACCTAGAGTTGACAAGGACTGATTTTTGCAAGTTCAGCATTCTGTAGTAAAGCCTCACAGGATAGCTGATGATGCACCAACAGGCCTCCATTTTCTCAAGTTACCAAACTTCTTGGGTTTTCAGCATCTTCTTCCGTACTTTCCCCATTTGTCGCTCTGTACGACTGTTGGGTGTTGCAATGGTAGCTGTTTTTAATTTACCATGCATTGTAGGCGGCTTTAAGGTGAATGGATGTTTTAAAACAGGAAGACGGTGACAAGCCGTCGCCATAGGCAACCATCTTGAAAAATCATTTAAACTACTAGAAAAGTCGCACGTGGATTTCGCTAATTAAAATGAGAAGCAAAAAGTACATGGTTATACCTCTACACCGGATTTTCTTGTTATCGTCGGTCCTATTTCTTTTTAAATTTCATAGCGACGAACCTAATCTGTTTGTAAGTTGTGCAAGTGTGAGTTTGTTATTGGATTATTCCAACAGAGTTATCATAATAATATCGGTTCAAATAAAAAACTGTCAAATATGGTAGATGCTCCTTGATAGGCATTATTGACACTATCAGTGGTATGCTTATTAGCAATATCCTTGGTTTCAAAACAACCCGAACACTGCGACCAAAAATCCTGCTTCCCAGTCAGCACATTCCAAGGAAAGAATTGCGAGGTTGACTCTCCGATTTAAATTATAACACTTTTTATGTAGGGTTTTGGTTGAAATGAAAAAGTTAATGTCACAAGCGTGATTCGCCGCTGTATTGAGCAGAAGGTAGTGGGTTCGAATCCCGCTCGTGACACTATTTCATTCCGCTTGTGACATTAACTTTTTCATTTCAACCAAAACCCTACATAAAAAGATTAATTTATTGAAAGAAGTTATTTCATCAATCGGACCACTAAATATAATGGATTAAATTATACAATTAATCATTTGGCACAAAACACCTACTATTTAAATATCTTTTTCAGAATGGATTTGTTTATATTCCATATTATTTTGTAGTAAAATTAATAAACTTGCTAAACCCCTTTTTAAAGGACACTGTCTCAGATCAATAGGGCCGACTTGATCATTCCATGTTAATTGAGCGTAGTTTATTCAGTTAGTTTTTCACTCTTGCAAGAAGCCATTTGTAATTAAGACCGTGTTCACTAAATGAAGAAAGGGTGGAAATTAAGGGTTTGGTATTATTAAAGAGGAAGGGTGCCTTTTGCATTAACTCCATGTGTCACATCCCCCTTGACAAAAGCTCTAAGTCTAATGGCAATGACCACAGCGAAAACGAATTTAATAAAAGCACAGCCGAAGACTATAAATTATATCGAAGGGTAAATTGTCGGTGTAAACACATAATAACCTTTTTTCACTTGTCTTTTTGTTCATACACTTGATCTATTACGCACAAAAGTCTTTATCAATCGATATTTTTCGAGGAAACCCGTCGGTAGAAGAATAGTGAATAGCCTCTACAATCGTGAGAGTCCAAAGATTGCCTGTACGTGTATACGAATATTGTTAGGGTTGCTATTGCTGAATAAATTAGATTAAAACGATAAAGGGAGGAGCAAACACCCTGCTTAATTTAAAAAGGAGCACAAAGATATATTCAGAAGGAGAAGCGGAGACGGTGTGGTAGATATGGGGTGGTTTGGTATGAAAGGAGCCGAGATAGAAGACTTACCTATTTGCATTTAGGAAACAATAAAGAGAAGATATGGGGTGGGTCGGAGGGGTGCCGTGATAACGCAAGGGGAAAAGAGGGATGAGCTCGCCATTGTCAAAGCTATCAATTTGCTAATCATGATCGCTCCCTTAGTCACATACTCATTAGCTTTTCCAATCATCGTCGTCGTAAATAAATAGCCCTTCGCCTCAATCAGCTCTGTACGGATTGGCACTGCTGCAAGTAAATTGCAAAATAGGTGGAGTGTAAGAACCTTACAAGGTAGTTAGTGAAAGGTCCAGAATTTCTAAATATATATTGGTGGGTAAAAAATGATGAATAATTAGAAAAATTCTTTGGGAATTTGATATTTACCGAGCTGTTCTGCCTATTATTACAAGCACGTGTCCCACCCGTTCGGCATATCGCTATCTACATTGAGTCTGTGTGGTTATATTTTAAAGACAAATTATTTTACTAAACCTTCATCTCAACTAAAAACCTTAATTAATTAAAAGATATTCATTGATCAAGCGGACCACAAAAACTAGTGAATAGACTAAGTTAAAATGGCGTATATCTTCACTAATGCTCTTCGTGGTCATTTCATTTGTCGCCGAGAATCAAATAGATAACACGAAATTTGAAAAATGGCAAAAAGGAGGTAAAATTCCAAATGCTGTAGGTTGAGATGGGGGGAGTTGATATCCGAGTGGATCGAGGTCACCATAGCTGAAGTGGTAAAGCAGCAGCGTATTTAGCCGAAAGTCGTGGGTCCGAATCCCTCACATGACACTGACTTTTTTATCTTAACTAAAAACCTTAATCAATTGAAAGATAAGAATTGGTTAAGCAGACCACTAAAACTAATAAATTGTAAAGAGAAACGTTCAACCGACCAGTACAATAAAAACCCGAACTTCCGTATATTGACCAATAAAGAAAACGGAAAAAAGACGGCGAAATGCCAACTACGAAAATTAAAATAAATGTCGAGACTATGCATTTAGAGTTTAGCTCGAAACACGGATTAACGGATATGAATTGATGGCCACGGATTGCTGAGACTAGATTTTTAAGTAAAAGACAGTATTTCTGAATCGTCACCAAAGGTAAAGGTTACAGTTTCAGAAAGATTTGCTCCCCTGTGCGACCCACTAGGATTTTGTTTAACTTACACTGCTGACCTGGGTCCCATAATCGGCATACATATTTAGCATTATGCATTAGTCAATCAGGGCAGTACTGCTGTAGCTTAAGGCATGCTGCAATGGCGTTCACACCAAACAAAGGATATTGTTTTAGGATGGATAAGTTAGCCAGTTAATTAACAAATTCTATATATTAGAGGAGCAAATCTCCTCCCTTGTGGGACTACTAGGGCGTCCTTTAAGTGACACAGTTGACTGAAAAATGTATACTACTTCCAAGAACAACAATGCTTTAGCTCTGAGGAGGTTGCAATGACGTTTACAAAGATGACGCCAGTGCCGATTCGATGGACCAACTTTATCTACAACTATTTCATATTTTGATTTACGAGCCTGACCTTGTTTTTTAGTCATCTCTCAGTGATTGCAGAATAGTTTTAATATCACGTTAAAAGCAAGCCTGTGTCAGAGGACATGGACACCGGGTTCAGTTGCTTTACAAACCTAAATATCCATCTGCTTTACGGAAAATTTCAATGATTAAATCATTTTTAGAAGTGAAAGGGTTTTAAAGGTTAAGAAATGTTGTTCGAGAACGTTTCTGAAATAGAATTTATTTATATTTTGGCCAATGCCAGTTATCACGGTCTAAAGATAAGGCATCCCGTCAAGGAAGTGACAACGTTTTATCATCCTCTCCGTTTTGTTATTACAAACAACTATGCATAATTTTTTAACCTTTTCAGTAATTTATTGCAAGAAGGTCTTCATGTGTCATCACAATGACAGCATCATTTCGTTTCTATCCCTTTGTGTTTCGAATGTGTCAGAGTAGTCGAAAGATCGGTAGGTGATTCATGGGATGGTAGCCAAGGGCGTAGACATTGGTGGCAACAAAGGGAATGGATTAAAACAATAGATTTTATTTATACGATGTCAGTCATTGCCGGTTCTGGTTTGCACGGTTGATAGGAAGAGTATGCTTTATTTACCCTACTGCTACTGTCATACATCAACCCTTAGCGTTGCTAAAACCTTGTGAGAATCGTTTATTCCGGTTATTGAGAAAATAGTTTCAATAAAGTCATGCAGATGTTTAGTACTCAGAATTCTGTAGCATGGTACCGTATAGAACCATTGAGTTTTTCTTTGGCAAGCCATCTTTCCAGCTCCACGAGAAGAACTTTCTTTTGAGACTTGTGGTTTCTTGCCCCGAAACCCTCCGATGTGGTTGAGGTTTTCTTTCTCAAACCATTTCCAGCACCGACTTTCGCACACTACTCAGTGGTGCTGGATGAGGTGCATATGTCACGGGAAAAAGGGCTGTCCCTTCTCTAGTTTTCCAGCTTGTTAATGTCCTGTACATTTATATCATGGAACCCACCTGCAAGGTTCTTCAGTTTTCTTTACTCATGACATTTTTCCACTTTCAGCTTTAGCACACTCTCTGGGGTGCCCGGTTGTGGTTCTCACTCTATCGGGAGATGGTCAGCCTATTTACGTCCTTAATACCTTCATGACCGGAACCGTAAAATAACCTTCTTGTTTTCTCCTTAAACTATTAATAAATTGGGACATTCCAGACCTTTTTGTAGCAACAAAAAGACTCATTTAGTACTCTAATGCCTGAATTTGAAATTTCAAGGGTGCAATTCCTTTTACCCTTAAGAGCATGCCTGTAATAATAAATAATATATATAACAAAAAGGAAATTTTTAAAAATAAAATTGGATTTTTAAAAGAAGAACAACTTTATATAATATCCCCAAAATTTGGTCAGTTCCATCCTTATTTATTTAAATTACCTTTTTTGTTGTTCCGACACAGAATGCAGAAGGTTTGAAAGGATGAAATCATATCCGATAATACGAACGAAAAAGATACTGTTTCCTTTGATTCCGGGAAATTGATAATTCCGTTTTTTTACGGGATAGTCGGGGGATTTTTTTTTTTGTCTCTTCTCCGATAGACACTTCCTTTCAATTCGTTTCATCCTGATTAGATTCACACTACTAAGATAGTTTTTTTTTTTTCGAAATAAAATTAATGTACAAAATGAACACATCTAACCAAATAAAATGATTAATTTTAATTCGGCGGATCGTGAATATTTCAGTTAATATCGAATAGGGTTTTTTGTTGTCAATATGATCAAGTAGTTTATAATTGATATAGTTCGTTTTGTAATAATCATTTTGATTCGTCAATGAATCGATCCGTTAAATGTCTGTACAATGGAATTATAATAATCCTCCCTACTGCCTCTCCTGTACAAACCCAACTGACCGTGCAATTACATTATTTCCGATTGCACCGAACCGGTATCATTTTGTTTTGCTGATCTCACATAAATTGTATAATAATATAAAGATAATTGAACTGCCCGTTCAATGAACTGTATTAAAATTTCAATTACGAAATTCCGTTCGAAAGTCAACTTTGCCGAACGATATCCTGTAAATGAACTATATTTTAAAATTTGTAAATATTTAATAACAGACCTAGACCGAAGGTAATATCGCTATTTGTAGTTTATAGTGAATGATATCCATACAAGGCGAGTGAACCCGTTCACTCGGAGAATGACCCCATTGTCACTAGGAGGACTCGTGATACTGGCAAAATACATGGGAACCGGACATACTCCTTTAACTTGCGCGATGAACCAGATTCCCCAAACGGAAGTTAGAAGTTACTATTACTGTACCCTCACAGAGCACGACCACTGACCTCTACAAATTGTACACCAGTTGTAAGTATGGTATTGGGCTGAAAAAGGAAACAATGATATCTATCTGCTTATCCCTGTAGAGTAATGGCACCCTCCAACATAGGTAACAACGACGTAGCCCAAATTCGAAAACACGCGTTGAAGCACCTGACCATCTGGTCAGGCTTCTGCTGGTTCCTGATGAGACCGTCCAACCATTTAGGTGCAGCGGCGCTGCCTGCCACAATTTGCTCCTCGTCCTAATTTGATCTTTACCGATCATTTTGGTCTTCCTCTTGAATCTGGGTTGGTCTAAAACCATAACAATCAAATTACATGTTCATTACCAAACAGCCCACAGAAATAAATCTCACAAGTTCTCGGTACGAAAATGGGATTGATTGTGGTTTGGTGAACTTAGCAAATGCCGGGACTTAAGAAGATGAATGCTGAAACTATCAGAGAAGTAATTTTTTATTCCAGTAAAGTTCTATCAGGATCTTTATAGATAGTGGACAGATGGCCTTTATAAGGGGACTGTCGGAGCCATAAACTTTTGTCGCGATATTGTTCCCAAGTCGTCCTCTTCTTTCGTTAAACGAAGGAGAGCTCAGTTCAGCAGATACGGCCGGAATAGAGGTACTCGGCAGACTACTTGCAATTAATTCTTCGGAGGCATTTCTTACGGAACGTATCCAGACGTTTCAACACAGACAGAAGTTTGACCTTAAAAGACCGACCCAAAGTTTATGGTTACTCTAAAGAAGGACTTATAAAAAAGTAGGCCGATCTCGGCTTCAGAAAATTGGCTAATTTCTCCCCCTTCTCCAGGGTATAGGCAATATATTTCCACATAAGTTTTGAATCTAGTTGGAGCCCCAGGAACTTGACTCGTGTTACTATCTCCTAAATTCTCAGTATCATGAAGTTCGATGCGTCTTTTCTTTGCAAACGGTTAGAGGAGGAATTTAGACTCTGAAATCATGGGTCCATTGTCAGCCATCCATTGTCTCTGAGTCCCCATTGCTCTGTCCAGTTCGGTTTTGAATTCCGCAATAGTAGACGCGCTAGCAACGCAAATATCATCTGCGTACTGTAACCACTTGACAGTCCCCGCAAGCGAAAAACCCAGGTCGGATGTATATATTGGAAATAAAAAAATGACTCATAATTCACCTTCGTGCAAGCCTCTATGAGATGTTCTGGGGCCATGGGTAGTTCCGTCAATGTTAAAAAATACCTCTCCATTTTAGATTAGCGGGAAAATATTTTAGATAGCAAAGTTTTTAGAACAATACGTTTAGCTTAGATCGATGTTATCATAAACACCCTTTATATCTAAAAATAGGCCCAGACAGCACTTTCTGTCAGTCAAAGCCAGCGTTTGGTCACAGGCCATTTGCATATGCCGTCACTTTGCCGAAGCCGGGTCGCTTCGTGTTGTGTTCTAGCCACCAATTGAACCTTTCCTCGATCATCCTTTCGTACGTTTTTTGGACGCAGGTCGTTAGTGCTATAAGCCTTTAACAAGAAGGGCTATCTGTCGGTAGTCCCTATTTTAGATTTGAATGATTCGAGTTTTTTCCATATTTGGGGAATAGTTTGGTTTGACCAAATATTATTAAAAAGTTTAGTAAGAATTATTTTGGTGTTGGCTGGCATGTTTGGACCATATTGTAGTGGATTTGGTCTAAACGCGGGGCCGAATCGCTGGTTTTTTGAGTGCATGGTTTAATTCAATATGGGAAAACGGAAGTTCTAGGAGATCGCGAGCTTCCACATCTTTACATAGATCTATCTATGAAGTAGATAGAGGACATATGCTGCTGATAAAATCTCCTACCCATGGCTCATCACATAATGGGTGGGAAGGCGCTCCGCTTCTGCACCGGAAGAGGATATGAGCAGAAGGTGGCTTGTCTTCGCGCTCATAATATAGTAATGTATTGGTGTCAGTATTATGAATGCCATAGGACCAAGTTTGCAAAGCATCAACCAAGAAACGATACATCCACTATGGAAAGCTAGAAAAATTAGCAAAGAATATAGAAAAATGCAAAACTGCATTAAAAGCAATGTGCACTTCTGTTGTATGGAAATTCAATTCAGTAGGTCAATTCCACAACAAAGCACGCCGAGGAAAAATAGGACACAGCCACCATTAGCGCGAAAAATTCATCGGCATAGGTTTGTTAGTTAGTATTGGTTGGTCAGCAGTATGAATAGTATATATGATAGGACCAAGAATGTACCCTTGTGGTATCAGTCTTGTGTCTGAAAATTCATTTCCGCCCGTCAAATCGAAGAAGAGATCAGTTCGGTTGGATTACAGGGTATCATGTTGACATTTGTCCTTGTCGTCTGCTGGGTGATGAACCAAAAATACCGTCACTTTTGTCTTATAATCAAGCCTACTTTTAACAAGTAATACCTTTGGGCTGTAAATAAAAACAATATTCAAATTAATATCGAAAATGCGCGTGGCAAGTCCGTTAATTAATACAATTAATGGTCTTGGCTATCTCCCTCAGCTATTTACATGATAGAATAAACACATTTATCATCTCCGTGCGCACGCGGTATGTGGCATGAAATCATTCTATAAACGCGATTTCAGTATTTTGGTTTTATTACCAAAATGATTCAGTACTATATAAACGATGTTGAGGTTAACAAAAAAAAAAAAAAAAGAATTACTGGATGTTAAATAACTCACAGCACCAAATGTGATAAGAAACAGAACACGAACGATTTTAAAATTATTATGACCCAATCACCTTCGCTGGAAGAAAAAACAACATGGATATTGTCTACCCTTTCTTCATTAATTTATTATGCGTTATTACGCAATCTATATCATTTTCTAGACTTTTCAAGAAGTTCTATCCGAAAAGAAAGTCAATTGACGCCATTAACGTTTCTTTTGATCCTTTTAGCTAACCGTTTGAGAGTGTCTTGTCAACAGGTCATCGATAGGAGCGGCAGGTGAGATGTCCATCTAGAGTAGAGGAGCCCCCTTCGGCCATGCGGGTGCTAAAATTAATGGCCCGAGTTTTATCTTCATATAAAAGCGTCTTCTTTGAACTCAACCAAAAGCAAGCTGTTTCAGCTTGAAGGAACTTCATGATTTGTAGTGACATTTTAAACAAATGCAGGTTAAACTTCCATATTCCGTTTTTTTAACAATCTTCGTCATAATTAAAAATAAGATCTTAAAAAGGGAAAAGCTAACTAAATAATTTGCGCGGGGATTCGCGGTGGCCGATTAGTCAGGGCGTCGATCGCTTTCAGCGAAGTTAACGGGCCTGGGTTCGAATCTCCGTCGAGCCCATGCAATTCGATAATAATAGAACGAAGTATTGTAAATATTTACTAGTTTACGTGGTCTCCTTGACCATAATATCTTTCAATTAATTAAGGGATTCGAACCCACGAGGTCGAAAGCTTCGAACTACCACCGAAGTCACGGTAGCTGAAGTGGTGGAGCAGCGGCGTTCGAATCCCACTCGTGACATTGACTTTTTTATCTCAACTAAAATCTTAATTAATTGAAAGATTGTAATGATTGTTCAACTCTTGGACCCGGTCAATTAACGGGTAATTGAACAATATACCCTCCTGAGTGACAGAAATAGCTTTACTTTTAGATGCACTTAAATTCCTTCCTTTCCACCAATTAGGCTTCTGTCTTCATCATTCCACGATCTGGCTTTTGAACGGTGACTATTTTTTTCCATTGCAGAGAACAAAGAGTATTGCTTAGGATTTCTGGATTTAGCTCCATCCATAGGGTTTAGTATAAACTTAAACGTCTACAACTGACACCTTATTATAAAATTCTGGAACCCTCGTTCAACTGACCGCTTCAATGAGTCTTCAAAGCGAGTAGCGGACGGACCCCGATAAAAAAAAGTTAACATCCGGTGTCTCACAAGGGAGTATTTCTTGGTCCACCCTATGTGTCCCCCCCTCAACTAAAATCCTGTCTTCTAACCCGAATCTTTTCCACGGAACCTCCAATGTTAAAAACGTTTTGTATTTATTAAAGGCTGGTGCAAAAAGTAGAGAAATGTACAGTAAGGTGTTTACCATCGTACATCAATACCACGAAGCAACCGTTGAAATTAGACCAGTACAAGCAGCCGTCCTGCAAGGGAACATCTTTGATCGTATCTTTTTACCTTTTAAACTACAGCTTCGATGTGTTCGCCAATATTCTACGAGAAAGATTTTGCTCCAAACTCTTATCCTAACCAAGCGATATCCGATATCTAACTTCAAACTAAAAAAGTCAATGGCACGAGCGGGATTCGAACCCATTACTGCTAACCGAACTAGCCGAAGATCGTGGGTTCGAATCCAGCTCGTGCCATTGACTTTTTTATCTCAACTAAAAACCTTAATTAATTGTATTAAAAAGAAAAAAAACATACTTGCTCTCGACTGTACATCAACAAAAACGGGATACCGACTTCCACTCAAGTTATACGATATACCTAGACAGCAGATAGACGTCGAATCGCCACAAAACACTTAAAAGACAACAACTTAACAGAAGACTTGGACAACTATTCTAGGACTAAGATCCGTTTTGACTGTCAACCCTATACCCTAACTAAAAAATGGCAAAAAGGAGGCAAAATTCTAAACGTTGTAGGTTGTGATGGGAAGTCACGATAGCTCAAGTGTATTCAGCGGCGTATTCACCCGAAGGTCGTGGGTTCGAATCTCGCTTGTAGCACAGACTTTTTCATTTCAACCAAAACATTACATAAAAAATTAATTATACAATATTTTACTTGAGACCTCTTTGGATATACGTAGTGGGTGATGCCAAATCTCCAACATACCACGCATCCAATCCTTCCAATCAAAATCTTCAGACAAATCGTCAAAGATTTACTAGGCTAATCTTATCATCCACAATCACAACATTTCTTTTGCCAGAGAAGGGATCCGTTCCCGGTCTCAAAAGGTTCACACTAACCTCTCGATACATCTTAGCCCTTTTGTTTGGGCTCTTGATACACATTTTCATACCGATAACACGCCATGTCGCCTTAATCGAAGGACCTCGAGACCTCCTTGCCCCTTAATCCTAAGAAGATCACCTCTAGCATCGGCCGGTTTCTCATGGCATTTATCCTCGGGGTGCAGCGCTGCCATTAGTGTTAGAGCTGTGACTATGTGAAAAATTAATAGTATAATCACATTTGTAATATGTAAAAATATGTATAGGCTACAAATAAATGAGTTTAAAAAATTTTACAAACTATTATGATTTTTGTGTACAACTATAGCTCAACTGAATTAATTTGTAAAACGTTTTATAGTACAAGTTGTCAGTTGAGCAATTTCATGACTTCCCGAGTGTGTGTGCCAAGTTTTACGATTAACGACGCTTACAAGGAAAGAGTGAAAAGTGTCAGAAAATAGAAACGGCAGACGGCGAGACTGTAGTGTAGTCGGTGAGTAGGTATCGGGAAGAAAAAAAAATCTTGTCAAGCTAATTTTAGTTGGAATATTTCCTTCTTTTGTAGTGTTTGCCGAGGGGTGAACGCTGTTGGAAAATCAGCCGAGCTTGTAATGGACAACGTACATCTTTGCGCGCGCGCGTTTTTTCTCTCTTCGTATGTGTTCGTGTTTACGTGTGCGTGCGCGCGTGTGGTGAGAAAACAGGTAAGACGGGGAAGTAGGGGGATCTGGACTCGTCTCCCTCCTACACCACCTCCTTGCCCTTCCCCCGACTTGCCACCACCAACACCACGGCCTCCCCCCGACGGCCA
>CM077101.1:27298806-27324521 GCA_039619505.1 Cimex hemipterus
CCCATTCAGCAACCCCCAAGCACCCTCAGCACGACGAGCAATCCCGCCAGTCAACCCAATACCGCCGACTGTTTAACGTCCAGTTTTATCCGCGCCCGTCTTCACTGTTGAAGCCCCTAGGTGAAAAATCGAGTTCGGACGACTTCATCAGTGCTAACACGACTCGTGTGCCAGTGTTTTATTTAAATATATATACTCAAATTTTATATCACAAGAAAATTTTCCAAGATATATATTTTATACAGTTTTGTGCGTTACCGGTTGCGATGATTACGTAGCCGAAAAGGTTCCCCTTCAACGAAGGATGTTAGGATTTAATTGCACTGATTATGGTAAGTCCTATTGTTTTTTTTCTTCTTTAATAATTGCCTATAAAGATCCCCCACCATACTGTACGATCATTTTACACATTAGTGGCTGGAAATACAAGAATTTTAGTCCAGTAAGTAAACACTTTCAACATGTAACACAGTATCTTGTTGAACATGTTGGACTTTGTATTTAGCACTTGATAAGAGGAAAATCTCTGTTGATTAGACGGTTATGTACTCGGTCCTTTGAAGGGTGAAAATCCTTATCATACGGCACAATTTACGAACTGCAGATAATCTCGATAATCTCGTCCTGGCCTTTGCCGAGAAAGTGGCAACTCTTATCTCTTCTGTTCTGGAATTTTTCCAACAGATTTTAAATGAATTTACAGAGTGGTAGACTTCCGTAAAAAGCCTTAAATAAACGAGGACGATTTCGAAGATTAAATTGAAAATCGAGCCAGTCAAAAACGATAAACGGCAGGCCTTCGATTTTTGCATTCCTTGTATTTTTCTTCTCCTAAACGTCTACTTATCACTTATACTTATTTATTCCTTTTGTCCAGAATTCAAATAAAAATTGTTCGGAAGGAAAAACCGCCGATATGGCGAATTGCCTAAGGGCAATCTTAATAATTCCTCTCCCTTGTTCAATAAGAGCTAGGGATCGAATCTTCGTTGAACGTGACCGAATTTTAATTCATTACATCTCGAGATGGAATCGCCTCGGCCCAGAATATGACATATCAGATATGTATTAATTTAGGCCGATTGGAGGCTGACAAAATAAAAACATTGATTTTCCATCGCGTGATCGTTTCTATGGCGTATTTGTCAATCCGGGACGTTGTTGATTACCTGACCGGCGTGAAGCTCCCGACAATTAAAAATAAACAAAAACTTTCGTAAAAGATTGCGCATTAATATTTCCCTTCGTAAACTCACCGTTCTCAACCATCCGGATTGTCAAATTTCCATTTTTTTATAATTGAAAAAAAAAATTTAAAGATTTTCCCTAGGCATTACGAGCTGAAAGTTGGTGAAAAATGTTTCATCCGAGTCGAACTGGGTCATCCGGATTCATCCGAGTTTAAAACGATTGATTTCGAACAGGAAATTGTTTGTCATGGCCGAATATCCGAAGCCTCCTGCTTAAAATGCACCCAACCACCCCCTTTCACCCTTTAAATTTTTACTTTTTTGAAATCCCATAATTACGAGATGTTCCATTGTAAAACTAAATATTTATTAAATTTTAATATACATAATAAGTTTGTTCTGTATATGTACATAAATATAATATTTGACAAAAAAAAATCGTCTTCCCACAGCTTTTATTTATTTTTCTACAGGGATCGGCTTTTACTGAAAAATTTAAATAAAAAGTACTAAAAATATATATTAATTATTTTTTTACTTACTCCTGAAGAGCGAAATAATAACACTTCCTGTATGAACACGGTGTAAGTGCGTCAGACTCGTATTTTCTACGATACCCGTCCTGCGTTCGAATCCCAGCACAGCTCGTGAAATTTTATTCGAGCCTATATCTAAAAAAAGTATTGGCCATCATAATATACCATCTCGTCCGCGACAAAATATTAGACTTCCTGTACGACAAGAATTACATTACATTAGAAAAGAACTTTTACTCGTGCATTTTGAGTTATTTCTATAATAACTGTAAGACCAGTAAAAATAGGTTAGCAAGTGGCATAAAGCAGTTTTGGGAAAATAGTGATAAGTGTCCAACGGGGGCGGTTAGATGTTAAGTCCTCCTGCATAACAGGTATTTCTTTATGTTTGCTTTAGAAGGAGCTTAGCCAATAAATTTTGAATTGTTTCTATGAAAATTGTAAGATTGAAGAAAATGGCTCAGTACGAGGCATAATACTGTTTTGGAACAGTAAATCCAAATTTTGGGAAGTGTCCAACGTGGGTTGTTAGAGGGGATGCACATCTGTATGACAAGGTTTAATGTACTTTTGTTTTAGAAAGAACCTGTCTATAAAATTACAAGATTTTTTTATAATAAGCAATTGTAATACCAGTGAAAATAACTCAGAAAGCGTCGAAAAATAAATAGAAATTGTTGGAAGTATCCCAGGGGTGGTTAGACGCTGAGCACTTTGGTATGATAGGATTTACTTTATTTTTACTTCAGAAAAAAACTTTTACTAATATATTATGACTTCTTTCTACAAGAATTGCAAGGGAAAATGGCACAGTAAACGGCACAAACTCTGTTTTGGAAAAATAAATAAAAATTGCGGGAAGTATCCCAGGGGGTGGTTAGTCTTTAAGCCCTCCTGTACGACGGAAATTGCTTTACTTTTGCTTTAAAAAGCACTTAACTAACACGTTTTAAGTTCTTTCTATGGATCAGAAAAAATGGCTCAGTAAGAGCCAGAAACCGGTTGTGTAAAAATTGTAAGAAGAGTCCGAAGGGTGGGTCTTTGGGCCCTTCTGTACGACAGAAATTATTCGACTTTTGCTTCAGAAAGAGCTTAAATAATAACATTCGAGTTTTTTCTATAATGCAAACAGAGTACAAAGGGACGAAACCCGGTTTTGTCAAATTAAACAAACATTGTGTTGGTTTAACTAAAATCGTTTAAGTAGTCCAATTTCCACCCTCATTAAATATTTTATCGGCATTTGTTGACGTAGGGCCTAGATTCGTGTCAACATTAAATCTAACACGTTGTAAACTACAACTGTTTATTATCAATTTTAATGTCCATTGAAGCGAACCGTAACCCCGGATTAGGGCGAAGGGGAGGTAAGCGAAAAGGATCCTCCGTTCGCCATATGGCACACATTGGGTCTTGACACGGGTCTGTGGAAAAAATTATACCTGGGAGGGCTATCCGTGTTCGTGAAACGGATGCCACTCGCATCCGAGCCGTTAAAAACTAAAGCCGAATAAATATCGGAGTATTATACACAAAAATATCTTCAACTGGGTGAATTCATATCAAACCCTGATGAATAAAAATGCCTTTGAATGTATTATTCAATATTTCTCCCGTTAACTATATCCTATATGGATTTCGCGTACAAGAAATATTTTGGTTGGCGTTCCATGGGAAATAGACGGGGGGAAAATCACCCTTTCCCTTTAATTCAAGTTTTTCCCTTCGGTATATCAGGAAGTCCTGGGTTTAATCCACCCAGAATTTAAAATGTGAATAATTTTACGATATTACATTTAGCTTTAAAGAACTCGCAAAAATGATCTTTTGTCTTTCTTTTCTTTGTCATTAAATAATAAATTCACGGAAAACTTTATCGGCTTGAAGGGGTTCGCGGTAGCAGAGTAGGACTTGGTGGCCGAGCGGTTAGGATGTCCGACTCGTATTTGATACCATAGTCAAACCCTTGCACAGCTCATTTAATTTTAATTGTAAATAACACGAGGAAAGTATTTGTAAAGTCGTTTGACCTCTCGTTCCAGACACCCAAGGGTATTCTGACGTCGAGCCATCCTCTACGACAGGAATTACATTATTTTTGGGATCACGGAGGCCGTGTGGTTAAGTCTCACTTGTATTGAGCCCCAACTGGAATTTAATCGTTAATAATACGGAGAAAGTATTGTAAACTTGTTTGACTCCTCGTAATCGGACCGCAGTGGCCGATTTTGGTCGTCCGACTTGTATTTGATACCTTAGCGATCCTGCCGCAAATCTGTACATAGCCCGTGTAATTTTAATTGTGAATAACATGGAGAAAGCTTTGCAGAGTCGTTTGACCTCCTGTTCGAGACACCTAGGGAGAGGTAATAGGACGTCAACCCTTCCTTTACGACAGGGACTAGTTTGCTTTCGGAACAAGGTGGCTGAGTCCGACATATATTCAGCCACTTTAGCAAGGTATTCTAATGCTGTTCTTATCCCATGTCGACACCACCGAACAGTTAGTCGGACGTTAATTCTCCCATATGAGGCAATCTCCAGTATTTTTGTGACGAGCTGGTCCATTGGTTAGGAGTCCAATTCGTAATTGCCACATTATCCACCCTGGGTTCGAATCTCGTCATAGCCGACGATATTTTATCCGAGAACAATATAAAAAATACATGGCACCCAATATATCTTTCTTCGCGGTCTACCAAAAATATCTGTTGAAGAATTCACCTTCCTTTATTCTCGAACCACAAAAACTGCACTATCGGCTTCGTTGAAAATTTTCAGGATTCCTCGTTGCTTATTTATTTAGTCGTTAGAAGAGGCAGTACCTTTTTCGGGCTTATGCTTTGAAGTTACGCATGTTCCGATGTCTGTTCTGTCTTACGGCAAAGCAGGTTTCTGTCTCATTTTTTTCGATTTTTAGTAATTAAACATTTTCCTAAAGTTTTGCCTACTGAGTTTTTGATCTTTCTGGTTAAAATTTTGATGAACGTCTTTGATTTATTTTGTTCCATCATGATTTAGTAGTCAATCCAGTATCAATTTATTCCATTCGGCTTTTCCAAGGCATCCTGCTTCAGTTTGTACTTCTGGTTCAAGTGGATTTTCTTTCTCTTCCTTCCTGATACCAGAGCAGAATTACCTTCTTTTTTTCCCAAGAGTTGGTGTATTTCCATGACCAACCTTGAATTGACCCATGGAATTTCATTCGAGAATATATTGAAACAAGTTTTGCAAAGTGATTTAAAAAAGTGAGCGCGGAAAACCGGAAATAGACAAGTAAATAAAAATTGCGAGAAGTGTCCGATAGTTTAACAATAAATAAATAGTTCGGACGTTAAGCGGTATGGTTGGACATTAATTAGAAATTAAACCAACTTCGTACAATCAAACGACATCAAACAAGTTCAACGAATCCGTCCGTTTTCATTTAAGTTCGACACGCGGCCTAAACTAAAATTCCGGACAGTTTTAACAGCCCATTTAAAACTTGGATCGATCACACGCGAAGTTAACGTCTCAAACTTGATTTTTACTTGTACCCGGTATCCGACGTACCGCCTTGATGACGAAATTAAACACGTGTTAATTTCCTAAGGAAAACACGCATTACCCATAAAGTCGTGTCGTTACAATCTTATCTGAACGGATGAGTTTTGACACTTTATATTCGTACCAGTTCAAAGGGTAATCAACAACTGTCTGAATAAAATCTGTTAAAAGAACCCGTCCTAATTAGCGCGATATATTATTTTATTAGTCTGGTTCGCAAAATTTGAATTGGTTTTATTAAAACGATCACCTTACACGGGAATTAGTTTTTCTCTTGTACTGTTTTACCAATAGGTAATAAATGAAAACTGTTTGAAAAAAAAATATATAAAAAGAAAAATCTAAGGAAAATCTAAAAGACCTAACAGGGGCAATGTGATTTTCATAATTGAGGATTGGAGATGAAACGGCTTCCCCATGCTATCTATGGGGAAGTCGTCAAACTAAAGAAAACTTCCTGTATACTTTATAAATACAATCCAACTGAAAAAGTTGAATGCAACAATTTAAAAATAAAACAAATCCTGTATTGTCTGTCCTACCAAGTTTCCACTATGACGTCGGAGGAACGTCATCAAGTCTTTTCATAGACGTTAGGGCTGAGTTTTTCGTACGAAAACTATGGCGTCAGCGTAATTCGCGACCGTTAGAATGAATTCGTCGACCTTCGATCCGTGCCAAAACGGTGGCAATTGTCGATTGATGAATTATTAGTGAGCAAGTTAGCCAGCGTCCAAACGTCACCCGTTAAATTATGTAATCGATCAATTGTTAGACTACAAGGTACGTTTTACGTAGACGATTGACGAGTTTAGAGTGAAAGTCAGGAAATCGCGTGCAAATAAGAAAAATTAAATTTCTTAGCTTTAAGTACTTTAAGTCTTACCAACCCGTTGTACATTCTCAAAATGTATTTGTCGGCCCTTACACCACCCCCTTTCACTGGTCTTACATATATGTATTAACGATAAAATAAATAAAAAATTATTAATTAATAAAGGAATTTAACAGGACGACTTAAGGACTAACCACAGTTTGCGCCCTTCATATAATTTATCCATATCTGCTGTTCGGTTAATAGAGTCATTTTCATTGGTCTTCCAGACTATTATAGCAAATTTATTAGCGAAGTTCTTTCTAGAAAAAATAAAAAAAATTCTGTAGTAGAGGAGGGTTCAACTATTACCCTCCCTTTGAACTCTTTCCCCAATTTTTTTTCACAGCAGGCATTCGGTTATTACTGAGCCAGTTTCATTGGTCTTGCAATTATTATCGAAAGAGCTTAAAATGTATTATTAATTTTTTTAAAATAACATAATAATAAAATAATTCCTGTCGTACAGGAGGGTTTTAACGTCTAACCGCCCTTTGGACCGTTTCTACAATTTCTAACATTTTCTGCAACCGTTTTTCCGCTCTTTCTGACTTATTTTCATATGTCATGCGGTTCATTTTTCGGCACTTACTTCAACCCCCCCCCCCTCTTTCACTGATCTTACACCTATAATAGAAAAAATTTAAATTTTTTACTTCTTTTAAAAGGAATTCAACAGGAGGGCGTTAGGGCTAACCACGCTTTGGACCCTTCACACAATTTATCCACATCTGTTTTTCGGTTCATTCTGGGCCATTTTCATTGGTATTTTAAATTATTATAGCAAGAACTGGAAATTTATTACAGAAGTTCTTTCTAAAGGAAATTTTTAAAAAAATGTCGTACAGGATGGTTCAAACACTAACCTCCCTTTGGGTCCTTTCTTCACTTTTATTTATATTTTCGACTATTACTGAGTCAGATTCATTGGTTTTACAATTATTATCGAAAGAACTCAAATTGTATTATAATTTTTTCAAAATAATGTAACCCTAAAATAATTCTTGTTACAGCCGTTTTTCTGCCCTTTCTGAGTTATTTTCATTGATCATGTGCATGTTACAGAAAGAACTAACAATTTAAATAGTTCTGATGTCAAACTCCTCTTGCACAGGAGGGCTTAACCTCCAATTAAACGTTGAGTTGAGCGTCGCAGTAAAGTAGTCAGAACCACTTTACATTATTTTATATTTCATCTTTTTATGTATTAAAATTCTATTTACTTTGCCTGGATTCGAACACAGTATTGCTAGCGCGGTTAAATACAAATCACACTAACCCCATATCCACCCCACGTTCGTTTAAAAAATAAAAATAATATTTAAAAAAGTTTTTTTTTTCTTTAAATCCTGGCTCTTTGAAGAAAGTAAAAACGGGTTAAAAGTTGAGATTAAACAAGGGTAAAGACGTGTGTCACGGTTGAATTTACTTAACCTTTAGATCCCCGGCCGATGAAATTACTGTATTTTCACACTGCGTGGACTTTCTCAGTCGGAGATAGGAAATGAAACGTTAAAGTCATACGCGTCCATTTCCGGCCTTGTCACGGGCCGGCGTACATTAGTTCTCAGTTCCAACTCCTCTCGATTGAAACTTATTTTATTTGCTTTTATTTTATAACTGGATTTTGAATTTTGACGCGGCTGGTCGAAGAGAAACAGTTGAACGTAATTTATTCGCCGCCTTTTCAATTATTCTATTTGTTTTAACGTGTATTTTGGATTTTTTTCTCCGACTTTATTCCCCAGTTTATTTATTTATTTATTATTTTTAGTATGTTTGTATTTTCACATTGTGCAAAATTATCAGCTCGTCAGTTTTGCGGATTTTCATTATGAATCGTTCGACTTTCAAACCGATTACGTTTTTAATTATAACATCGAAGCTAAGTTACGAATAAAATATTAATATTTAATAAATCCGTTACTTTTTGTGGTCCGATTGACCAAATAATTTTTTTAAATTAATTAATCTTTATGTAAGGTATTGGTTGAAATGAAAACGTTGGTGTCAAGAGCGGGATTCGAACCCACGACCTTCGGCTTGATACACCGCTACTCTACCACTTGACCTATCTTGACTTCGATCATCCTTTTTAAAACCCTTTTTATCTCGACTAAAAACCTTAATTAATTGTAATATATTAGTTGGTCAAGCGGACCGCGAAATTAGTGAATTCAATGATTTAAAATGAAGTATACTTCATTAATAAATTAATAAAGCTCTCCGTGGTCATTTCATTTGTCGTCGAGAAGCCAATCCGATTACACGACATTTGAAAAATGGCAAAAAGGAGGGAAAATTCCAAAGGTGGGGTTGTTATGGGAAGTTGGTGTACGAGTGGATCGATGTCACGACAGCTCAAGTGGTAGAGCAGTGGCGTATTCAACCGAGGTCGTGGGTTCGAATCCCGCTCGTGCCATTGACTTTTATATCTCAACTAAAAACCTTAATTAATTGTAATAATCCCTTATGTTTAGTGGTCTGACTGTCCACGTTATTTCTTTCAGTTAATTATTCTTTTTATGTAAGGTCTTGTTTAAGATGAAAAAGCTAGTGTCACGCCTGGGATTCGAACCCACGACCTTCGGCTCAATATGCATCTGCTCTAATCGCTTGAATTATCGTGACATATCAAGTGGTCAGAGCAGTGGCGTATTCAGCCGAAGGTCGTGGGTTCGAATCCCGTCCGTGACTTTCATTTCAACCAACACCTTAAATAACGGTTAATTAATTAATATTTAGTTTTACAGACTCAGGTGTTTTGATGCTGCAGTTTGGTCTCTTCCGACCATTTTCAATAGGCAGGCTCGTTTCGCCCTTTTCCTATCACAAAAGGTTATTTAAAGTGATTTTGTTCTGTCTATTTTTGTAGCTCTGCCAGATGAAAATGGCAAGGGCAGACAGAAAATTATCCGAAACAAAGGACAGATATAATCATACTGCTTTATTTAAAATTTGAAGTGGCGCTCAGGCTTTGCAGAGTTATGAATTTTATTATCCTGTAGATCCATTAGGTTTCGTGGTCTGATCGACCAAATAAACTCTTTTCCATTAATTAATCTTAAGTAAGGTATTGGTTGAGATAAAAAAAAGTGTCTCGCTCGTGACATTGACCTTTTTTATCTGAACCAATACCTTAAAGATTAATTAATTGAAAAGAATTATCCTGTAACTTAGTCGCTTTCGATCGTGTGGGTCCTGCCGCTCCTTCGGCTGTATAAGTCAAGCTCGTTTCGGCTTTTCAACATCTTGAGAGCTGGGTCGATTTAACTAATGAAGTGGTGTCCACATGTGCCGAACACTATCAACCTTGTTGGTCCTGTTTATGAGAAAACACCACAAGGCCTCCCAGCCTTGGGTCAGATGACAAAATACTCAATCCAACCTAGACTTTTGATTGTTTTGAAAACGAGGGGGAACCGAATTCATTGTTTTTTTAATCATAAAATACAGTTTTAACTCTCACCCACAAAAAAAATAAATAAATAAATAAAATAATAAAAATAAATAAATAAATTATATATATGTATATGTTACAAACACGAACGAGGTATGGTCCAGAGTCTTCGTAAGTGGTTGATACTTCTAATGCTGAAAACGAAAAATATAGTTATATCATACCAAAATCTACTTATTATCGGACACGATCAAGCTGAATAAAATTTTTTCCTGCTTTACTGAGTACCAGTTTACATTAATCTAAAATTGTAAATTTTACCGATCGAAGTGATCACCATTTTTGTGAGTTTTCGAGGAAAGTATTTTAAAAAAATGCGGAAGATGTTGCAGTTAAAAATTGCATCCAGCGTTTTTTCATATATCAAAAGGGAATACGGTTTTTTTACTTCAACCTAATTCTTTTTAATTTCAAATAAACCCGTTTTAATTTCAAATTGGTTTAAGTTCAAATTAACCTGCTTTTATTTCACATTAAACTCTATGACTTCAAATAAACGATTTTTATTTTCAAATTCATATTTTTTCATTTATTAAAAGAAAACTGGATGTTATGAAATTTAAGCGTATAAAGAAAAATTTCTTAATTGTGATATTTAAAAAAAATAAAATAAAATAATTGAGATCTTAGAAAACGACCTGAAAATTAAGTACATTTAAAATTAAAATTTATATCAAAATTAAATGTTGGTTAATTTGAGATAAAGTGTTAAAAAAGTTAATATAAATACAAATATATTCTATTAATTCGACCTTTTTTTAAAATATACAATATTTGGTCTACAATTTTTTTTTTAATTCGCATTAATCTCGAAATAATAGAAAAATATTAATAGAAAAAACCATTTGTTTTTATATTTAATCTGAAGATTTAAATTGTAATTAATTTGCACGTGATGTTCTATATTAGAATCCATACATATATAAAAAGTGTCAAACTAAAAAAAGAATTAGGTTATTTTTTAACTTAATTTTGTTTAATTAGAATTGATTTTCATGTGGTCCGTCTCAGAAGTCTCAGATCAAAAGAAGAATCCATTTTTATGGCTATTGTTATATAATTTTTAATTTTATTTGTAATTAATTTTCATATAGTCCTCTTACAGCTCAATTATATTAAAGTTCAGCCCATTTTATATTAATATAAATATCAAACAAAAATAGAACGTATTTTTTTACTTTTATTTAATTACCTTTGATACTTATTTTTATATAATTTGTAATTTATATTTCAATGAAATTTTATAGTTTACATTACGTGCTTTTTTTCTATTTGATACCACATCCAATGTTATTTTAACGCTTTAAATAAAACTTAAATTAGAAATTAAAAATTAAAATTCAGAAAGTTTCAGTTTAAAGTTAAAACTTTAAATAGTTGAAAATTAAAAAGTTTAAATCCGCAGTTAAAACGCGTTATTTTAAAATTAAAAAGTTTAAATCCGCAGTTAAAACGCGTTATTTTAAAATTAAAAAGTTTAAATCCGCAGTTAAAAAGCGTTAATTAAAAATTAAAAAGTGTTGATGTTAAAAGAGTTAACTTGACGGAAAAAGGCTAGGTATACATTATTAACCGATAGTTGTTTAGCAACTATAAATTTGCCTGTACTACGTTTGTTTTCAATTTGTATGGAAAGTGATATCAATAATGCCAAGGTGGTCTAGGAACGCTTTCTGTATTGCATGCGAGAAAGAAAAAAAATTCAGTTGTTTGTCAAATGGTATAAGACAAAAAAAAAACTCCGGAGGGGTATTTATTTAAAAACACCCCTATTTGTCAACATAAATCGATCGATAAATCGTTTATCCCGACCTGCGGTATAAATCGAAAAAGTCGTTGTACACGTTCAGCCGTGTACGAGCCGTAACTAGTTGGTTTATTGACACTTTATGAAAAATTGATGGGATTTCCAATGTTGTACCGTTTGGTACCGGATTCATAATCAAATATAGTTCGATTTTTGCCCTTCTCGTGTGACCGGTTTTGAATATTTCATCGTACGACAGAAGTATTGGAGGTTATTTTTTATTTATATATTTTTTTTAAGGAGATACAGTTTTTATTTTCGAAACTGAAACGATGGAATAGTCAATTTGATCTAATAGGCTAATCCTCGTTACTGTTTCATCATTTGTCGTCGGCATGGGTTAATCTGACCAATGACATTCGAACAGAGGGGAATTTAAAGCCACCGTTTAAGCTTCATCGACCCCAAATTAACAATGACCTATCCATAATCCTTAATGACAAAAAGTCGAAGTTTTGAAAAATTATAAATTCACAACGATTATCGTTTTTATGCTTTGTTTATTTTAAATGTAATGATGTCTTTTTACCCCGTTTCAGTTGTATGTAAAACACCAGGCTTTAATTTTTTTGCGTCTTTTATTCTCCCAGCTTTGAATTTAACCAACAAAAATTGAACCAAGTGATACACAGTTTTAATTATAACAGTCAACTCGACTTCTTATTCAAGTTAAATGCCCTTTAAAGCCGTAGAAATAAATTTTCGTGTTCATGCACCCCCCCGCCCACACGACGTGATTTAAGTTGGATTCTTTCAGACACGCGTTTGAGCTAAGCAAACCTACGGCATTGTGCCGTCAGCACGCAACTGGGCCCGGTATGACTCAGAACAACCAAATAATAAACAAACTATTTCTTTCACACTCTTTCACGGTTGAGTTAGAATTTACCCTCTAAAGTTAGATTGATCGACTGAATAAACAACAAAACTAAGCCTCGGCTAATTGTGTATGACAATATCCAGCATGAGAAAGCGCTAAAATCAAGTAGCACCGAGCGTACTGACAATTCTACCGCTCAATATACTAAAAATAGATGGATAAAGATCGCAAAATTATTCACTATCTATTCTGAATCCACAACGACATGTTCGATTAATTGGGAAAGGAATTGACTTGATCTTCCTATTAATATATATATATATATATATATATATATATATATATATATATATATATAATTTCTTCCATTCATCCTTTTTATGCTATTAATATTTGTGTGGTGATTAGTGACCGTTAGTAGATGATTAATCAGAAATCGTGAGATGCAGTCTGGTGTGATGTAGGTTTCAGAAAAACATTTTCCTTGTCGTGGCAACGTTTCGATCTTTATTGAGATCATCTTCAGTGCTCAAAGTGTTTATTTTCTGCGTAAGCGTGCCATTATTGCGTGTCGCGTTGAGAGTGCCCACTACTATTAATATTATTATATTATTGTTATTTTTATAATATAATATTAACAGCAGTGGGCACTAATTACAATAATTACATATTTATAATTATTATTTCTTAGTACAGTTATTTTATTTCATTCATCATTTTTGTACTATTCCTGTATATCCTAGCTTGTATACTCTGGTCAGTTGCTCAATATTCAGATAAAGAAAGAAATTAGAAAGAATGCATGAGTAAATGTGTTTCTCTTTCATTTTTTTCTTTCTCTACGTTGAATTATGAAAATGATATCTCGCTGGTATATATCAGGCACGCCGCCGACCGCAACTTGGGAAATTAATTTTGAAAAAGACAAATGAAACTTGTTTTTAAAAATTATAAAAATATCAGTGGTTATTGTAATGTACGCTTTGGCTAGGAAGCCCATTGTAACATACTGTTGTTGTTTCCAGGAATATTTTAATATTTTCTTATGCTTTTTTACTCCCTTGTATACATAATATGAAACATCAATAAAAAGAGGAAGATTAACTGAGTAGATATCCATCTCACTTAGCCACTATCATAATATCTTTCTCTATCTCTCTCCCAGATCAAGTATTTCATCGACTACAACTTGGTAAAATAATTTTGAAAAGGACTTAAATGAATATTATTTTTTAAAGTTACGAAAATAACAGTACTTTTGGAAATTTGCACATTGACTAGGAAGCGCAAAGCTTATAACACGCTGTAGTTGTTTCCAGGGATTTTTCATTTTTTATGCTTTCTTTACTCCCTTGTACACGTACTATATATTGTATTATTCAATATGCACATAAACATCAATTAAGACATTTACGTGATATTCCTGAAACAACAAAACAAAACAACACCAGAATCTTTCCAATTCTTTTAACATTGCTACAGTTATTTCCATTGACTTTTAATTTTTTTACTATTTTTTATATTTGGTACTGCACCCCCTCCAGTCTAAGGTTCAATATACACACAGATAATGAAAAGGGAAAGAAAAGAAAGTGAAAGAGAGAGAGAGAGAGAGAGGGAGGAAGTAAGTGTCTTTCTCACTCGCTCTCATTCTTTGTTTCCATTTTTTTTTTAATGTTGGAAATTACGTCCCGCTCTACAAAACCAAGCGTCACATCGACTGTGAATTGATCAAGTATATTTGACAAGAACGTTTGTTGATGTTGCTTTAAAAAATTAAAATAATTCGAGTGATTTGTTTTTAATTTCTGCCTTGACTAGGAGGACGATCTTTTTATATCTGTTTATTTCTCAATTTTGAGCGTAAGAAAGCGATCACACTCTACTAAATCAAGTAACGAAGTTACGCATTGACTACGATTTGGAAAAATAATTTTAACGAGGATTTAAATTGATCTTGCTTCAAAAACGATGCAAATATCATTGGTTTTCGAAACTGGAATTGTTTCCAGCGATTTTTCGTTTTTCAAGTATTTGCAACATCATTTTGCATAGTCTTAGACATTGTTTATAATCTACTGTTCAATGCGCAGAAAAAAAAGAAAAAAAAAGAGGACGATTGATTGAGTAGGAGCTCCTCTCGCTTACGCGCCCTTTCCTTTTCATATTTGAACTAGGGAAAATCGTTCAAAAGCACCCAAATCAAATACAACATCGTCTACAACTTGGCCAAGTATTCTGGCAAGAAATTTAATTGGTCTTATTTTCAAAAGTTAAGAAAATGACAATAGTTTTCTACGTTTATTTACCGTGAATAGAAAACCCAAAGATTTTTTTGTTGTTGCTCTTTTTTCATGTGATTTTAATTTTGTGTAGATGGTAGGTGTACAAAATTTAAATCACGGGAAACAACTGCTGTAATTTTAGAAGCTTCCTTGTCAAACCGTAAATAGTATTTTCGTAATTTCAAATGCAAAATCCCTTGTCACAATTAATTTCTTAAGTCGAAGCCGATGTGCTGCTTGTTATAGAGGAGTATGATTCTCAAAGAGCATGAAATTGTCCCGGGTTCGTTGCTCTTGAAAATTTAAATTGTTCCTTATTCAATTACGGTTTCTAAATTTAACAACGGTAAACGACCTCTCACTATATATTTCTCTCGCTTTTGTTGATTGTATTGTAGAATACATTATATACATTTGGGGAACGAGGTCGTGTCACATTGTCCCATTCCCCAAAAAGGACTTGAATTGTACCCCATCATTCACCGAAGAAGATTCTCCGAGGGGCTATGAATTATCTAAATGGAATTCAAGTCGAGGGCAAGTTTACCTGTTGCCTGACACATTTCAAATCGGAATTAGCAAGATGTGTCATGTTCGCAATCGTTCGACTGGATGGGCCTGACAAAAGATCTTTGTCGGAGCAGGTAACGACATCCCAGACGGGCAACTTGCACTATGGCTAATTGAACGGTTTTTGTTGATATTTGTTGCGATAACGTCCTTTCGAAGGCTTGGCCTAAACCAAGAACTTGTTAAATGAACGGAAGGGAGGAGTCCTGAAGTTTGTTGAATTAATGGAGTCGATACATAAAAAGAAATCATCTTAAAACTATTCCGACTGCTGCCGAAGAGATTTGTGGCAACGGGTTTTCGGAAGTCAGACTGATCGAGGCCGTCGCCTCACAAGGGAGCAGTTTTGGTCCCATCCTATATAAAATTTATACTGCTGATCTGCGGTTATATCCTAACACCGTCCTTACAGACTATGCGAACGACATAGCTATTTATCTCCCAACTCCAATCCCAAACAAGCTGGTGGAAAGCGTTGGTGCAACGGAAAATGAAATTGAACTTGGACGAATGAACGTTAATTACGATCACGCTTATTACGTATATACGTTAAAGATAAATCGCTACCGACAGCCAAGTAAGTCCTCACACAAAACTAAGCAACAAGAACTAAACAGACAATTTGGACAATTGCGAATACTTATAAGACCGAAATTGAAGAAAACCAACTTTATACAAAACATTACTTCGGCTTAGGAATTGTGGGGTACCATCAAGCTATTCATCGTAAACATACGACACTCCAATGTTTCAAGCCATCCTAACCCTACTGGTCAAGCCATTTCATCCCATCCCAAAAGATCCCCCAGGTCGCTTCTGACGCCGATGGCCCAGTGAACTACTCGCCTGAACCCGATAACAAACTGACTGCCAGCATTTGCCGGTTTCTCCATAACACGTGTCCTTCGGGTGCAGTTCCGGCCCTAGCGTAAGTGCTTTCCCTGGGATTTGAGACCATTAAAACTACTTGCATGGTGTAAAATTCATGTACAGGATACAAATAAATATTATAAAAAAATTAATCAAGGTTTTTAATTGAGATACGCACGCCTATACGGAAAATTCAAAAGGTTGAGTTGAGATGGAAAGTTGGTGTCCGAGTCGATTGATAGCTCAAGTGGTAGAGAAGCGGCGTTAGGGTTTTTAATTGAGATAAAAAAATTCAATGGCACGAGCGGGATTCGAACCCTCGATCTTCGGCTTGATACGCCGCTGTTCTACCACGAGCTTGAGGTCAGGATATCTGAAGATAGTGGGTTCGAATCCCGCTCGTGCCAGTGACTTTTTTATCTTAATTAAAAACCCTAATTAATTGTTTTCTAAATTTTTGTACTGATCGATAGTTTGCTACTTAATTTTTCCGTTAAAATCAAACAAAAATGAATATCCATTTCTACATCATACGACCTCAGGCTACAATAAAAATAGAAATGTTTTAAATATTCATTAGAAATGATTTTGAATGCATGTCGTGTGCGGCTTCCTCGGCGTTTCCTGAGCTGTGTTACGACAGCGGTTGAACACAAATACTGAAACATCCACTGCCTGAAAAGAAACTTTGTCGTATATAATATTAAACGCATAGTCAGAGTAACGTAGAAATACGTAATAAATTTCAACCCTGGAAAAAATTCCACGGTTTAATTTAAATGAAATGAAACAGCTTAACTTAGGAAACACAAATTGGACTGTTAATAGTATCCGTTTTCAACCGAAAATAGTCGGGACGAATTTAGTTCCAACGCAAATACCAGGAGGGCTTGCAAAAATATTTGTATACTTTGAAACTGTTACTTGTTGAAATTTATCTGTTTGTGCTACCCTGTTTGAATTGGATAAATGGATATTTTTATCCTTCGAACCTGCTTTGTAACAACATTGCTTTACATTGTTTGTCTCTAAATCATATTAATGGCTGTATCTCAACGGGTTTTCGTCAAAATAAGAAACTTCTATATTTAACAAAGAATTTTCCGAGATGCAAAGCATAATTAGACCTTTAAGGGTTTATACTACAAGGAAATTATCAAATAAGACGAGGGCTATTAATATATTAAAAAGAAACAAGGTCGGATTTTGTGGCATTACACTGGCATCTCCCTGCAAAGATGAGAAATGAAACAGGAAGTTGACCTAAAAGATCCCCTCAAACGCATGTCATACCGAATGATGCACAATTAAAGTAAAAAAGCGTAAAAAGGCCTTAAAGGACTCGTAATGAGGGGAGGAGGAATTAGAGTAACGCCCAAATACAAGTAGGAGGCCCATTCAGAGGTTAGAAGGATCCATAAACTGCGAGGATCGTAAAACCTACCCCTGCTATTTTTGAAAAGAGCCGAGTTTGATTCGGATCAACACGTTGTCTTATTAAACGGTTTTACAAACTTTTAATGCACAATGGCAAGGCGTTTTATGACTGATAGAAGTATAAAACGAAACTCATTCTTTACCTTCTAGTTAAACTGAGGAAACATATTTTTCTACATTCACCTTACACGATTCTGTAAACAATTAACGTTGCCAAAGAAAAAGTTCTAGTTTATACATACATTCCTAGATCCTAAAATAAGTGGGACTGTAGGGCAAAGAGAGAGCGGACACCTTTGTTAAAAATTTAGGGGGGGGGGCGTACCGGGGGACTTAACGCTAACAGCTCCCAACCTTTCGGTCGCATGGTGATGCTCACTACCAATGAGGGCGTAAGACAAAAAGACAAACTGAAAATGAGGAAGCGATGGAATTCACTGGCTGACATAAATAAACCAAGGATAAGAAATCTTAATTCCCGACAAAATGTCTCTATTCCAAGAAAAATTACCCCACATCCAACCCCATTCTCGTCTAATAGTATCAACCCCTACAACCCAGTAAGGCGACTGAACCGGATATGGGCTTGTGGTCTCCTTATGCTACTTGCACACACACCGATTTTGGACGGCCGGTTTTTTTATCGGTCTTCCAAATTTCAATAGTGAACCACAGGGGGGAATGGTACCTGGCACACACGCCGACCTCTGATCGGCACCGGCAAAATGCCGGTCAACTACCGGCATTTGTCTGTACCACCGGCACGTCCTCGGCATTAACGGGAAGCAGTGGCGTACATGACTAAATACACGCTTGCACACTCACTGATTTTTTACCGGCCGACCATTCCAGTCGACTGCTCGGAGACCACGTTTGGTAGTGCCAGTGCGTTTAACGTTTGCAATGGGTGAAGTTGTTGAAATTGATAATGATATTTTAATATCATTAGTGGAGGCAAGACCGGTTTTGTGGGACAAAACATTGAACTTATTTAAAGATAGAAATCTCATCCAGGACGCATGGAAAGAAGTTTGTTGTGCTCTGCAAAACGATTTTGAGGATATGGAGGATAAGGAAAAAAATGCATTTTGTATTACGTATTGAATATACTCGTGTCGTGACTGGAAAGGACGAATTGTAAGTAACTATTCAGAAAGAAACGATGTAGTGTTTTATGTAATTTAATTTATTATTACAAGTTACATCGAGCAAATAGTATAGTATTGTACAGATACTGATTTATCTAGGATGCAAGTGGGAGAGAAACCAGCCTTTTTATGAAATTGAGGGTGGGTGCAGATAATCGAGTAGTTTCAATTAATTAAAGTTTTAGTAGTAGAGCGGGATTCGAACTCACGATCTTCGGCTAGCTACGCCGCTGCTCTACCACTTGAGCTATCGTGAACTCGATCCACTCGATCACCAGCCTCCCATCCTTACCTTTTTGCCATTTTTCAAATGTCGTGTAAGCTATTCGATTTTCGGCGACAAATGAAATGTCCACGGGGAGCTTTACTGAAGCTATGCTATATCGAATGGATCGAGTTCACGATAGCTCAAGTCCCGAATCCCGCTCGTGACACTGACTTCTTTTATCTCAACTACAAACCTTAATTAATTGAAAGACATTAATTGATCAAGCGAAAACTAGTGAATTTAATTGAGTAAGTTAAGATAGGTCACGAGGGCATCGCTGTTTTAAACGGCGTAGAAGATTATGAAGGTAGGACGTTAAGGGAAGAGTTTAACCTAGTGGGTTGAGTGAAGGTTTAGAGTGGAACTTGAGGAAGCGTTTTCTCATAAGATACTTCACGAGTGGGATTTTAAGCTACTTATGGATTATTTGATTAGTGAAGCAGAAGGGGACATTGGGGACACGGTGGAGAACATCAGATTGAAGAATTGAATTCATCTGATGTTAGAGGATTTGACAGCTTTGAGCCCCATAGATCACCCCAATGGTAAGTCCAAATAGTGTTTTTAAGCGGTTAATTTGTATTCTTAGTTTTGATTTTGGTCCCAGTGGGCGTCTGAATGACCTATATCTTTCGTCCTTGTCATTGTAATCTTTTATTTGCGTACCATGTAAGTCATATATAAATAAAGCTCATGTTTTTACACTTGCTGGGCATGTCTGACGTTTGAGCGTAAATGTCACTTTGTTGGCTTTTGGCTCGTTCAACCTGATCCGCCACCGAGTGCACCAGTCGGTAACGTGGTTCAGGTGTTGTTGGTTTGCTTCTGTGGCTAGGACAGGATCTGTTGTGAGTTGTTTAGTTGCATAGGAATGCCAGCAGAGTACATCGTGTAAATTTCTGGACCTAGGATATTTCCTTGGGAAACTTCTCACTTTAAGCTATCGATCCGATATGAAGGATTTCAGGACGAGATATTTGGCGTGAGGTACGTTTTATCACGTAGGCCGGGGTGCCTCACACAAAATATAATGTAAACAATAAAAACGAATTGTGTCTCAAATCATAATGTATATAATTTTTACAGATTGTAATTAAATTTATAAAAAATATTAATAATGAAGGAATTAACAAGATATCTGGATATCTCTTCCTCCTAAAACTAGGCTTCGAATTCCGTTATATAAAGGACTCTTCCCCCTCCAAAAAAATTCATTAATGAGTTATAGACTACGAGGTCCAATATGCCGAGAGTATGACTCATCAGCAATTAACAGATCCAGATATAAATGAGGACTGGAAAGCCCTTCGAGAAAGGGCTCTTAATTCGGATCGTTAAAATTCAATGGGCTCGTTATCGTGCTCAGAAATCAATTTTATCGGAAACACGAACGGAACGGGCTGGTAAAATATAACATTTGACGTCTAAAATAGACCGTTCTTTTTTAAGCCGGTCTAGCTAGCGGATGTGAGGTCCAACCTTATGCCCGCTAATAAATAAGTTTTATTGAAATTCTCTGTTCACTGCACTCACTGGGTTCTCCTTAATTCTGCTACCCGAAATATAGAAGTCTTGATCAAATTGAGAACTCCGTGGGGCCAGATGCGCCGTATCATAATCGTATATCAATAAAAAAGGATAAGGAACGATGGGTATCTTCAGTTGTAAAAGAAAAGAGAAGGAATACAAGAGCGGACTCCAGATGTTACATCCTGTGTAAAAAAATCTTCCCTTCGCTTGTCGTTCAATTAATCAACTCGTCCTAGATTAGATCAAATAATGGCTGCCGGCTCAGAATCACTCTCCTTTATGTCTTGAGGCCTAATAATCGCCGGGCAAACATCGCCTGCACGAGCCGGCCATAGTAGATACCATCAACAAGTATGAACAATTTTGCATGAAATATTTTTAAATGCCCCAAGGTTTCTTCTGCAAACTAAATACAATTTGGATTTACTGGTAAAAAAAATAGAAATCGACAAATTGTTCTAGCAGGGTTTAAAATAATGAAATCCTAGACTTGGGGAATTCAATTGATTATGTACATAAAATGAGAGGTTAATGGCCCGACAAACAGCAGTGGTCATCGCCGGCTAACTACGTTTTACTTCATTTTCTGGTCTTTCAGACGTATTTTATTTTAAACTGATGCCATTTGGGCGTGTCGATCTGGTTACTGACTCTTCCTTTAATATGTATAAGACGAAGTTCTCCTAAAATGCTAGCCTCTCGTTTGTATCTCAGGTTGTCAACTCTTTATAGACACAAAAGATACAATTCATATATGTACTTCACCACAAAGAAATCTGGTCACATTCACTTCCCCACAGTATTCTATATTCCTCGGGGAGGGGTTACATAAGAAACCCTTCTCGCTCCATTCTCACTAATAACCAAGTGATCACTGTAAGGTAAAGGTCCCCGGTTCTAATCCAGCGGCCCTACTTTCGGACCCCACATACTTACAAATGGGATTTTTATCAAAAACACTGGCACCCCGAGGGTTAATATAACTTAATTTAAATCCACTTTTACACAGAGGAAACTATGAAGCGACTTAGGTGAAATTCATGTACCAAGAAGGCAAGCAAACATAAAAAAATAATTACTTAATGCTTTCCCGGCGCCTAGGGCCAATTGGCAAAATCTAAAAAATGTTAAAACCTAGGTATTATTATGTATACTAAAAGAAGACAAATCTTTTTAACAGTTTCAGTCATTTTGGATTTGGTCAAAATTCAGAGGAATTGTGATTGGTTTTTCTTTTGGTGGGGGCGTCAGTGGTCGCAATGGCTTAGGCACTGACACGACGCTGATCACTGTAAGGTAAAGGTACCGGGTTCGAATCCATTCGAACCTGACATACTTATATATATATTTTTTTTAACACCTGCACACCGAGGGCTGATATAACCTCAGCTGATATTCCCCTCTTAAGAAAAAAAATTAAACCAGACAGCTGTAGGCCGCACATTTACCCCAGAATGCTCGACATTCCTCGAGGCCGCGTTAAACAACCCCGTTTTTCACGCTAGTAAATGACGTTCATTCTTATAATTAACATAAAACAGAACACAGAAACAAAATTAGTAGTACACACAAATTTAAAAATGCCTATGGCCCGGAGGTACCGTAACAGACGAAATAATCCTATAAACGTCAAGCCTTCTTCAATTAAAAAATGTGTTCGACCCATAATATTATCCTTGCCTAACGATCAACTACTCAACTCGGTTCCTTTCCGGCCAGAAGATGCCGTTGAGTTGTTATTCTTGTATGACCTATGCGCAGCCTTGCCAGTATGGCCTTTTCCCTTTTCGATACGTTCTCCGTGGACTACGGACCAACGTCTTTCTTAACTGCCACAATTTGGCGGAGTTATTTTCCTTCGCCTTTTACTCTATTCTCTCTAGCGGAAAGGCTGATTGATTAAAATTCAAAATAAAAATTTCAAGGATGAAAAACATCGCGCTATTCTCAGTTCGGTTTTAAACGTCGGGTTTTTCTATTAATAACGATAAACCCAGCAGAACCCCGACATTAAATAAGTTCGAGCGTGAATTTGTAGCGTCCGGGAAATGTAAACCAGCTGTTAACATAGATCGGTACATGCCTAGGGATACCGTATGTTAACACCCAAGATACAAGCATTAATTAATAACTAATCGATTTCCTTGAGCAATTACTAAGATTAATGTGATTTTATTTTTAATATTTTTTGTCGATTGGTATTCAGAAAAATATTGTTCTCTCTTCATTTTAGCGTGTGCGTACTGACAATACATAACAATTGAAAACGGTTTATTGTACTATTTGACAAATATTATTGCATTTCTTTTTTTTTATTACTTCGGGGAATTAACGTTAATTAATAAACGAATAAAATGTTATTGTTATATTATTTTGCATAAAATGAACAATCCGGAGAAGGTAAATACGTACGGTAATTCTAACCGTTTCATTCTTGTTATTCAGAAGTTATAATTGCGTTAACTACAAAGCTTGAGTTCAAGTTTGTAAAAGGAAACCGATGTTGACCCAAATAACACCGTCTGATTTTAGCATAAACAATGCATCAGGACAATGGGATTTGACTCCAAACCGTCGCAAGTAAATTTGAAAATCATGAGAAACAAGTGCAGTAATGGAAAAAAGACTTCTTCTTTCTGAGTGTAAATATGTAAAAAGAATTGTTTTATGTTCATAATTTTTTAAATACTATTTATTTAATTCCTTTTGAAAAATTTTCGACCGAGGCGTTGTCAAGGATGTACACGATTTGGGAGTTGAGTTATCAATGTTGAAAATTGAGAAAGAAAAAAAGAGAACGATTATAATCACATACTTAATCTTAATCGTCTTTGATTTTTCATTGTCTCCTGTATATCGAGCGGTATAATACACTATATTTCGCTAGGAAGGCTGTTTTCTGTATACATGAATAATTAAAATATTAACTTTAGTAATGTAAAAAGCTTTTCCGTTAGGTTTAGAAGAACATTTTCGTTATTGTATCAACATTTCGATCTTTATTGAGATCATCTTCAGGGCTCAAAGTGTTTGTTTTGTGTGTAGTTGTGTCAGTGTTGTGTGCCTTGTTGACAGTCTCTAATCTAAACAAAAAAAGAAATACCTTCAGCCCTGAAGATGATCTCAGTAAAGATCGAAACGTTGGCACGATCAAGAAAATGTTCTTCTAAACCTACGTCACACCAGACCGCTTCTCAGGATTTCCAAACAATAATTACCTTCTAAATTTTCAATAATTCAAAGTCAGTCACACCCTCAAATCAAACACCACTGCGACCACGACTTGGTTAAATATTTGGTCACAACGGATTGAACCGATCGTTCATAAATAATGAAAATTCAATCGCTTTCGACATTTTCACATTGTCTAGGAAGTCGCATTACTTGCTTCCTTTGTTTTTCAATTATTTTAATTTTTATACTGTATTTGTATATTTGAAAAAGGAACCCTATTATAATAAACACTCGATTTATATTAAAACATAATATTTTTCTGTATGCGCTTTTACGAACAAATAAAATATAGAACTTCTGTCATTATATTAAACCAGAAGGAAATCTGTATTATTTAGGTGTTCAGAGAAGGCAGATTAAAAAAAAAAATTGTAAATTGTAAACTTGTAAGATATACTAAACTAAGATTGTAAATCACGTCGGAGTAAGGTCCAAGAGGCCTTCTGCAGATTACCACTTTCAACGGGTCCTACTCCATTCATATTAACACGGTATTCTAACTATTCCCTCCCCTATATACACATCCCCGAGCATCTGCCATGTTATACATTTGTAACGCCTCTCGTACAATGCTTAAATCATGAATATAACATAGACCATCCCATAGTTGAGTTTTTTAATCTTTTATGACTCAGCATACGCTTTTGAATATTTAGCCTGTCGGTTTTGTGCCAAGATTCGGCTTTATTAGAATAACGACCTTTATGGAGTTGAATTTTCAAAGATTTTTTTTTTCTGTTTCAGGTAAGAAAGTTCAACCATTGACGCGATTCATGTTGCAGGAAAGGTAACACTGTCGCCTCGAATTCCTGCCAATTTTCCAACAATACTATACCAGAAAAGAGTTATTCTGTATAGGGGAATGTAAAGGAAAAGGATTAACGTTTAGTGAGATTATTAGGGTTAAAAAAATGATAATCTTTCCCTGTAAAATCTGCCATATACTAGCGAACTGCCCCCAATAAAATACGTTAAGTGGAGGTCTCTCGTTTGAAATACGACCATTTTGAAGTGGTGAGGAGCTGTGAAGAAGAGTGCGTAAAAAGCGCTATTAGCCTCTTATACAAAACCACAAAACGGAATGTAAAGAGCCGGTGTAAAAACGGAGTAACTTAAGACTTCCGAAAGGCTTACGTGGAGCAGCCCTGAGATGGAAACCCTCTGCAGTATATTAGCGCCCTTTAAACTCCTAAACAGCCTTCTCTAATTTTCTTTTCCTTCACCCTTTTTTTTCCTAGAAAATAAAATAAATTGATTTGGTAAATTGTAAGTGCTGTTGGGCTTTTCTTTACTACTTTTAACAAACTTCCTCGGAAATCTTCCGAAATAAAGCAATCATTTTCTTTACTACCGTTGCCCTCACAATAAATTACTTCCTTATCTGGTGGAAATTATCAGTTATAAAACCCTTAAAAACGTCCATCGTTTTTCGTCCTATCACCCCTATCAGTTTTATTCCATTACTTGACAAAATACTCGAACAACACCTCTTTAAACACCTATAATTTCCATTTATTCGGGTGGGAGACATCATTGCAACCTCTATTACAGGGAAAGAATGTTCCATTGATATTTCTCGAACGTTCTCTGGAAACCCAAGGGCATCGTTTCAGAAATATCACGAACACATCCCTTCTGTATTAGCCTTTGTATATTTTTGCGAAAAAAGACGGCAGTATCGAATATGACAGAATTTTTGATAGGAATTGAATAGGTCTGTCTGAAGTGTACACCGAATACGGAATGGTACCAAAAGTCTTGCCTTGCGATACTCCCGCTTCGTCATGGAGAAGGGAAAGAAAAATGTTTCAATTTAGTACCTTTATACAGACAGAATTTCAGGACGTAATGAATTGAAATTAGACGCAAAAATAGATTCAATAGCGGCATCTAGAAACATTTAGTTCATTTTATTTCTGTTTGGAAGAGTTGTTCAAGAATAAACTCGATCAAACCCGAAGAAACCCAATTTGAATAAATAACCTACCACCGTATCATCTTTCTTCCAATATACATATATATATATATATATATATATATATATATATATATATATATATATATATATATTGTTACTGATTTAGACGATGTAAAAATTGTTTGATGCGAGGACTGTAACGATTGTTTTATGCTTTCT
>CM077101.1:27324921-27342274 GCA_039619505.1 Cimex hemipterus
ATATATATATATATATATATATATATATTAGCCCTCTCTAACCAAATATAGCCCAAAAAAATTAGAGTGTTTAGGAAGGCAGCTTTTGAAACCCTGGAAAAGCGCGGGCATTGCACTGCATGTACTTCATTCTAAAACCCTATCTGATCAAAAGCACTCTATACGTCCATCTTCCCTCTAAGAACTTCCGTGACATTCTCTCCTGGTTCAAGAAATGGAGGATCAGACTCAACGAGACCTTCGCTGTCTTATCTATCCTCTTATCTAAATCAAATCTTTTCTTCTCTCAGCATTTGGGAGGTTACATGGACAAAAGTCTTACTTGGAACCACACGCTCCGTGTATCGAACCTCACTATCCAAACATTCAGTACATTTTTTTCGTCCCCCAAACCGCAAGAAGTCAATTATCATAAAAACCTGAACGCACATCTCAACATCACGTCCAACACCCGAACCCCTTCCCCACATTCTTCCGTGATGCATGAAGCGCCAAGGATATCGAGATTTCTTCCATATTGGAGAAAGCGAAATTGGGTGAATATAATAAAATTTAAAACAGGTGTGTCAACTTTATACTGTTAATTTATCGTCCCATTTCATGTGTTATTTTATTAATTAAAAAACATAGTCTTGTAAGGGACTCCTCCCCGTCAAAATTTCACCCTCTTGGCAATTTCAAAATCCATTACATCCAAAATTCACAGAATTATTTTCTATCTAAAGATAATCCTGCTTATAATGCAATCCGTTTGTTACTAAAGAATGAATATCGAAAGACCTGCATCGAGCTAGTCCCGTGGGGTTCGCTGGGATGGTTTGTTTGTATTCCAAATGGGGTGTTTACAGAAATATCCTACTTTTCTTCATTCGTTGAATTTGTCAAAAAAATAAATTTTTTATTTCCTTAAAGTTCAATTCTTTTGCAGAACACTTTGTCTGTTAACGCTGGATAGCTATAATATTTTTTTCCTTTAAATCGATCTACCGGTTATCAATAAAACAGTAGCAGCCTGAAGATCGCTGATATGTGACAGCTGATTCAATTAAAAACTAATTTTAAATGTCAATCAAAATAAAATGAATCAATCATAGCGATTCCCTTCAAAAGTTATGATCTTAATAATTGAACAGGTAGAAAGACGTAATTAAATCTGAAGGGTTAAAGCTGTCGTAATAAATTCATACTAACTCAAATAATAAATTAAGGAAATTTAACGTTTATATAATGACTTAACATATTTAAAATGGCATACGTAGAATTGCACTATAACAAAAGCACCGATTTATTTATAATCTTCATAAATATCTAACCCAGTTTAGACTGATACATCAGCTTCGCCGGGCGCTGATCAACTAAAAATGTTTCCTCTCTATAAAATCGATACAAAACTCCTTCCTTTATTTTTTTTCAACGAACGTCAAAAGAATCGTTTTACTATGATTAAGGATTTTGAAGGAAAGAATACCCGAATTTTGAAAAATTACAACTGCTCAGGTGGAGCATTTTTCCGACCTAGCTCAAAATTTTCATGTTTCCGGCCAATTTTCGCCGAAAAAACGGTACACCCAGCAGACAAATAAAATACACAACAAAAGAGAAAGAAAAGCAGAAAGGGTTGGAGAATTGCAGGTCTATTCAGGCGAGCTACACCGAAATACTTGATTTTCAACATTGATTTCGGGGTCCGATTGAAGAAACATCTTCTTTAAATTAATTAATATTTATGTAAGGTATTGGTTGAGATAAAAAAAAGGCAGTGTCACGAGCGTGATTAGAACCCATGACCTTCGGCTGAATACACCGCCATTGTACCACTTGAGCTATCGTGACTTTGATCCACTGGACACCACCTCCCCATCTATTCCTACAACCTTTCGAATTTGCCCTCCTTTTTGCCATTTTTCAAATGCCGTTTTGTCTATTAGATTCTCTGCGGCAAATCAAATGGCCACGGAGAGCTTTCGTTAAGATATACTTCATTTTACTTATTAAATTCGTCAGATTTACTGATCCGATTGACCAAATAACTTCTTTCAATTAATTCATATTTTTATGTAAGTTATTGGTTGAAATAAAATAAAATCGAAAGGGGGGGGTGAGATGGAGAGTTGGTGTCCGAGAGGATCGATGTCACGATAGCTCAAGTAGTAGAACAGGGGCGTATTTAGCCGAAGGTCGTGGGTTCGAATCCCGCTAGTCACATTGGCTTTTTTATTTCAACCAAAACCTTACATTAAGATTAATTAATTGAATAAATTGTTTTAACTTTTCTTCAAGTTCAGAATCTTAGTGGACCAGATTTGTGTGCAAAAACCATTGTATTTTCTGGATAAGAGTCAAATTAGATAAGTTTTAACTTATTTTAACAATTCATTTCAGGCTATTTTGTTTTTCTAACAAAGGCCAGTTTTCGTTACCATTTTCTTAAACGATATTTGGTCTATTAGAAAGAATTATTTTTTATACAATTTAAGAATTTGTCAATGCATGTTCAGCAAAAAAATTGAAAATTTTTGTGACACGAAAGAATTAATTAATGAAATACAAAATGAAAAAATAAATCGGTTCAATATGATGACGAGTTTAGGAAAAGGTGCACCGAAAAGTGAAACAAAAAGAACCATTTTTCAGATAAAATTTTTCCGATTTAGCTTGAATTTTTCCACTTGCCCTAGAGTCGTTGTTTCAGTTGAAAAGTTAAGAGACGAAGCTTTGTAGGTACCTCAACACAAGGTAGCACTTTTCAAAAAATTATTTTCCCCACTTACAAAGCTCGAAATCTTATAAGACAAATTTCATTCTATACAAAACAAAAGGTTTTAATTTATAATATAAAAAAAAAATTTGAAAAGTTGATTCTTTGGCCAGAAAAACGGTCGCCCTTAACCTATCAAATCTCAACAGTCCTTTTATTTCACACGGGTCTACCCTTGAATAAAAAAAGGAAATTCCAGAAGACCCTGTTGATAAACGACGCCTACAACAATGGATTATTTATTGCACATTTTATGCGTCCTATCTGAGCACGAGGACCTCACTTTGCATTTTAACTTCGCAGAGGACGGATATAACAAACCGTCTAATGACCTCCTGAGACCTCTTCCAAGTGGTAAGTTTTCAATTACAGACAAAAGTAACGGACGGAATTACCCGCTTATTTCCCATAAACGCACAGAAGACATAATTCGCCTAGTAATTTCAATAGAACCATCCAACACGAAAAATTGGATACCGCTGATTGGATTTTATTGAAATTGTTCGAAAAGTGTTCGTAGGTTTTTATAATTATGTATTTAAAAAAAACCTGTTTCTAATCTACCAGGTCTCCGTCTTCCATATGTTTGAACCCTTGTTAAGGAGCCTATTTTGTAAGTTAGACTTTGGACCATCTGTTTTTTCCTCTCCACGAGAGTCTGCGAGGGCATAGTGCGTATTGTATTAACCAACTGTTCAGATTTCCTCTCGGCAAGTGTACATAGTAACCGTTTCATCTTAACTCTTTATAATACAGTCACAATATTTTTCTTAATCGGAGCTCTTATTTCTTTCTTACTTCTCAGTTTTAAATATTAGACTTCAAAAAGCCCGCAGTCAACTAAGTAATAAAGTCTCTCCTTCTTTTGTTATTTAAGAAGTATTATAACACAAAATATCCTTTAGATATATTCACTCAATCTTCGATAGTTTCTTAAAAGTATGAATATTATGTTTTCAAGGCGTCATAAGACATTATTTCTTCTTGTTTAATGGGTGTTTTTGAGACACTAGGTTGAAAATATTACACACGTGCCCGATTTCTTTTCCATTATAAAGATGATCCCAAAGCCCTATAAACCTAACTTCCTACGTCAATCCTATCGCCGAATAAGCTTCTTACCTATCCTAGGAAAAATCCGCGATAAGCTCGTTCTGAAAAGAATCCTTTCCATCCTAAAATAACAAAACGTTATCCCATCTCACCAGTTCGGCTTCCGAAAACAGAACTGCAAAAGTCAGCAATGCTGGCGTGTTGTAGACGCGATGGCTTCTCCACTTGATAGACATACGCATTTGCTATCGAACTTGAAGAGCATTTTTTCGCTTCGTCTACTTTCTTAACCGCTTCATTCAAGTCGGCCAGGGAACATCCGTCTCCGACTGCTAACCTCGTAACGAAGGTGTGTCTCATGGTTGTATCCTTGGTCTCCTCCTGTATTCCACGTATTACCCATCAATGACATATGAAAAAAGAGGCGAATGAAAATGAATGTTGATAATCTCCGTCGTGGAATAAAGATGCTTAAAATAATATATACTTTCCTGCAGTTAATTATGTCCTACTAGACTTGGAATCAAAAGCAAACCAACTCTCTCACTACTAGACAAGGTGACACTTTACAATAAACAGTTTGATACACGATGCGATAATAAAGCCCGTTTTTACTACGTACAGCAAGGTACAACCAAACATTCCAAATCTCTCCACATTAGAAATAAATCGAAGTATCAAAAAATAATGGGAAAGAAGGAAAAAACCTCCGTTAAGAATGTTACCATCTGCTGATATACTCATGAATCTAGAACGCAACGACGTACGGGACAGGATTGTTCGTTTCTCGAACCACATACTCAGAAAACAACGAAAAATACACATTATATACAAGTAGTACCTTCAACAAGCGTTTGACCGCGTGTGGCACAGGGGACTCATGTACAAATTAAAGCGTGTCTTTCCAAATACTCTTTACCTAATCTTCCGCTCTTATGTAACAGAGCAGTTTTTTCGGCTCTCTAGCCTCGGGAGTACCGCAGGGCAATGTGCTCGGACCAATCCTCTACATCCGTTATCCTCCAGTTCCCACTAAACCTACCATCCTACTTGCATACTTCGCCGATGACACAGGTGTACTATCCTCCAATTTCTAACATGCGGTTGCTTCGGAAGATCTGCAGGAACATACCTCATGAATAGCAGACTGGTGTAGACAATGAGAAATGAAGATAAACCAAAGCAAGAGCGTCCATGTTACATTTGCAATCCGAAGCAAACCAGTTCTCAGATATACTACAATAACGTTCTTATCCCCAAATCCGACAGCGTTCGCTACATTGGGTTCCACCTAGTCTCACGGCTAACGTGGTATCAACATAGACGACTGATACGACAGAACCTAAACAGACGGTATGGTCTACTGCACAGACTTGTAGGGCGACAGTCTAAACTATCGACAAAAAACAAACTTACAATTTACCAAACACTACTGCAACCGAATTGGATGTACGGAATAGAACTGTTGGGAACCGTTAAACCTTCCAATATCCAACGTCTCCAATCTTTTTTTATCTAATGTCCTCAGATCCATTGTAAATGCTCCTTATTATGTCTGAAATGCTGCAACTGTCCAATAGAACCCAACCCTACAACCCCAAAAGGCGACTCAAGAGGAAATGGCCCCTCTACCTCCTTTATGAGTAAACAGTAAAACAACATAAACAATGTGAAGAGATGGATAACATTAATGATTTGCTCCCCTATATGTAAATAGTTGTATATAAGTTCATGTAACCGCAAATTACATGTTGTAAATAATTACAGACTGTAAATTAAAAAAAAAAGTATCTTCTAGCGTGAAGTCGATGAATGTGTGAGATTTACCCAGTTTAATTTCAGCTAAGGGTCTAAATTCAGCAATATATCCTTCATGTCTGATATTCGAGGAGCCATCAAACTACTAAGTTCAAACTGAATTTATTAAGTAAACAAAATAAAGTCACATCTCGAAAATTGTGGAATTGTGGGACTAGAGGGCACAAGAGAGCAAACGCCCTTGCAAGCAAAACAGCATCTATACCGCCCCCTCCGTGGCATGGAAATTCACATTATCAATGCTATCTTATACAAAACTGCAAAATGAAAATGAGTAAAAAGTTGAGTTCACTCATTGACAATAAAAAACTAAGAACCTTCAAGCAAATTTTGGACATAAAAAAACCACAGAATACAACAAAGGAAGCATGAATAAACTTTGATTCCTGACAGGATTCTTACCAGAACACTGCAGTCTCCATGGGTACCTGAAGAAGCTTAGTTAAACCAGCATGGCACCTGCAGGTTCTGAAAAGTAGTAGACACAACACACCTATTAATAACGTGTGGCGCCAAATTACGCAAGTGGAAGGAAGTTTTTTGGGATGTACAATACAGCCGTGGAAGAAATAGGTGCAGAATTTGTTCTGGCTCTCAAATGAAGCCACATATCACCACGAACATTACATATTCTTCCTATGTCCCATTGGAAAGAACTATCTGACACATGTTTTTAGACCTAGTAGCATCAAAGATTCCATTAAATTGTGACAACTATGTATCTTTGTCTGAAGATTAAAGACGCCGACTTGCTTAATTTGTTAATATTTACAACGCTACGAACCGTTGCTATAATGGTTTATTCGTTAACTCCACATGGAAAAAAAGGAAACGTACGATATACATTATTGTTCAGTATCGATTATATTGTTTCAGCCGTTCATTTTATTACGGGGTTCGTGAGCGTTTAACAAGGTCGATTTTCAAGTTTGTTTTCGAATCGTACATTCTCCCAAATTGACCTGCATTTTCCGATAAATATACTTCCTCCTTTTGAATTTTACACAGAGCATTTCGATAGGAAATATGACGAGTTTGTCAAAATTCCTTATCATTGTGGGCCAAGTGAACAGTGTACAATAACAGTGAGCGTTTAGTTGATTTCAATTTCCGAGTATTTGCTGGAAATCGTTTGTCGATTTGGATCCGCACGTTTAAAAGAGCCGTACGGCTTTATTTGTGATTTCGGCAAATACGCAATAAAAAAAAAAAAAAGAAGTGTACTTAGGGGGAAGACGGGAAACATCACAGAAGCGTTGGGCGGCGTCTGTTTTTCACTGATGGCTCCATTCAAACCCGTTTGCATATTTGTTTTCCAGCTAAAATAATTCCTTTGAGCTTTAACTTAATTATGAATCTTAAACGGCGCGATAAAATCGATTGATGGACCTTTTTTTTAAATTTTCCTTTATTTGCTTTAAATTAAATACTTTGCTTTTGTGTGATTCCGCCAGCACACATCGATCTGAATTTAAATTAATTTCTAAAATCTTCTAAAATTTGGCCCAGTTGTCATTTACTTCATGAATGTAGTTACTCTTCTTTTTCACCGATCGTTAACAGATTTAACGGATTATTTTAATTACTTATACTGCTTAAAGTTACTTGCATAACTTACACGTAATGAAAGGAATGTAAAATATTAATCTTTTTAAAACGTTTAGTACTTTGATTGAATATAAAAAAAAAAATTTTTCATTGTATAATTTTTTTACACGCCCTACATGTATTAGTTAAATGTAGTTGTTATGTTTGTAAATCCCAGGCCCTGAAGATGATCTCAATGAAGATCGAAACGTAGCACGAGAAAGAAAATGTTTTTCTGACGCCTACATCACACCAGACCGCATCTCAAAATTTCAAAAAAAAAGTTTGGCACAAAAGTTGAGTTTGGATAAAATGGAGAAGTGCTAACGAATTTTTTAATGGAATATCGGACATCCAAGTGAGAAAATTGTACTCGATTCATCGAAACAAAAACTGTTTATTTGTATTTTCATATAAAAATTCGCATTTAAGAGTGCCTTAAACGAATTTGAATTGTATTTTTCAAAATTAATAAATAACGTACTTTACCTGAAGCGACTTTTGGTTTTTGCAATTTTTTATGCGTCTAATCTCAGTTAATACTACCCTGCTTAATATTTTATTATCCTCGGTAGAAAAACAAATAGTCTTCTATATAGTACTCTTGGGAGACATGCTGAACTGCAAAAATGAAAATTAAATTACTTAATATATTTTTTCTGCTTATTTTGCCTGGCTATTCGAGCTCAAAAAAAATTTTCAAATTTCAACTCAGTTTTTTTTTTTTTTTTTTTCAATTAAAACACCGCGTAAAGTCTGCTCAAAACGATTTAGCAAGATATTTTTCAAAAATGTTTTTTATACCGAATTCACTTAGCGAGACTTTTGGGTTTGTAACTTTTTACATCTGCTGTTTTTTTTTTTTTTTTTTTTTTTTTGTTATTTTTTGTCCTAGACAGAACAACAAATAATCTGATATATAATAACCTTGAGAAACATGTTTAACAGAAAAAAGAAAACTATACAAATTACTAATTATATTTTTTCTATTAATTTGCCCTGCTATTCGTATTTAACTGGTGTGTTAAACTTGGATTGTATTTTTAAAAAATAATCATTTATTTACACCAAAACCTTGCATAAAAAGATGAATTGATTGAAAGGAATTTATAATTTAATGGATTTAATAAGTACAACGAAGTATGACTTCATTACCAGCTCCACGTGGCCACTTCATACACCGCCGAGAATCGATCCCTGATTACACGACTTGTGAAAAATGGCAAAAATGATGGAAAATTCTAAAGGTTGTAGGTTGAGGTGGGAAGTTGGTGTCCGAGTGGATCGAAGTCACGATAGCTCAAGTGGTACAACAGCGGTGTATTTAATAATAATAATAATAGTACTTAGGTCGTGGGTTCGAACCCCGCTCATGACACTGACTTTTTCATTTCAAACAATACCTTACACAAAGATCAATTAATTCAAGAAGTTATTTGGTCACATTAGATCACGAAATATAATGGATTGGAAATAATGTGTCTCCGATAGTTATCCCAGATTGATAGAGATCAAAAATTATCTTTAAAAAAAATGAAAACACTTATTTAAGGGCCTTAAAAGGTGTTCAAAACCAATTGATATTGTATTTTTAAACAGTTTTTTTTTTTTTTTTTGGAAGATACATTTTCCTGACTTTGCCTTGATAGGACAAGACTCGAAGGCGTTTGGAAGATGACTGATAGTTGGTCTTAGGGTTTAACGAGCCTTTTGTTCCATGTGTAATTTAAAGAGACGTCTCTTCAAGATTTAAGGGAAGAGAAAAACGCCAGGTCATTAAATGGACCGTTATCGCAGCTTGTCTTATTGACGGGCAGGAAACCTCGTGCGGCAATTCGACTTCTATCACATCCTCACGAGTGGGCGCTATCTCTCTCTCGCTTCCTCTCCCTGATTGTTCGCTTCCTCTCCCCGTTCTAATCTACCATTTCTTCAATCACAATTATTCATATTTCAATGGACGGCTCTTTCGACGGCTGGGATCAAAGCGTTGACGACAATGAGCCCTTCCTCTCATCCTGACGATTTACACAACGCTTTTTTCAACAGGGGCATAATTATTTTCCTAAAATCCTTAGAGTTAAAATTACACTATATATTTTGAAATTTTAAATATAAAATTCTATTTGAAATTACCGTTATAAACAAACATCACGGTTTTATATGCGTCATACTTATTACGGCCTAACTTCCGTTCAGCCTCTGATCCAGATGCTTCATAAGCCCCGTGCTAGACAAACGTGTAACATTCTAACAGATATAACAATTTTACAAGGTTTTTAAACTTTTTTTGTCAAGGATCAACCGCTTAATTTTTAAACAATTAATGATACTGACCGTGTATTTAAAAATTTAGATTTGCTATTTATATTGTATGAGCTTAAATCCGCACATGTATGTACGTACATAAACACATGCTGAACGCGGAGAGTTGAGCCTATTACTTCTCGCAAGCCACCCGCAATTCCAGCTGTTGTAATTTACGTTAAATTACCAGAAGTCCTCGAGTATCACCCTCCTCGGGTGTTGGCAGTCCGGGTCAGACAAACCTCCTCTTATCCGTCCTGTCGGATCCGAGTACTATCAACATCTAGGCTATTTAAGCACCCAACGCAATCAGAACTACTATTATTTAAAACATAGTCAGATAGTAATTTCTTACTTCAAACTAAAAATCGCATTATTGTGTAAATACACTTCACTGCAATTGACGGATTAAACCCTTTTCTAAACAAGGAAATTTTTGGGAACGATTTTTGAAAATAAATTTAAGATTAATATCGATGTGTGTAGAGATTAGTGACCGTTAATCGATAATTATTCGGATATCGTGAGATGCGGTTAGATGTGATGCATGTTTCAGAAGAACATTTTCTTCATATTGCCAACGTTTCGATCTTTATTGCGATCATCTTCAGGGCCTGGAATTTACAAACAGAAATACTTTGCTTGAATATAAAATATATCACTTTTCCACATTCTAAATGTATTTGATAAATGTAAACAATGTTTGTAAATACCTGGCCCTGAAGATGATCTCCATAAAAAATCGAAACGTTTTATTATTATTTTTCAAAATTCTATAATAACAATATTACTAAATAAACATAGAGTGTACAATACAAAACAACTCTAAATTAATTTAAATGTCAAACAATTATTTTTTATGTATTCGTGTCCATTTATTTAAGGCCATTTGGAAATACACCGGGTTCGAATGCAGGGCCGCTGGATTCGAACCCGGGACCTTCACTTTACAGTGATGAGCGTCGTGTCACGCCTAAATCGTTGCTACCACCGAATTAATAAAAAACACTTCTAATCATTTGTTTTCCTTTCTTCTTAGAACGCTTACAACTATTTGTGAACTCAAAACTCCTGCTCCCAAGGATAAGTTAAATTTACTGAGAGCAGTGTATTCATTTTACTTTTTGTTTACGAGGGTTCGAGGTTTCAACAGCAGAGGTCATATAAACCCTCATTGTGCCGGTGTTTTTGAAAAAAAGCCCATTTGTAAGTATGTCGGGTTCGAATGCAGGACCGCTGGATTCGAACTCGGGACCTTTACCTTACAGTGATGGGCGCCGTGTCAAAGACTGAACCTTGCGGCCACCGACGCCCCTACATTTTTTTAAAAACTCAACTTTACTACAAACGTTGTAGAGCTTAATCTACCGCCTTTTAGTCGGTGTTTTCAATTTTTCCATTTTAGGTGATTATAATATACAAAAATTATGATGAAATCAACCTTTTATTTTCCATCTCGGGTAATATATATATATATATATATATATATATATTTTACGGGGATCAAATTACTTTCATTACGTGCAACCCAGTGTGCTCTCAACCCTTCTAAAGTTTCCAGCGGGTCGATGGAGTATTTTGAAAGTTAAAACTATTTTTGCCAAGTTTTTAAAAAATCTCAGGCACTTCAAGACGAAAAATTCCAGTAAAAAGATTTTTCTGTTTTTTGGGGAGGGGGGCTAAAAATGAGAATGAATTTTAACCCAAATACGTATTTCTACCCTGTCATGTTTTCGTCATTTTCTCTATTTGATGTTATTTTGTTCCACTTCTTAATTTCTCTAGATTTTATCTAAATTAACCTTTCAATAATAAACCTAACTAAACCTTATAATGATAATAATTAAAAATTATTTATTTTTCTACTTTTAGAGTATGTTAACTATGTCCATAGTCATTATTGTTTCAATGATATTGTAAAGTTTCCTCAGGATTGATGTAGTAATTTTAAAAGTTATGGTAATTATTGTCATTTTCCTAAAAATCAGCCATACATTGGAACGCGAAAAATACCAGTCAAACAACTGTGATGGTAAAATGAAAATCAACTTTGTTTCTTTCCAAAGGCATGTTGTATTTTTACTAAATATATTATGTATTTTGTTATTATTGTATGTATTTAGACAATTTGGTAATCATATCTTTCTGAACTCTTGTCAGGAAATGAATTAAACGAAAAAAAAATAGAAAATGCAACGAATACTGATAGGCGTGACTGTATCATTTTGAATCCCTCCACGGAGAATATATAAAAAAGTAACAAAGGGGTTTTCGAATCTCGACAATTATTCCATGTCTGCCGTGTACCCGTCCCAAAAAAGGCCATAGCGACACGAACGAGAAGAGGCCACCATACGGGAGTTGTAATCATGCCAGAAATACTAAATAGAACTGGACCGGACATGTAGATGTTGGAAGATCAATCAAGCTTAAGAATAATTAGAACGTAACAGTATTTTTGATTGGTTCATTGGTTAAAAAAGCACATGTCAGGCTAGTAAGTTAACTAGTTTAATAACTAGCAGACTATTTAAAGATGTTTTCGGTCATAATGTTTGTGAGAATGAATTTAGGCCGTAAAATAAGATTTGTATACTTTATATCCTGACTGCTGTTCATTTCTTATAATGCAGTGATCGTTTATCAGATGGACAGTTGGTTTTTTATTTTCCCACGTATTGCTTTTTCGAGAGAGTAATTTCTCTGTAATCAGCCATTTTTCAGGGATATTTGTTCAGAGAGAGGCCACAAAGTTGTACTTTTCGGTCTTTTTTTTTAACGAGGGTTCGCAACAGCAGAGGTTATATCAACCCTCCGGGTTTTTGAAAAAAAAGCCCATGTCGAATGCAAGGCCGCTGGATTCGAACCCGCGACCTTTACCTTATAGTGATGAGCGCCGTGACACGCCTAAATCATTGCGGCCATCGACGCCCTCCTTTTCGGTACTCTTTTCTCAAATTTTATTTGACCTATTATAATCAATCTTTTTTTTTAATTATATTCCTTTCATAAACTATCCATTTGCAAGCGGGTTTAAGCGTGAAAGTCTATAATTTTACCATAATTCACCATAAAAAGTCATTTAGTTGTTCAAAGAGGTTGAAAAGTTGGTATTTCTGGCCACTACTTTGTTAAAATTAATTCGGTTCAGATGATGCGATTTTCTGATCAATCAATCTCCGTTTTTCTGCCAATTTATACCAATGAAAACGTAGCACAGCAATTCTTCAAGCATTGAAGAGTCGATAGACAATGTTTAGTTTGTAAGGAAGGCTTTTGACCATCGGAATATACCCAAAAGAAAACACATTTAATTCTCATATACCACGAAATACTTTTAAGCACATCGAAAGCTTGGAAGCTCAAGGACCAGTTTCATTATGTGGAAAAATACTTTTAGTATATATAAAAAATAAGAATTAAAAAATTGACCATTTTAGTTGGAAAAACGAACGCTAGGCTATTAACCCTTTATGGCCTAATGTTCTCTTAAAGCAAAACGAGCTTTACTAATTTTGTTAAACGGGAAATCCCGGAGTTTAGTGAAAGAGATTTTATATTGGCGCCAGATAAATCAGTGTTGCCAATATACGGGCAGAAACAAAGCAGGAATAACATTGCTGAATAACCTTTAAAAAAATTACTAACGTTGTAGTTATGGGCCAACATTAAGCTAGAAAGAGTCAATGTATAAACTGTATTCGGCAGATTTTATATTCGGCAAATATGACAATCGATATAAGATGTAGTGGGGTGCAAAACGATGTTAGAGATACTAAGTAGATTTCTAGATGGAGAATTTACCTTGGCGCCAAATCAGTGATGCCAAAACACGGTCAGAAATAAAGCAGAGTGTTTGCGTCCTCCCTAACCTTAAACGCAATTGCCAATTCGAAGAAAGGAAGGGTTAAATTATAAAGTGGATATGAGAAAATTATGTTAGTCAAAAATAACAATCGATAAAAGATGCAGTAGTTGGAGATAGAAGATTCCAAGATGGTGATTTTAGACTAGCGCAATAAAAATCAGTGTTGCCAATACACGGGAGAAACATTGAAAGGGAAACATTGCCCCCCCCTTAAATTCATGAGATTAACTAAGTTGTAGCAAATTTGCTACAAAGTAGAGATGTCCTAAATTATTATGGGGTTATGTTGCGAGCAGTCCATTCGACTCGCTATGCTCATGAACTTTTAAATAAAATAAACCGAGGGAACACGTAAAGTATAATTTATCGAGGAAACACAGTAAAAATAAATTGCACACTACAGCTTACGTCCCTTGACGGTAATGATTTCGAATCTCCTACTCGAAATTCTTTTAGGCGAGGTTTATCCCCCATCGAGAATAAAAGAGGGTGACGCGAAAGGAGCAGGGAGATCCGAATCTTAACTCGCCTTAAAGTTCCCCGGGGTAGAATTAAGTGTTGCAAGCCGGTTAAGTGACGCCTTGCACTTTGTGTCACCATCAGGCGGAAACGTGATTAGAAAGTCAGCGTTCTGTCACGGGCAGGGCGGAATCATTTCCGGATGAGGATGGGAAAGAATGAAATAAAGCAGTGTGATGCGTGGAAGGTGTGCCGTTGACAACCGGCGGCCACATTTACATTTTCTGCGGCTACGTACTCCCCCAGCCCCTCCGACTGCGTTCATCCGCCCCCGACCGTAAATGTACCCAGGGGAGATCCTCATTCCCACTCCTTCCGTTTTCCTTATAATTTATGCCGCATCGCCATACAGCCCAGAGGAATCGGTGTAACCCTCCACGCAAATATACCGGGATTCAGATAAATTACAACTCTGTCTTTTATGTTCACTTTCTCAAATTCGACAAGGAGCCGAACCTTTTTTTTATTCTCTGATTGTTTTTGTGTTTTTTTTTTTTTAATTTACAAAGATTTTATATAAATTTAACTATTTTTCATAACAAATCTCTACGACAGGACAGCCATGTTTTATCACTCCTAGTACTAGGGGCTGAACAAAACAGTTAATTCACTTTCCTGAGTGAAAGAGCGGTAGTTGGTATGTCCCCACCTTTCCGACACCAACACCCATAGATTGCTGCTCAATTTTGAATTCTGCTATACCTCCACTTTGCAACTTAACAAGTGACTTCACCCCATTTGCCCTCGAGCCACCCTCAGTTCGAGCCATAACAAAGTGCTGATTCATTTACTGAGTGAGCGGTTTTGAACCGATCCGTGAAAAAAGCAGTTTTTCTCTTCCTTAACACACTGGTTTTTCTTTGCTCAGAAGTAGGCTCACCCTATTTGGCCTTAGTCTGTTGACAGGATATGTTTCGACTATCCCTTTTTTCCTGGCATAATTACACCGGCCTGTTTTTGCATGAGGGAGTATGCTATGTCCAATCATCATTGTAGTTCTATCATCCTTGGTTCAGTATTTTTTGTCCTATTGGGTTCTGCGATGGCCTTTTTCTCGCCAATGTCTGCTTAGATTTATTTTTCCCTCCGAGTACATATACAGATTCTGCAGTGTTCTACTACCATTTTAGTCCTGAGAGTTAGGTTTAGCAGTTCTACTTGTTCCTAAGTTGGCCCAATACACAGTTTCACATATCTCGGTAATTTTCGGGAGAAGTGAGGACTTATACTTAAACCATTATCTGATGGCTCTACGTTTTTAATACTTGGTACTTTGATCCTAAGAATCCTTCACGCACCTTTAAAGGATTCAAGAGTTCCACATCCCATGAACCATCCGAGCTCTGCTATCTGACAATCCTTAGCGTTCTCATAGCCATTCTACTCATTATGCCCTTTTATTGTAAACATAGGTAATTTTGTTGTTTTCTGGAATGCCAGACAGTAATGCAATCCCAAACTCCTGACTTTACTATCAATGATGTAGTTGCCTTCAACGCCGCCAGGTTGTCTGTGTATACTTTAATTACTATACATTGCGTCAAAGAATATATCATACGGAAAATATGTTCGGATTTGAGGGTGGTTTCGATTAATTTGACGGCCTTTGAAATTTTCGAGGGTTTTCATAGTACTATTTTATCTTTGTGATTTTTTCTTCCTGGCAAATATTTCTTCGTAAATATAGAAAATGTAAAAATCGACGATTGGAAAGAAATAACCATTTTCCGTTGGGCGTATATGTTAATTAAGGCTCAACGGTAAGGGTTGATACTTATTTTCTCATTCTATACTGAAGGGGTAAAGGAACCGTTTATATGTTCATTTAATTAACCGTGTTTAATTACCAGAAAATTATGTTTGGTTAATTTAATTTCGTGGGGAGAGAAATGAAGGTGTTTTAATTCATAACAAGGGCTTTTGTAAACGGTTCAAATTTTTCGTTGTATCTGTTATGAGTTAATTGGTTTATAAAGTTCCGGGATTGCGGTCCGCGGGGCATAAGATAATTTAATACAGGACAGCGTGACATGGAGAGGAAATTGCATTATTTGACGAGTAGCAGCGAACTAAGTACGGATAAAATTGGCACCGGGTTTAATTCCTCGCCAGTGCTATCGATATAATAAGCAATAAATTACAAGCAAATTCAATTATATGTACCTCCACGCTTTCTATATCACACATTAGCCCGAGCTCGGCCCCTTGCACACTCCTCAATCAACTAAAATAAATGAGGGGTAGCAGAAGGCCTGCGTTTCCCATATTTCCAAAACCAGTTGGTAACAAGTGACCGTGGGCGGGTCCGGGTTGACATACGGGATATAATAAAAAGAATCCAGAGACTGAGTGGGAGTGACTCCGACGTGACCACACTTCGACCTCACATTTTTATGCTTAAAAAGTAAAACATGTAATTAAACCATTGACTATGCTCGAAACTATTCAGTGAAATTCCCATATAACAAGTTTACGGCCGGTACGTCCGTTATTTCGTTTTTCCGGTGGTTTGTCGCAATCTAAGACAGACTGTCTCCAAGGTGGTGCCATATCCTGCGTTGATTTTAAATCAAGATAAAAGCCTAGGCGCCACATAATGCAGGATTTTGCTTTACGACTTTACCTGGCTAATAACTCAAAGAGAACAGTTCCCATGGTCTCGTGTAGGCGTCGTCCCCGGTTGACCTGGACTCTCCGACCCGATGCCATAAAACAATCTTGATGCAGGATATCCATCTTAAATAGAGACATTGTTTCTCTAGCAACAAAAATACTGTCAATATTCTGCCACTAGTCTACATTAATCGCATAAAAAAGTGAAATCTTATGCCATCTGAAAAAGGGTATCAACATACATACAGTCATCCCTGCTTTTCTAAAAATTTACTAAACCTAGAAGAAGAAAAAATACACTAATAGTTATAATCCCTAATTCTATTATTATAAAATCTATCGGTATGTTAAATATAGCGTAGATGGGATATTGATTTTTTGTGTGATAAACTGGCGAAATAAGAATTTCAATGTAATGGATTAAAGGATTTGGAGATCTTGAGGCCATCGTTCATTAAAGCTAAGTGATATTATGACGTTTGTTGATCCATCTGCACATATTCTATGTAGGGTTCCAATCTTTGTAGTCATTAGACAGGTGAAAAAAAAACCCACAGATATGTGAAGTATTTTTAGGAAAAGTGATGATGAAACTAGAGTAGTTTATGACAGGTCGACGTTTTGAGGTTTCACGTTCTTTCAACCTACGTGGAAAATTCTCGGAAAACGTTGACAAAGGTGGAACTATTATGGTGAGATGGAATTTGGAATGTGGAGATCTTGAGGTCATCGATTATTAAAGCGACAATGTGGATTCTTAAGAAAGGAAAGCATTGAAAGGCTTGCAGCAGTATTCCTACGAGGGATTACGTGATGTGGAGATCTTGAGG